>JASVER010000034.1:5154049-5678281 GCA_030449065.1 Oceanodroma leucorhoa
CMCSCCSCCCCCCCCCAAAACAGCACTTCTTGYGCAAAAACCCTCTTGCCTTTTGCACCATCTTGTCTGTGAACTATTCCAGGAGCTGCACCTAAGTTTCCAGGACCACTGTGTAAGTACCTCCCCCCTTTTATTTTTTTGGAAACGGTTGGCAATGTATATAATCCAAAGACTCGCATCAAAGCTTAACAATTTTCACAATTAAGGCATAAGCCAGTGATACTATAGGGGGATAAAAAAAACCAAACTCGCAACCCCAAGCTAAATTTGCCCTCTTATCTATTTTATGGCTTACAATGTACTAAGACTAACATACACACTGTTTATTCAATTACTTGTAGTAATGCAACTATAGTTTCATTCTTTAGTTGCTATGGTTACATTACTACTAATCTTTGCATTCAAAATCTGGAAAGGAATCCTATGAAGGGTACTGTACTTTTTTTTTTAATGAAACTTGACTAGTCTTAATCAAAGTTAAGAAAACATTTCATGCATCAAACTGCTATGGGCAAGAAACTTTTATAAAAATATACTGTATAGAAACACATTTGGAAAATTGCATAGAAAATATCCTTTTATTTAAATCGAAATAAGGCACCATTTTACTAGCTATGGTTTGGCTGCAAAAATGCAAGTCTATTTTGATTACTTTTATGTTATTAACAATATTTTCCATAAAAATATAGGTGCGGGAGTAAAAAWCTCTTTTACACAGAGTAGGAAATAGTCTATTGTAAAACTTCACCAAATTTACAGTAATTCAGAAAATCTGAATACTATTTTAAATCAGGATCCTACATGTTATTGTCCTCCAGGCTGTTCACTGGCTGGTACTGTGCTTTCTTCATTTCCGGTATAATCCAGGTGTTCCATCATCTAAATGTAAAAAGAAAAAAAGAAAAAAAAAAAAGAAAAAAAAAGAGAGATGGCTCTTTATAAAGAAATACTGCTTTTCCCCCATTGGTCCAAAGTATTGTTAGCTAAGAGAAATATAATTAAACAT
The DNA here is from genome assembly GCA_030449065.1 of Oceanodroma leucorhoa. Taxonomy (NCBI): domain Eukaryota; kingdom Metazoa; phylum Chordata; class Aves; order Procellariiformes; genus Oceanodroma; species Oceanodroma leucorhoa. The sequence goes on from JASVER010000034.1 coordinate 5,155,056, forward strand.
GTGTTAGAGTGCATTTTAGCAGCATACAGATAGGAAGTCCTCTATAGATCAGAAAAGTATTCAAGCCAAATAATCAAAGCTCTCTTAGCTAATGCTTTCCACTACAAATGCATTCTCCAACCARGGATCCAAGTCCTCTATAAGAAATTAAATTTATGAGGCAAAAGTGTCTCAATTATTAAATACARAGAAAAAAAAAMAAACAATTGGGGTAAGCAAATTTTTCAAAGACATGGTTTGGAGAATTGAAAATAGACCTTAGGATCCTACTTAACATTTACATGTAGCAAGCAATAGCTTGAATAGAAAAGATTAGCTTTCTCTTTTCATGACAGTAAAAGCTAGCTATATTACAGGTAGTAAAAACTAACTGTATTGGCAACATTTCTTTGTAAATTTTCCTTTTATTTTAAAAGGGATAAAGGAAATGGAATTGTAAAGTCCCACAACAGAAGAGAATCTAAACCAGATTATTATATCGATTGCTTATACTTTCCAATTTATGTAACTGATTAGGTCACCTGAATAACACAAGACAACATTGTACTTTTTCTGACTAAAAAGTAGCCTGTTTCCCTATCCATTACTGTATTCCTAGAGGGCAATGAAGCCTCTGGTTTCCTCCCTGGGACAAGGCATTGGATAAATTACAAAGGTAATACACACATATGTTAGCATGACAAACTGAGACCCATCAGTTTGAGGGCTTCAGAATTAAGCATAATTAACAAGAGGCCAAGGATTGGACAGTTTTGACAGCTGACAACCAGAGACAGAAGATACGGAAGTAGTAAAACTAATGCTGAAAAACAGAATGTGTCAAGGAGCTCATATGCCCAGTGTGGCAGCACCATTAGGACAAAGGCATAATGCTTTCAGCATCAAAAGGCAGAAAACCCTRCATACGTTCTTCCATAGTGGCATATCCTGCCTAGTAGTAACAAAGCTCCCTGTCTTCCTGTAAAACAGCTGCTCGCCACATGGGTTCTAAGCTGGGCAGATTTCCCTGCGATAAGGACATGATTGCTTTCTTGTCTTACTAGCACCCGCTGGAGGATCCTTGGCAAGGCAAAGCCAGGCTCCGACACTGTTGTGTCATACGCACTTCAGTGTGGTATAATTCTATATAAAGAGCAAAGAGAGTAGTTCATTAACTTCTCCTCTAGCCATGACCCACCTCTGTGCCATACYCTCTTTTACATCAGCACAATTGTTTCACTGCAAGGTATACAAACATACTTTATTAAAAGCAGRTTTGCTTAAACAAGCTGTTTCCTAATCCAGACACACCAGCATGCCATGCGGTAAATTGAGATGACAGTTCCAAGGCAGAAACAAGTCACTGGGATTTGGGTAAGGCTTAGGAGAGCCTCGTGGCCACAATATCAATCTGACTAAAACCAGAAAAGGTCTTTCACATCCCTCCCTTCATGTGTCAGAATTAAGACAAGAAGAATTAAGGCAGGCACTAGTCTTGCCGATACACCTAAGGACTGAGTTCTAGCAGTAGCACACACTCAGTCCAGCAGTGAATACCAAGCTCCCGTGCTAATGACAATCTTGCATTCACTTCAGTATATCTAGAACTTTCCCCCGGCACTGTGACCGAAAACCCACATCAAAAGTCACCCAAAGCAAAACACTCCCTACAATTACAGAAGTCAAACTGTCATTTTGAATGAGGATTGAAGTATTTGTTCCGGGAAAAAGCAACAACAAAAAACCCCCACACAGTACCACATTACATCAAGTAATGCCATGTACCTTCCTTCATCCTAGGGAGGATCATCTAATAGCTGGCATAGAGCAGGTAGTTTTGGTAAGCATTTTTGTAAAATGTTTCTCTATTAAATTGACAAGATGCTTCCAGAAGGAGGAGTTAACACTATTTGCAACAATTCAGTGTATCCCAAAGTCAAAGATTCTTCTCTTAATCCTACAACAAGGTAAGTAGCACAAAATGTACTCGTGCTGGAGATACCACCTGTGTTTAAATTTTAAGGTCTCTGCTTAATATATCAGATTTTTAAGTTAACTTTAAAACAAAATAGCTAGTAGAAAATAAAGGGTGTTTGGAGTTTTTTGGTAGACGTAAATGTTACAAAGCCAAAAAAAAAAAAAAAAGCCACCCCACCCCATTTCTAATCTCTCCACCATATAGAAGAAGGATAGCCCAGAACTTGAAGTCAGGGACAACAGATGCCTTTCTAAAAGTGTAAGACTGCATTAAGTGTAAGATTTGTGCAAGTGTGTCTCAGTTGTAGGTTCTCTCAGGACAACCCCATTCTCAAAGCCTCMGCAGAAGCTGCAGGAATCTTTACGACAACCAGCAGCAAGATGAAGGCACTAGGCTAAAATCCTGGACAAGTTGTTGTTTCAAGCCTCGAAAGAGCAAAAGAAATCAGATTGTGGAGAGCTGATGAACATTTTTTAAGCTGAAGAGATTCAGAAGCTTTTCTCCCACATCTGAATTCCTGCCAGTTAAGGGGGGTGTCAAGATAGGTTAAGCATATATGTATTTTAGTTAGAAAGCTATCTCCTAACATGGTGAACTATTAAAAACCAAAATAAATAAACAAACAAACAAACATACACAGAGCCAAACTAGAAATGGCAATACAAACTCCTACCTGTAAAAGAGTACATAGCAGCTATGCACACACTTGACTGCAAGATTCACTCTGGTGATGTTGCATTCACATAATTCTTAACAACTTATAGCTCTGATCAATTTGCAAGTATCTAAAAATGTGATTTAAAATTGCAGTACTAAACAGCAGGTTCCTGCCAATGACAAATCTCTCGATTTATTATTTCAAAGAGAGATAATAAAGCTTGCTAAACACTTCGAACTGACAAACTCTAAAAAGTTGCAAGACTATTCTATCTAGAAGACTTTGAAGTTGCATGAGTCCACTAGATTTTTCATGATGTTACTAGATTGTACTGATAGAAAAAACAAATAGTGTTTTTAAATTAAATCAATAACTGGGAAGTAAATATCAAATTAGTTTATCATGCAGGCATACATGAGGAGTATAAGCAACCCAGAAAACCTAGAGAAACCTTTATTAAACACTTCACTGCTACCACCAAAAGGGCAGTATTGCTGCTAAGTAGGTACATTACTTTCCCAAGAAATCCCTGTGCTTCAGTGAATAGTTAAAAAGTTTTTCTGTGCAGCAACTCATTACAGCTCAAGACTACTCCATAAAAAAGCCACACACAGCATAACTAGAATTTAAGACTGCATATTATGCAGAAACAGAAACGCACTCAGCTAAGAATTATGGGACCTCAGAGCTATCTTAGGGAGTCACGTATTTCCCATACGTATAAAGTAGAAACTGAAAAACTGATTTTAACAATCCTATCCAAGAATTTGAGTGCACACAGCAGGACAGAAGAATTTTAAGTTATAAAAATACAGTCTCGCCATCTGATTTTAACTTGCACTCAACCCCTCCCACTTCCTAACCTCTTCTTGGGTTTGTATCTAATTTCTTTATTATTAAGGCTTTTTAATGAGACTTAAATTGTTAAAATACTCTTTATTAGAAGAAAGAAGCTAATGAGAAAAGTACTTTTTAGTTCAGAATTTAAGACACAGTCAGGCAGAGTTCACCATTTCCAATTGTCTTCAGAGTATAGGGCAGACAAGCTATGCTTTATGAATAGATGTATAACTCTGGACTGATGACTGTAATTCAAGATTGTATTTAAATGCTTAAATTCTGCAAGAAGTTGAAATTTGAAAGCTTGCATTGCTCTCTCCGTGCTGTGCTTGAGATAGCAGACAGCAAAAGTAAATACCATCAGTGTTAGCCGTCATGAGCTGCAGCCCATTAAGGTTAAACCTCCGCACGGCAGTCTAGTAGCTGTGTGGCAGCAAGGCCACAAAAGCTGGTCCGAATCCTTCTCCCTATCCCACTGCAAGCATTGCAGACAGTATGGGATAAAGTATACTGCTGAGTAATAAGATGATAGRGGGACTGTAGACACGGTTACTAAAGGCAAATTATAATGCTGAACATTGTATCAGAGGACAACAAAATTGTTCAGCGCTAAGCAGGTTTTCATGTCAATGCAGTGGCACACAAAAATTAGGTGAAGTACTTCCATATAGGTAACAGTAGAAGAACTAACACCAATTCTAAATATTTGAAAACACTCCTAGGGATTTGGGAAATTATAGAGTCATGCAAAGCCTGCCTTCAGGCTTAGGAACATGGCTCCATTGGTACTTTATATTAAGTTTTCCTGTATTCCTTTAAAGAAAAAAACAAACAAACAAACTAAGCATAAAAACAGATTTATAGCTTGTCTTCACTTCTACCCTCTTCTATTGAATTAAAAAGAAAAATTAAAAAGAAGATAGAYGCAAAAAAAGAATGAAAAGAGGAAGCAGAGGGAAAAAAAGAAAAAAAGAAACCATAAGATGATTCATAAAGTTGCATTAAAAGAAGGCCATAATCACACCTTGTAGCAAAGGCGTCCTGGAGGAGTCCGATACCTAAATAAAATTTATTCCATTATTAAAATCATATATAACAAAAATTAGAAAAACCCAAAACTCAAAAAAGCTAACTAATGGACTATAAACAAACAGCAGCATTCACGAAGTTTAGTTACCTGATACACGGTACATGCTCTTGTACCCCTATTCTTGGGACACTTTGCTCTAACAAGTCTGCAAGGTTTCTCTGTTCCCATGAGGTCAAAGCAAACCTCTACAGAAGTTTGGTCACCCTTGTCAACGGGGCAGCTCTGCTACAGTCCAAACTACCATTGTAGCAAAAAGTAGTCTTCTGTCACCTTTCTATATCTTTCCTCCTCAGAACGAGCACTGAAAGCTGGAGATTTCAACCCTGGGGTTGTGTGGGGGTTTTCTTGTTTTTATTTTTTTTTTGTTTTTTGTTTGTAAGTTCAGTAAGGACAGTTCAAAATACAGCTTTATGTGGGGAGGACAACATATGAGAAAGTTGAACACTGCAGCATTCTGAGAGTGCAACTTGAATAACACCCTYTGGAAAAAAATTAATATAGAAAAAGTTCTTCAGAAAGTTACAGAAAAATAGCAGTTAGTAAAGTTACACAGAGGTGTTCCATCACARACAAGTCTAACTCAGGTGTGGTGGAGTGGGGGTGGAAATCAACATTTTAAATTGTGCCAGAAATTAAGTCATCTGACCTCAAAACAAGCTGAAGTTCAGAGCAGTTTTAATCCTTCAAGAAACCAGCTGAAAGGACATGAAATAACTRCTATGGCAACATAATTCTTCCAAGTATGAGTTTTGCTTCCAAGTATGAGAAGTGCAATTTTTGTCACTGAAGAGACTTGCCAGATTTACTTAGGCCAATCTTACTCAGAACTCAAGTGAGGAAAATAAATTGCAAAGCTTTTTCCCCCCAACCGTCCCAGAGTTACTGGGCTTCATATATGTGACACTGTTTATTTTAGAAGGGCAGACAGTCACCAATTTAGATACAAACGCATAGTAAGCCGAATTCAATCTGACCTCCAGAGAAACATTTCTATTCACTGGACCTATGAAAGGAGAAGAGTTGTTTTTGTAGACAAAAAGACAAGGTATCTAGTTAAAGCTGAAGATCTCCTGAGTGATTTCATACCTAGCCAACCTCCAGCTGAAGCAGGTGTAGAATATTAGATCAACAAAAGGYAGCATTTAGCTGATAATACTATAGGAGCAGCACACTTGCAGTTTTACATTTACAACAAGAATTACCACCACCTTGACTTCTATTGATCCACTTAAAGTTTGCAATCCAGAAGCTGAAAAAGCAGGAGCTGCTCCTTTCCACCATCAACTTCACATCACCCACCTCCCCCTGCATCAGGCTATTCATTCTCTGAGCTGAGTTCAACACAGCCTAGATACAGGCAATAGTTCCTGAATTCAAACAAACAATATTGGACTTTAGGTCTCAAAYAAAATCTAGAGTAATCTCGAGACTGGTCTGTCTTATGATAATTCCAGCTCGCAAGGGCTACTGGCACACTTGCTTACTACAGCAAGTCCAATCAGGGGGAAGGGGCACACGCCAACAGGCAGAGGCCGACAGCTGGTGGGATTTTAAGGACTGCAATTCCTGGGCAGCGTTGGAGATAACCAAAGGGGAAATGCAGAATACCCAAGGCAGGGTGTACACAGCGTGCGCTGTGATCGAAAACAGTTATACAACCATCCAGCTATTTTGTTGCTGAATGTTCCATATAATCCTGACGATGCGGGATACCAGTGATGCATGGAAAGTATCTAAAATTCTAATTGATCACCAACTTTTTTGAACTGTCTCTTAATACAGGACTAGTGCAGATTGGAATCTGCACRTTTAGTTCAGTGACTCATGTTATACCACATCAAGATGATAGCTGAGGAATGTTAAAACATGAGAAAACATTTCAAAGAAAAATAAAACAGAACAAATGACTTTTTCCCATGAGTACTGAACCAGCTACTTCACCTCCCTTAAGCTTTGTTCTGCCATGTCAACTACTAGACTAAGGTTATCTAAGCGTAAAGACTATTTTTCCTTAYTCATTCCAGAAGATAACCAACATTAAGACTAGCAAAAATTGTATTGCGAGTGATGTATTAGCAAGTACTTAGAGAAGCACATGCTCAAAGGAATTAACAACACAAAATACTGAAGGCATCTAGCCTACCTGGTAACTGCTTCCTTTCCAAAACTTCTTCATCTCTTTGCGCCTCCAAGCAACAAGCGAGCTAGTAATGAGTGTACATGGTACAAGATAGAGTAGGGCAGGTTGTCCCATCTTCATTAATGCCAAAACAATGAAAGTCAGCACCATACCAATGGCATAAGCTATAAAAAGATATTTATACATACACAATCAAGAACAGGTGAATTTTTAAATTAAGTCACTCATTTAGTAAGCCAGAATTATTATCATTGAAAGTAGTATCTTCCTTGTTAATATAATTGAAGAAGAGGGACAGCAGGTTGCTCTGTATTTGTGAGCTTTCTCAAAGCAACTGACTACCATAAAAGAATGCTCACCTTAAATATGGGCAGGCACATTAAAAAAAGATTATAAAGAGATTCTTGACAACTTTGAACCTTTACCTAAAGAAAACTATCTAGTTCTGCCATTTAAAAAAAACCTAGCATGAAGATTAGCATTGCTGAAATACCACATGATTTACCTATTGTACAGGAAATGTAGTATACAGAAGATGAACCTGTTTGAACATCAAATCTTCGACAATAGGCAACGAGAAGCCCTTGATGAAAAAAAAAGAAATAATTAATGAAATATTTAGTCACGATCTTTTTTCTCCCCAAGCCTCCAAATCAAAGCAGCATAAAAAGAATTTATAGTAAGACTTCCCATTACTGTACGTTATCTGCTTCCCATTTATTTCTGGAAAGCCAAGAACCAGTTTAAGAAATCCTACGGTAAATCTTGAAAATCAAAACCATAATGCAAATATGAGCCAAGTGAGCTTGGTATTAAAAGGTTTTGGGTTTTTTTAAGCAAGCTAATTACATGGTRGTATTTTCAATTTTGAAGGCACTAAGACAGAAAAGTGACAACCTAGTTTTAATACTTTTCTTCAATAGGATTTTAATGCTCACTCTTAACAATCAGCAATTTTGCCTCAGCACAAATCACAGGAAAAGGGAGAGCACACTGTTCATGAGATGGTGCTTTGTGCTTGACAAGTAATTTGCTCAAGACTCCAACTATGGCAAAATTCAGCTCTTCTGAGAAAGATGGAAAAGATTGATAATACATTTTCCGTTACCTCACCTCTAATTAGGTAGTCTAGGATACAAAAATACTATGAAGTCACAGAATACTTGCTTTCTGTGAGATTTCAATGAGATTTAATTAATACTGACAACTGGATTTATCCATGGGACTTGTATTTACACAACACAGTGCAACAGAAAAGCAAAACCCCTTCACTATTTAAGTGTTCTGTAACATACTAAGCTTTCTTATATTGTGGCTTTTGTTGTATTCTGCACTGACAGATTGAGGCAAACTGCTGCAATAGATTCAGTAACTACTTTGTAGAATAAACTCTAATGTAAGTGAGTTGAGAATCAAACCCAAAATATTTAATCATAAGTTACAACTGCCAAAAACATTTGCTCACCTGGGACAATAATGTCTCCAAAACCCAACAGTGAAAATGGCATGTCACACAGTGTCGATGCAGAGTATTCAAGTCTAGGCACTCTAATAACCACAGGTAACTGTAAAACAATATTTTAGAAGCCCACATAAATCTAATCTAAAGCATCCTGGTGTTTTGGACTTTTTTTTGTTTGTTTGCTTAAATTAATAAACAGTTTGAATGTAATTAATTAATTGTTAATGCAGAACTTCAAAATAGGTAGAACCTAAAGTAAAAACCAGAAACCAACACAGGGTGGATAAAGCTTAAGGCAACGGGTAAGCTGGAATTTCAGATTTACAAATAAATACGCACACACCAAAAAAAGTTAAAACAACATTTAACCATATAACAAGAATAACAAGTCTGGATTATTAACCTAACTATAGAGTATTGATCAATGATATCCAGGCCCTGAAGAGAAATTTGGACAGTCAGGTTTTCCCCAAAAGAATAGTATTTTCAGAGGGAATCATTTGAAAATCCAGTATCTGAAATACAATCCTTACTTTCTCATGGGGAGCTGAGCGTTCAGTAGGGACTTCCACCAAGTTTCCATCATTCTAGGATCAAACCCAAGTCAACAGGTATTTAATACTTAAAAGAAAATAGCAGAAGCTGGCTATATTTTGTGAGAAAGTTATGCTGAAAAGCACACTATGAATTAGCTACGCAATGTCAGTATTTTTATGTTACACATATTAAAACAACTATTCATACCTTTTCACTGTTTCCAAAAGGACCAGCTGCAACTTCAACCATTATACTTGCCCCATTCTGAAATTAAGGTTATTTTTCAAAAGTTAGTGGTTTAATATACGAAAACATTCATACTACATTTACAAAAACTGCTTGTACCTCATCTTACAATTCAGGATTGGAAAAATCCTGAATATCAAAAGGAATGCACTAGAGTATCATAGAGTATTATACAGTATTGTTTTGCATTAAAACCATGTAGTCCAGCCTAAAATAACTGTTTTAAAAAACCAAACAACAAATCCACATGATGTAGCTGGAAGTTTAGATAAAAACATGTCAGCTTTTTCTGCTATGAGCTTTCTGCTTCAAAATAAAAGAAGGTACGCTTGCATACAGTTCATACTACACTGCAAATAAGCACCGCATAAAGTAGTGGAGAATGTTCCAAAATACGGGTTTTAAAAGCAAAAGAAAGAAGAAAACTGGAGGACAGTAATTTCTCATCATCATGCTGTCACACAATTGGTGACAGCTTACTTYTGGTCATATGATTGCTGAAAACGTAGTCATTTAACAAGATTTATGGCACCTACACAAGCATTACGGTCTATGGCCCACACAAGATGAAAATTTAGGCCACTGCTGTCTTAAATGGGGAAAAAGAAAAAGGAAGTSAGCATTTCCACATTAAGAATACTGAAAACACTGATCTGTTTGACAAAAATACTGCCCCAATGACTAGACAACATTTTTATTTTAAAGATAAATTCACAGACATACCTTTGTGATAAATGGTGTTATGAAGACAAAAAATACATCGTATAGAAGGAGAAGGCCTAGAAGTATCACACAGGACTGGCAAAAAAAAGAAGAAAATATTACTGTAGGTTTTCAAGGACTGCATAGTTAGAGTCTGGTACCATTACTGTACCACGTTAAAAAAAAAAAAAAAAAAAAAAAAAGAAAGAAGAAACACCCCCCCGCCCCACCATGTTTTTATTCTGGCATAACATTTAGAACAGGATTCATTTCTCTTAATTATTAAAAATGGTAAAGATTTTTTTTTTAAATATATATTTCTTGAATGTTGAAAACCTATTTCCTGATGCTAAACTTACACATTCATGGCATTAGAATACTTTCTTAAGGGAAGCAACTTACAGTACCTTAAAGTTGGGCATTTTCAGTGTTTTAATAAAGTTTAAGCAGAAAGCAACTCCCAAAATGTCTTGCAAAATCCAAGCCCACCTAAAAATAAGAACACATTTTTACACACTGTTCTGGAATCTAAGTGCAATAGTATTTTAGATTTTGCTGGAAACAGCAAGATCGCAAAATGGATTGGAAAGCAAGAAATTAGTTTTTAGGAAGTATTGCTACCAAAACCACAAAAATACTAGTTTCAAGATGGTCARTTTACACTAGCCTCTGATCATAAAAAGGTAACTGTTCTTTATCAGCGTACTACAGAGAAAATGAGTTGAACAGAGGCCGTAACAGGGCCATGGTGTTCACTTGTATGGTTGCTCACTTGATTGTAAGCCCTCCTTAACATCTGGCTCAAGATGCTACTTAGGATTTTACTGTAATATTTGTGTATTTGTGGTCCTATGCGTCCACTGGACCATAGGAAGCATAGGTACTATGGTCCCTATGCTATTTTTGCACTTTTTTCCTCTGTGGCAATCATTAACAATCAAGCTAGTTCTTCCTCATCTTCATAATTTTTCCTAACTCCAAATTACCACACAGTTCATTTGTATAGCTTTGTTCTCTATTATTCCCATGCTTGTTAAGCTTCATAAATACTTTCATGACTTTTTTTGAAACCGGCACTGGAGTTTAGAAGGATGCCATGCTCCAGGATTAGTTATATGATGGGAAGTTCATTAATGACAATTATTCATATTACTCTTTTAAGTCAGAATGCATCACTTACCTATCTTCATTTCGAAACACTGCCCAGACAACAGCTGCTGCTATGCAGAATACAGCAAGAAAAATAAGCCTCACTTCAATGTTTTTGTTGCAACATGCAATCCTAAAAGAAAATAATTAAATTAAAAAAGAAAGCCTGCAACAGCCAAAACACATGCCTGTGCTATCACTGGTCCTTAAGCTGCCAAGGTGTTCTCATCCTGAGAGCTTCACCTTTGCCCGTTTGTTCGATCTGGACTCAGGTGGCATTGTTCTTGCAACTACAGTACCAGTCCTTCTCTGGGCTGCATTAAAAACATGCTCACAGATAGTAAGCCAAGTTGGGCTTTGATGGCCAGTCCTCATTTTAGCAAACACATCCAGTGAAGGCAGCAAGCAGATGAATTTATTTAATCCATTTCTGTCATGCAACAATTATGCCTCCATAACTATGTCAGTGAGGGATGGTCATGTCATGATTCCAGACAGGGGTGGTGGGGAAAAAGAAAAAAAAGTCAGTTTTAGGACACATAATACAAGATTAAAAATGGAATAACTATGTATTGCAAAATTGTGAGCCAATACCTGTTTCCACTGCCTACTCAATTCTCTGGGACAGTTCTTGAACTGATATTAACTGACAGAAGTAATGCCTGTCCTGCAGCTTACATAAAACCTGCTGTCTTTTCTACCTGATCTCTACCTTTGATGTACTACTGGATCACCTGGCACTAATATCCTGTACTAAGTAACATGCAAACATAGTCTTAGGCTTCCAAGCTTATAAGCATTGTTCTTTTGGGGAAAAGAGCCATTTGTTGCATTAATCGTTAGGGTTTTTTAAAGTGAAATACAGGGGAGGAAAACAGGGAYATTCTCACACTCACTAATACCTGCAGGATATTTAACTTGGAGTAATAAGAAGAGGGTATCTGTATACTGATAACCCACCACCCAAGTTAGGACTGTAACTGCTAACTTCTAACACAGAGGACATGAGCAATGCGTTGCCTTCACAAGAAAAAAATTAAAACTTGGTCTGTCACAGGTACAGTACAGATTAAGACGAGGGAAAAAGCCACCTCTACTGCCTATAGCATAGTACTTGCTCAAAACATTCCACGAAGAATTGGAAACTATTTAGCATTCCCATTGCCAAGAAAACAATGTATGTGCGGGATCCCCCCCTACAGAGTTAAAGTGAGCACACCCTACAGGCAATCAGAATTTTGTAAAACTGAGCTCAGATAGCCAAGCAGAGCCTTTCAAGTTTGATTATAGCAATGCTTTCAAATAAAGGTAATGCAGCAAATCTCCCACATTATTTTAACTGTTGATTGTGCTACGGATACCTTTAATATCTATTAAGGGAGCTTGTAATTTTCTTTTGTAACAGTCCCACACACCAAACCGTACAGGAAACAATTTGTCAAACTGTTCTCGTATTTTCACACTACCTCGGTAGTAACCACAAAATACCAAAAAGAAACCTTACATTTATAATAGTTGAAAGGTGTACAGTACCTGCACTGCCYGAATGGTATTTCTCCTATTAATGCTGCAAGACAGTTGTATAGACTCATTGCAGATGCCAAGCAGAAGACTGATATTATAACATACACTAAATAAAAAGAATGGAAGATGGGAATCAGGGACAAAATACAATAGAAAAAAAAAAGCAAACAGGAATCAAACACAACAATGTACATTTGATATAAACTGTTAACAGTTAAAGCACTGCTCAATACAGTCATTGGAGACTAYAGCCAGCTGATTACAGAAGGTGCTGAATTCTGAGTGTCTCTGCCATGACAAGAGTTCTCATCAAGCAAAGACTTGAGTGTTGAAATTTTTGAATTTMAAACCTTTTTTTTGTTTTTTAATTTTTCATCCCTTTTCTTTAAGAAGGAATATGTCATCTGTTACTGCTTTCACATACTTTTATTTGGTTATGGCTAAAACCAAAGTGCTATTTTACAACTACCAGCTTTCTCAATTTCTCGTAATACTACTCACTTCAAATTTTCTTTTTAATCACTTTGTCTGCTTATGCATAAAAATTTCAGCATCCCCAAGATCTGACCAATGATTTAGGTGGCATTTTACGATACTAAACACCCTATCCCTTCCAAAAACGTCTATGTAGCTAGGAATCACCTGGTTAGGAAAAAGCTCTATATTCCACGTTCTAACTGTAGTATATTGTGTATTCTAACTTATGGTAAGCACCCTGAAATGTGGACAAACAATAAAACCAGTTGTTTGCTAGTTGGGATTTGGGGTTTTTTTTTGGTAGTGAAGGTCTGGCTAGAAAGGCAATTCTGATACCTACAAGGAGATTACTGAAAGAACAGGCAAGAAAGGTGGATTTTATAGTTGTAACCAAGATCGTGCACCATTATGATCTGTTAAGCTCCTAAGAGCCAAACAAGAAGTTTTGCGCAACAGGTTCCTCTGAAGTCAGTAAGAAATCAGCTGTTTAGGGAATCTCAAATTTCGAGGCAATGACGCAGAATTAATAATGTCCGAATACCTACAAAAAGAGATAACAGAGAACTCCATCACAGAGTTCAGCTTTGCAACTGGCTGAGTGCTGGAAACACTCCCTCCCTAGTAGTTCATAGAATCATAGAATCATTAAGGTTGGAAAAGACCTCTAAGATCGAGTCCAACCGTCGACCTAACCCCACCATGCCCACTAAACCATGTCCCGAAGTGCCACATCCACACGTTTTTTGAACGCCTCCAGGGATGGTGACTCCACCACTTCCCTGGGCAGCCTGTTCCAATGCCTGACAACCCTTTCGGTGAACAAATTTTTCCTAATGTCCAATCCAAACCTCCCCTGGCACAACTTGAGGCCATTTCCTCTCGTCCTTTCGCTTGTTACTTGGGAGAAGAGACCGACCCCCACCTTGCTACAGCCTCCTTTCAGGTAGTTGTAGAGAGCAATAAGGTCTCCCCTCAGAATTGATCTTAACTCCCAAGTACTGATATTAGGACTTACATTCACACACTATAGTAGTGACATATCGAAGTGGGGTTTTTTTGGTTGCTTGTTTTTAATTAAACACAGATTTTTTTCCCTGGGACAGCATGTCATAGCATGGTAACAGCTTCTTTACCTCCAAGAAATTTCATATATGTCTGCTCCAAAGTGCACAGAACTAAGGCTTCTTAGCAAAAAGGTATTACACATTTCCTTTGAACCATTCACATTTCTTCCTCCCCCTAACTAATTTGTTACTCCTCTCCGCTTCTCCTTTATGAAGCCATTTTCTTCACTTCTTCCTAAATCTCACCTGAAACATCTCAGAATAAACAGGGGACATTTTTAACCTAAACCTTTTGATCACATTAAAAGGTTCATCAGTCTTTTAGTGGAACAAGTTTAGTAAAGGTAGCATTCCCCATAGTCAAGATAACAAAAGCTAAACAAAATCAGAAGTCAGGATCGTGAAGTTTCTTTTGCAGAAGCAGGAGGTTAACTCGTAACAAATTCTAGGAAAGAGTGAATTTAGGAAGCTTTCAGAACAAAAGTTACATTGTTTGTACTAAAAGTGTAATTTCAAAGTGTGTACGTTTTCTGGTTGCATGATTTGCAGGCAGAAAAAAAATTTTAAAAAAAAAAATCAACCAACAGTTTGGAAACTACATTCTACTGGAATTGCATCATTCAAGAACTTATCTTATTGCTGAGCACCATATTCCATTATGGTAATGCCATTTCACCTGACACTTTAATTAGGGCACTGCAACCACAAACTCAATGTCAATGGAGCAATACCTAACAAAGGCTTTCACTCTAAACACTACTAAGTTATCATTGCCATCCTCCCAAGAACATCGACATACATCACACACTTTTTTTCCTAGTCGCCAGTCACCTCTCCTCCACCTCTCCTTCATTCAGAATAAGCACTGTCAAGGCAGCCTTTGTAAGACAGTAGAAGAAAGCTTCTCTCTTTTTTATGTACCAACTACATTTTTTTCAACCCTCCGCTCATACATGGAGAGAACAGTTAAAATAATTACATTAATTTTAGTTTAGAAATCTAGCTTTTCAGACTTAGACACCTAATAAGATCATGCAGAAAAAACAAGTTGAATGAGATTATCCGTTGTTTCTTACCTAACCATTTGTAGAAGAAATAAAGTAAGACCAGCATGACACAACAGATGACAACAAACAAGATAACTGTTACAGGGGTGAAAGTAACATTTTCTTCCTTCTTCCGTCGTGTTTCTCTCTCCCCAGGACTTGCTATTGCTTTCAAATTCTCACTGTTTTAAGAAAATGACAAACACATTTACCTCAGATGACAGATTATGAAAACATTTGACCTGGACCAGAACTGTTGATTATAAAGTGTTTAGACTGACAGCATTGCAGTCTAATCCTTCATACCATTATTAGACTTAAAAATTATATAAAAATGGTGTGCTTATTCTTTGAGTTTCTCTTCAATTTTTAATGGAGATATGCACTTCTAACCCAGCATAGATCACAATGAAAAGATTCTTAGCTGCCCTCCTTTCCAATCGTGTGGCAATTGCCACTTTGAGTACCCRCAACCAAAACCCTGATCCATGTGAGGAAAAGTAGTCTGGTATCAAAACTCTTAAACTCCTTTCCAGAATGCATGCATTCAACTCTATTAGCACATCACCTCTGACTACAATATTTCTTGGGCTAAAGGTRGTCAATCTGATAAATATGTCTATGATAAATCAAAATCATGGGCATTACACACTGCTTTAAAACATCAACTATAGACATTAAGTGTCTGCAAAAACCATTCAAGTTAGCAGAATGAAGCTAGCTAAGTAATAGTTCTTTTACCCTCACTCCTCATAATTAAAGAGTAAATGAAAGAGAGGGGGTGTAATTGGGGATTTTCACTGGGAGTGAGATTTCTGTGCATACATACTCCATATTTATACCTCACCATGCAAAATAAGGAGACTTAAATTGTTGTGTTTGTTCTTTGAGCAGATAGCCCTACTACTTTTTAGTACAGACACTAGTGCAACTTGCCCATCAGATAGCATGTTCCTGACGAATCCCAGGACCTACCTACAAAATGCTGAATTCAGCACTGAAACAGCTACCTTCAAAAGAGAAAAACCCACAGGAGTAAGATACTTTGTTAGATGAATCACCTTCTCAGAGGACATGCTTTGAATAAGCAGCTTTTCAAAAAAAAAAAAAAAGCTCACCCTAGATTTATGAAAGTGCACTTTAACAAGTTTAATATAATTACATCTAGGTATTTTCCAATATGGGAGACAGCATCACATTTTGTTATTTTAGCATTCAGTGCAGCCACACCCTATAGCACTGCAGGGTAAAAAAGCAGCATAATCAGATCCAACCTTTAAAAAAAAGAAACACACCCCCCTCCTACTTCTTTAATCTCTTTAAAATCACTAGATTTGCATAACTAGTGGGAAAGAGGAAGCTGTTGTTATCACATACAATCCACTCTCTGTTGTTCTGGGGAACAAAGCAGGAGAACACCACTGAGAATGGGAAGCCTAGACAGTAACGCACACTGGTCCATTCAACATATACAGACATCCAAGAAATACTGCAGAATAATACCACGCTCTGAAAGGCCAGCTATATCCAGTTTAACCCCAGACTAAAAACAGTTCTGYGCATTGAGTGTGCTTCACTTCACTGAACGAAGCCGCACACCCCTCAAGCACGGTGCAGAAACCCCTACCACCCCTCATTTCCCGGTTTTTGCCACATTCTACACTCCCACTCCCTCCCCTTCCCTGCACAGGGACTGCTGCTGCCTCCTTGCCCCTGCCCCTACAGCTGCTATTGCCCCCGGCTCTGTTGCTCCACCAGACAACACACAAAGCTGAAGCAGATAAGCCTGGCTGGACTTTAACTGTCTGGAACCACCCAGACCCAACCAAACTGCATTCCCCAGTGCTCCCAGTGACAGGCGTGAGGTGCAGAGGCATCCCAGAGGGTGCTGCACAGCCAGCTGGGATGAAGCAGTTGTACAGATCCCTGCCAGTGCAGACACTACAAACAACTACATATGTACCTCTTGGATCACTGGATTTTAAAGGTGTCATTAAAATACCTACTTTCTACCATGGATATTGGAGTATTACAATGCTAGTGATAGAATATTTGGTAATTTGTCAAAATGTTAATTCATTCCTCCTCCCAAGAGCTGCATTATCCCTCAGGGACTTTTACAACCTACTACTCAAAGTTCCTCAAAGACCTACAGTAATTTTTCAAAGGTTGCAGTGCTAAAGCATTTCATGGCAAAGCAGCTAATTGCACCTAGATTTTCTRATTTTTTAACTACCAACCTGAAAGAACATAATTTCTCACTGAGCATAGTCACAGTTTTCAAATTTGTAGTTCACATAATTTAAGCAGTTCCATTTAACAAACTTACAGTTCTGCTACTCCGCTCCAGTAGCCTCCTAGTGCCACCGTAAACACAGCAATTAGGAAGATGACAACCATACTGCAATCAAATTCTGGCAAAGGTGGTGAATACAGGGTCACATTAACTTCATTTCCAAGCACCTAGGAAAAAAAAAAAAAACAACCCACACAAAACACACAACATACAAGTTGGTCCATAAGGACAAAAAAGAAATTACATTGCTTATTTTCCGACAAGATGGACATCGTGATTTCCTGCTCTTAACCTACACAATGCTGAGAGCAAGTTTTCAACTTACTGCACAAGACATCCCATATATTTGCCTTGCTCACTGTAAAGAATCCATGCTACCTTTCAGGATGGTCAGGTTTGAAAACAACCCTAATGGATACCAGAAGGCAAAATGGTACTTCTTTGCATTCTTTCAACACTTCTGAGCAGTTGTGCCTCTAGCACAAAAGCTTTTCATCCCCCAAATATACCAAGTACTGTCAAAGACTTCTGCTCTGCAGGAAAGCGTATCTGAGTCAATGAACTTGAAATACAAACTCACAGGTCCACTGAGATATCAGCAGAGGTCTACCTCTAGCTCTTGAAACCACAAAACTCACAGTTCAGATATAGGCATGATGCTTCAGACAGGAGACAGTGAAAACTCAAGGTGGCAGAAAGTTACTTAATAACAGCTTTACACAAATATGATTCAAAAGATGGATTCAAAAGAAAAGCAAGCAATTTCACACTACTTAAAAAAAAATAAGACCAAAGTAAAAAAAAACAATCACCTGAAGGACACTGAAGAAGATAGGAGGGAACACGGAGACATAACTGATACCGAGTTGTACAAAAATCTTGAAAGCAAAACCAAGATGCTTCCATTTGACTGAAAGGTGAGATTTAAGAAACAAAGGATGATAATTTGACAGGAAATGGAAGGTGGTAGGGAAGAAAGGTTTGCTGTTGTAGTCAAAGTCAGTCAAGGCATCTACAGCAATCCTGCAGTGAAAAGACTTCAGAGATGCAGCAGAAAAACAGATTTGTTAACAGCCTGCATGTGGGATAAAAGCAGGAGAGGAGATGAACATGCCAGGCAGGTTTGGCTACAGGAAGATCAAACCGGCAGTGGAGAGACTGAATGGGAAGCCAAGTACTGTAGTGGAATATACCGGCCATATGTGAAGAAAGCTGATTCATTTCAGCATCTGAATTTTCTAATTACAGATATTAACCTTACTGCAGGCTAAAGAAGTCAGAATCATTCCTTTGCCTGAAGTTATGGAACTTAGAAAACAAGAAAGAAAATTAAATTCTAGTGAAACACTGCAGTTGTATGAAGTGAAACATAACATTAAATAAAGGCAAAAAAACCCTATTCAAATTACAGCATCCTGTATGTAAAAAGAGAAAACAAAACCCCAAACAAACCAAAACACAGACACAAAAAAAGCACCAAAAMCCCCAAGAAACCTAAAGGCTTATACATTTTTAGTATTAAATTCCAACATGTTTTAATCCAGTTTTTCCTTTAAGTTTCATAAATCTTATAAAGTATAATTCACATTAGAATCTAGAGTGATTGTTTCCTTTTGTTCCTATTGTTCTGCTCTTCATTAAAAACTTGCAAAGTCTCAACTTCCACCACAGGGAGCACCAGAATCAAATACATCGCATCAGGTAACAACTCCGCAAGAGAGCTGTCCACTTACTAGAAGGTTTGTAACACTCTGCTATCGCTATCAAGACTCATAACATAGCTTTCACCATTCAAGTCAGGTAACAGAGATGAAGTCTTCTAAGAAAAAGTAGAAAGAATGCTTATACAAACTAGCTACCCTCAGACTGGTGCTGCCTCTCTCTTCTAAATAAAAGGAGAAAGTTGGAAGCCTTGAAAAGAGTTAAAACAGAAAGACAACTGTAGTAGGACGAGTACAATGGCTGCCAGCTTCTAAGCAGCACATATCATTCAAAACAACAGCTGCCAGTGACATGACAGGAGGCTTTGGCAAAAACTACATCAGAACTAGGAAAGGATCACTTGTAGTCTAGGCTGTGCTCCTCACTACTCTTATGAAGGCAGCCTCATTATAAGACAAAACTGAATTCTTTGATTCAACAGCAGTATGAGACATCACCTGGCACGCTAATCTACTAGCAAAGTTACTCTGGTGAATTACTATAGCTATACAGAAGTGATTCTACATGACACCATCCCAAGCAGTACTAGGTAATAAAGTGGTGCAGAGGAGACTGAGAACAAATTAGGGATCTAACCTTGCTCTAGTTCCCTTTCATGTTAGCAGGGCGTATCTTAAAACCACTCAACTAAGCGAACAACACTTGTCTTAGTTGAAGGAACAAAATTCAAGACAGAGGACAACCTGAACCAAAACACAGTATTCATCAAGACTATGGCAGACTGAGGACAGTCATCACAAACCTTCAGTCATGTCAACTCTCAGCAAGAACCAATCCTTAATGGGAACAAATGGAAAACAACTGAAGTCCTATACATCTAGGCACGGTTTCAGTTTGCATACTTACCTAAGACAACCTCCCATGGCAGCTCTGAAGATTAAGAGCAGAAATGGTGAAGTGAGCTTGCAAATTCAAATCCAAGAAGCTAAGACTACACAGGTTAGTGCTAGCCTCTGCTATTCACAGAAAAACATGTGCAGTGCAACTCCTGTCTAGCAAAGCTATTTAACACTAAATAAAAAAAACAACAAAATAACAACAGAAAAAGCCACACCGAAGAAAATATACTGTTTTCTTTAAAACCCTCTGCAATATTCTGTATCCTAATATTACATGTCAAGGGAAAAAAAAACTCCAAATACCCCCAAAACAAATTCCCCTGCTTATAAAGCATACGAGATACCACAGCTGCCACATTTTAATGACACGTTTGGCATCTCACCATGAACTCAACAGCAGAAACTCAAAACTATATTGCCTAACTGCTCTGTAACAGATGCTGTCATATAAAGAGAGCTCATCATCTGGCAAAGACAAAAAAAACCCTCACACCTTCCTCAAGATCCAACCTGATAAGGTACTGCTTGCCTGAAAGATATCATGCCAGTAGATACAAGCTCAACTGTTCCAGCTTCTGCACTAAAGGAACAGCCCTCTCAGGCTATAGCTCTTGACGTATGTCAGGCATCTGCAATTGTATACAAGTCTACTGGAAGGCTGCTTATCTTGTTTAGCAGGAAGACTTCTAAGATTACCCTCCCTCCAGTTAGGTATTATGTTTCCCATTCTTAGTGTTCTAATTAATCATTCTCTCAAATTAACCTGAATTAGGAAGACTAGCACTTCCACTACTTAATATCCATCCTCTTCTGTGAAACTGAAAGCAGTATCTATGCACATTCAAATCAGGTAGACATCCGTATCTGACCTGAAATTATTTTATTTATTTGTTCAAAAAACTAAGTTTATACAAACCATAATATGCTGAAGTTATATTACTTACCAGCTGCATATCTACTATGTCATTATATCTTATAAGAGCAACTGGAAGAGTCACATCCTCAAAATCAGTCTTGTTATCAGAAATTGGAGACTAAAAGAGAAAGTGTCAGTTGTAAGTATGTTGAGCCTAATTGCAAAGCAAGTTAGATCCCTAAAAGCAGATTATCCTCTAAATTTCAGTGTATTTGTAGGAAGAAAAAAAAAGAGCTTATTCATCACCTTTTGCAAAACGTTAAAGAAGACAGATGTACTTAAATCAAAATAGGTGATACTACCAACACATCTGGATTCATAAAGTTCTCATGCTTTTATAGTATTACAAGGGATAATCAAAACTCTGTTTTTATTCTCTACGCTTTTAAAACAAGATTAACTTTTCATGATAATCACACAAATTTATAAATTGTACACATTTGTTCATACACGTTGCAGCTGTAATAGAGAACAAAAAAGCAACAGAAGTATCTGTAAAGGTATCTCAAAACGTCTTTTTTTATTTCCAATTTTGGATTACGTTTTCCTAGATTATTTTTGTCACACGTGTCTAAAACAAAATATTACCTAAGATTGCAGGGAGTTCACAGTACACTAAAATTAGGGAATGATAAAGACAAGCATTTGCATTCAGAAACATGATTAAAGATATAAGGAACAGATTAAAAATACAATTCAGCTGTAGGTATGTTTTAGATGATACAACACAGCATTGCACAGAGCTAACTCGGAATAACCCTCTTGGTCTTGGGAACAGCAGTCGCACCAGCATGGTGCTGTGGGAAAGGTTAATGACTCATGCTGGAATCCCACACATTGCCAGGATCCTCTGCTTTTGGGGTTTCTCTCAGCTAACGCTGCACAACACTGCATCAGACCAAACAGATAAGACACTATTTCACTACAGAAGAAAACTATATGTTGTTACTTACCAGCCTAGGTTTACTGGCAATCAACAGCATTTTAGCACCCGAACTTTGTGCAATTCTTGCTTTCTCCAAAAAAGTGCAGTTTCCTCTCATCACTACAACTGCTTTGTCCTTCATTAAGCCAGAAGGAACATCAGAAGAATTGCAGAGTACTGTAGAAGTCAGGTTTTCCAGAGTCCAGAAAGTCTGCAGAGAGAAGAAGAGGAACGTGATGAAAGTAGGAAATCTGATACTGCAAACTAATCTAGAAGACATTACTATGCTCCCTAATAAGTGAGGTTTGCCAGAAAGAGGCATAACAGAGAGGAATCATTAATTCAGGAATATAAAATCAGAGCAGCAGTTTCTGCAGCCTGCAATACTGAGGGATACTTAGAGCAGCCTATACTTGAAATACCTGGCTGTTTCTAAACGCAATTTCACAGCAGTTGTTGCTGTAATTTAAACATAAGAAACTGGTTATACAGACAAATCACTGCTTGTAGTTCTGGGGAATCCAATGTATACTCTGTGATACTTCCAAGTTTCACAAGCCAAAAGAGCACTGACAGATACAACATAACCAGAGTTCTGAAGTATAATACTTGTTCAAACACAGTTGGCGAGCCTGATAACATATTACTTATTACAAAAGAATTAAAAAAAAAATTTCTATCCTTATTTCAAAGTTCAATTCCATATTGACAAYTATTTTTTAATTATTGTCAGTTTTCTTTAGTTAGTCAAGACATCCCAGTGGCCAAAGTAGCACAGCAAAGATGTTTGGGGCAGACAAATGATTTTTACTCTGTTTTACATTGAGTTAACCTGCTAATGAGTGACAGAAGGGAAGGGAGAGAAGAGTGCCGTGATCACTTCCAAACACAAAGTATTTCCTGTTTATAAGAGTGCCTAAAGGAAAAAAAAAAAAAAAAAAAGATTTGTTTCTGCCTCACACCCTAGTTTGGCTCAAAGACACACACTCAGACAATATGGCATGATGATATGTTCCAGATAACCTCCTATTCCACCACATGTTTTCAAGACAATTAAACAGAAGATCAAACTGATGAATCAATAGAAGAAATCTGTTTCACMAGTTTACAACATTTTTGTAAACAAATAAACAGAAGTTTCACTCTCAGATCTAAAATTTRGACATACTGATAACACCTGAAGAAAAAAATTAACAATATCAGTTGAATATATAAACGTATTTAAAACCAGCTCTAAGCATAGAGACAGTATCACCTTTGTAAACTTTAGGAGCTGACTTTTTAAAGTACAGAAATGTTCACTATAGAGATTTTTTTTGGGGGGAGAGACACGACACAACCTAAAAAGGTAAGTATTCAATGTAGCACCTATTTAACTCAAAATTTTGAAGACCAGTTATAGCTGACCCAAATTCATATTGCATTCTAGTTTTCTTAGAGAGTATGATTATAAGCTACTTACAGCATTGTCCAGGCTGTTTGGAAGAGATATCCAATTAGAACTGTAAATTATGCAGTAATCCTTTGTTACTGGAGGCACACCATTTCCAGAAGCGTGCAGGATCCCCTCATCTGCAGTTACCTGCAATAAACCAGGGTGTTCTGAATTAAACAAAGTTAAGACTATTGGTATACAGATATTCTTCTAAAAAGCCGTTAGGAAGAGAAAGAGCTGTTTGGAGAAAAGAAATTTATTCAATTAATTATTTTATATAATGATTGATGCCATGAGAAATGGGTAGCTTGAAAGCAGGATGGAAAAATAGTAAAAATAAGTCACTGTATAAAACTATTTATCCTAATTTCAAATACAATGTATTTTTTACAGGTGCAGTTCATGTCACCAAGTAGAATACCATCAAGAAACCCAGGCAAATTATTTCAGACTCTGCATCCTATACTTTCCAAAAAGTGTAAAATTTTACATAGAAAGCAATTAAAACAGTACATGGAAAAGTGGATTAAAATCTTTCTCTCCTTGCAGACTCCAGAATTTCCCCTACTGATAAAGGTATTCTATGGCAATTCCTAGAATATTTTTTATCAAATAACAGTAAACACAAAGAGATCAACTAATGTACTTTAAGAAGAATTTGTGTAATTAAGGAAATACTGGTGTCTCTTAAGATTACTCTCAGAGTCCCTCACGTAATACAATTTCTGTTATTTACTAATACATACGAATTTTAAAATTTCTGATAATTTTAGGATATATACTTCTCCCCAAGCATTAATATACTAATAAAGGTCAGGTATCTAAGTGGATAAATGAACAGACTAAGGATTAGATGTAGCTACAGCTGAGAAGTAGTGAAAACAAATAACCATCACTTGTATCTAAAAGAAGTGTCACCTTAAAAAAACTGGGAGATGATCTCATTTCAACTGTTTTTCCTGAGAGAAAAACTGACCTCAATATCAGGAAGTATCAATAGATTAAAAAAAATTTAAATCCTGTTGTAAATTCCAGGTTTGTCTGAAAGAACACTGAGATACTAAGCTAGAAGTAGGCATGGGTAAGGGGGGAAAGCCCAAATATTTGTCAGACGTACAACGCTAATCATTAACAGTGCTATAGAGGCATTTCTCCTCAGGCTAGCTATCAGTATTCTGTGGCAAGTGAGAACTAGAGAGAAAAGAAAAACATGTGACAATATTGTTTCAGAGGTTTACGCCTGCCTGGTTTGAATAGCAAAAAACCTTCTTCAGAGGAATCCATTATATTGCCCATAGCGCATGAACATCTGCTGGGAGAACTGTGTCAAAGGGCCTGAGCACATTAACTGTTTAACATGTAACAGTTCTTCAGCTGTCAGCTAAAATCAGTTGTTCCGTGATTTATGATCAGCACAAAAATTATCAAGCTTCCCTCTTAAGTGCACTCACCTAAAAGTATAAGCTAATGGCAAATTAAAAGCAATAAAGACTTCCAACAGGTGCAAACCCCAGATGTTTCCATCCATTAAAAGCTCCTTCTGCTTCACGAAGTAGAATAAGAGGTGTTTTCCGGGTTCTCGGAAATCAAGTGTTAATGCTACACAAGCGTAAGTCTACCTAGAAGGAGCGATTACTTGCTTATTTGATACGCATGTTTTGTTTGGCAAGCTTCCCTTCTCCGGGGATGAATCAGGGCACACAACTCTCGCTCACGAGGTGGGGGGAGGGAGGACCAGAGCATGACGTTTACCCTCATGTATTCATTGCTGAGCTCTGAAGACAGCATTTAGAAGTTAAAAATTAAGAGAAACGCTACACCTCACTTGGAACATCCCCACTGAAATCCTGTTGCATCCAGCTGAACTTTATTATTGTCTAATTGCTTCAGGATCCTTCTTTCACAACAGACAAGGGCTACTAGTTCGGGTACGTGGCCTTGCAGTGCCTGTGCCACTGAATAGTACAAAACAAATCTTACTCTCAGCATACGCGCAAAGTAAAAATTTCTTACTGAGCACATTTTCAGTTTTGTTACTTAAGTAGAAGACTAACAGCGTGTCCACAAAACTGCTCCTGAAAAGATTAACCTGCTTCCATAGGCTGACTCGCTCCAGCATAAAAATGTTCCCCTGTGSAGCAGAGGCGTGACAGCTGTCCTTACCTAAAGGGGCATCATCATCTCCTTTCACTTCAGGTTCAGACAATCCCCAATGGCCCCTCACTTTCAAACGAATTTCTTCCTATTTTTGACAGGTGGTTCCCTCATCGTATTTCCTTCCTTTAACACCTTTAAATTTTTCTTGTATAATTCCTTACCTTTGATAGAGAACAAGATGTCTCATACTGTCTCTTAATCCATATTTTTCCTAACATGTCCCTGTCACTGCAGGGATATAAACTTGGGCTGACTGTTGAGCTTGGGAGTGCACTGGTAACATCACCACGTAGAATACTGGAAGTTATATGAACCAATGGACACAGAGACTAAACCAAGTCTATATTTACAATATCCGTCACAGTTCGTGCCTAGGTAAGACATACAAGAAACTCAAAGGTACAAGAACAGGGAGAAGGTATTTTGTATGTAGCAAGTAACAACATAAACCTCACAGAAACATAAGAAGGTAGGAAAAAACTAGCCATGAACAGAACAAGCATCATTTTGTAGTTCTGCCAGTGGCCCTGTGACACACACAAACTGTCCCTCCTACCCTCCCTCTGGGCATGGTGGCCCAGCGGAACCGGTGCCCGCGCTCAAAGAGCAGCAGTGGTCCTTCCCCGAACACCTACGACCTTCCCGAGCGCTAAGTCCCCATGCTGTTAGTCTCAGGATACTGTTCTTCAGGCTGACTGACCTGGTCTAATGCTCACCACTGCTACAGCTGCATTTGTAGACCCAAAGGAAGAGGCTGGACACGGGGCCTGGAGTCTTACAGGAGGACAAGAGAAGCCCCTTCCCTTGTCAGCAGCAGCAAACCATTGGGTTAAGGGGCAAAGCCACTCTTCAGAAAACCCCAACACAACTAATGACAGCTAYGTGGGACTCACAAACAGCGAGGGAACACTTCGTAGAGAGACACAAGCTACCTCACCCAAAGGCATTCTCAAGGCACTAACAAACCGCGCTGTGCACCTAGTGTTGAGCATATCCAGTGGTGACTTCCTACACAGGAAAGCGCTCTGCATCCTGCCTTACCAAAACAAGATAAAAATTATGTTAAAAACAAGCAAACAAACAAACAAAAAAACCCAACAACAAAACAACTTAGAAGAGCAGCATTTAATGCAGATATGACCTTCATACTGCTTAAGCAGATTACAAAGGTTTCTGGCTTCCCCATTTCAYCCCTCCGTCAGGCAGAAAGCAATCTACCAGATTTCCATAGCAATATACATCTGTGCGCAGAGAGAAGCTGCAAAGATGTCCCATATGGGAACCAAAATGGCACTTAAGAAGCCAAAAGCCACACCACGAGCTTCCCCTCCTTCCCCAGTATCCTAATTTAAATACCTTTACAAACAACATCAGTGTTTATCTACCCAGGCACCCGGGAGATTTGCTATCCAAACCCACCAACGCATGACCGGAGCCCGGGCCCGGCCTACGCTCCCCGGGCACAGAGCAGGGGCTGGGGGGAGGCGGGGAGGAATGGCGGGGCCTTGCCCGAAGCAGGCCCAGGAGGCCCGAAACCACCCCGAGGCGCTGGGAGTCGGGGGCACACACCGCTCCAGCCAGAGGAGACGGGAGCTACGCGGACCGTGCCCGCGGCAGTCGGGGTCCTCCAGGGAACGGTTCCAGGGGGATAAGGCGGACAAAGGAAGCCCCTCGGCCGGCAGAGGAGGGGGAGCGACGGGCGGCCCGGCCGGCCCCACCGCCACCCGCGGCCCTGCCGCCACCCCGTACTCGCCCGGGCCGCCGCAAGCGGCGCGGCGCGGCCCAGGCCGGCCCGGGAGCCGGGCCCCGGCGCGTCCCGCGGGGAGGGCAGCGCAGCCCCTTACCGGCGGGAGCAGCAGGCCCCACAGCGCGGCCCACAGCAGCCCGGCGGCCCTCATCTTCCTCAGCGGCCGCCGCCACCTGCTCGGGGATGGACTGGGCTCGGCTCCCCGCCGCCGCCACGGAGCCTTTCACCGCYGCCGGCTCCCGGAGAGGCGCCACTTCCTCTTCCGTCCGCCGCGGCCGATAGGGGCGGCTGCTGCTGCCGCCACCGGCGCGGCCCCCGCGACCCCTGCTTCGCCTCCGCCGCGGGGACGCCCGGCCCCCGGCCGCAGGGCGGCGCTCCCGGCGGGGCGGCACCGCGGGGCCGAACACCCCGTCCCGCCGCCCCGTGCCGGCTGCCGCTGCCGGGCCGAGCCGGGGGGCGGCCGGGTGCCCCCGGGGCTGCTTCTCGGCCGGGGTGCGTGTGAAGGGGTCTCTCGTGAGGAGAGCCAGGACGGCCCACGCGTGTTCCTGCTGACAGCCGGGGCTGTCCCTTGTCGTCCTCCCCACCCCGTGTTTCTTTTTGCCTTGTTCTTTCGATGTGCTTTTCTGGGTGGTCAACAGCTGTCAGCTTGTCGGGCTTCCCACCTGGCAGCTCCAAGATGTGCGGGTTTTAGGTGCTTAATGCTACCTGAAGTGCTACCTTCACAGCCATGAGAAATAAAAGGAAACGGTCAGTTTTGCCCCACATGTCCCGAGACAAATCAGTATTTCACCTCACTCAGTCTTTCTGGATGACCAAGCACACGCACAAAGCTATGGGAGAGGGGTACGATGAGGATAGCAGTGGCTCTTAAGCGAGAGCAACAAGTACAAGAAACGGCAAAACATGACCTATAACAAAAGGTTGAGGGAATTTGCATTGTTTGAGCTAAAAAAAAGGCATTTCAGAGATGTCTTCCAGGCTTTGAAAGCGTTAAAAGAGCTGTGATGCACCAGATGTAAGAGCCAGCAATGATTTGCAGGAAGGAGATAGACCGAGACAGCTCTGCGATTTACCGGCTAAGGAAGTTGTGCAACATCCCTCGCTGGAGGTTTTCAATCACTGGTTAGGCTGTCCTCTCCTGCCCCTTCCCCAAGGGCCGGGGCCTGCCGCAGGGCCAGCGTGCACAGGGAAGTGGAAGAGGAGAAGATAAGAAAGATTACTGGAGAAAGGAGGGGATGTGRCCATGAGCGAGATGGCGGAAGCGTGAGGGGAAAGGGAGAGGCAAGAGGATGAGAGTTGAGCTGCAGTCCAGCATTAGTAAATCAAAGCCTTAAGTGGGTAACCCACTTGCTTGAATTGCTCACAAAGTGGTTATTAGTTATTACTACTGAGGAAGGAGGTTCCTGCATGTGTGGATTTCCCTCTGTGTGAATTTAAGGACAAAGCCATGTAAAACATCTACAGGGAACATTTCCCACTGCATTATGGCAAATTTTCAGTAAGCTGATCTGTTGCTGTAAAAATCTGAATAACATTTACCCACCTTAAATAAGTAGTGTTTTGATCAATACAGATATTTTGATGATAACAGGCAAGCTTCCCCCCCCCAGTGACAATCTGCAATTAATTTTTCTACCAGCAACAGAACAGGCTTTTATACATCTTCTAGATTTGCTAGGCTGCAAAAGTGTGTCTAACAATTTAATGTGCTTAAACAGTGAAAGATAACGGCACACCATGACACAGCTAATAATTCATATTCCATGCAGAATTGGTATTTAAAAAAAACCAGCTAGTACATTGTCCATCTGTGTGTTTCTATTTTGGTGCTGTTGTCAAGGATAACCATGACACTATATGCCAACTACTATATCTTCTTCTGAATCTAACAAGATCTGGATGCAAGTGAATTGCAAGTGCATAGCTGCTCAAAGGATCAGATTCCTCAGGGTGTCCCGCCCTACCAAATACTAATCTCTCTCCTTGCGTTCCCCAGGAAAGCACAGCAGTTTTTATTCTGTCTGCAGCTGAAAAAAAATGGGCTGAGGAGAAATACTAGGAGTACAATTTCCTTTTACTTAAAGTGTATGTTTGGTTTGATCTCCCCTGCCTTGATGCATGTTTAAAGATACTGTGTAAACATCTCTTACATTAAACACATTCACTGCAGTCCAGTGGGACTGTGCAGGTTAGAAATGCCTGCACTGAAGAGCCCTAATATTAGCTCAGGACATGGGCAGCTCACATTCAGGACATCAATAAAAACTTCTTAGGTAATCTTTATTGGCAACTTAAGTAGTCCCTAATTGTTACCATTAGCTTTAATGTGTAACCAAAACTAAAACCAGATGATCTAGTCTTAAATTTCAGCACTATGAGAAAAACTAGATTTTATTCATATATGTTATTTCCCATCCCAGGCAGAAGAAAGCTAGGTTATAAAAACATCCAGAGCCTGAAGAATGACTTCAAAGCCTAAAAGATTCCCCCCCCCCCCCGTTTTAAACCTGAAATTCCTTATTTGGAATGAACAACACCGCTCCTATTCATAATCAGTGTAAGACATTGAAAATCCATATGAAGAATYGCATCCTTTCTATACCACCATAATTATTTCCATCAGAGAAAAGAGGAGAAAAAACACTCAGAAAAATCCCTTTCCCAACCAAAACCTCAACATGAAATAAGTTCTGTAACTCAGCTCAGGCATTYCTAAAACATTTCAAAGCGTTAAGGAAGAGATGTTTARTGTAGGCTTTGAGCATATTAGTTAGAAAGTGGAAACTGAAGCTAAATAACCATTAGCACAGGAAAGAAACTGCTTGAATAATACTATACATCTATTGAATTCCTTTTCAAAGGGATAATGAAATTATCCCTTCCTTCTTCCTGCCTGTTTTCCACCACATATGCACACTTCTAAACACAAATGATTTTACTCACAAGGAAAGACATCCAAAACATCTTCCATTCCAAGGCCGTTCTTCTGACTTTCCCATTGCATTAAGTGCTACTTTATTTTTTTTTTCATATTTATCAGCCTCTCAGCTTTTGAGTAAACTTATTCCAACCAATCTGCCTTTTTCTGGTCCTTTTCCTATATCTCCTTATCCAATTAAATTTGCTCTTCCACTAGCTTAGCTTTGAATTACTGTCTAATTCTGTTAATTTTCCATAAAATACCATAAACAGAAAATAGTTGCCTTATTAGGTAGGCAGATTTGGAAGAGTGGCCATCAGCATTAGGTATTTAAGAGAAAACATATTGCATAATTTTAAAGGACTAAAATTGTAAAAGAGACTAGACTGCTCACTAAACAGTTATGTCATACAAACATCAGTAAAGAGGGGATTTTGGGTTCATTAATCAATACACAAGCTTCAAAGGGATGAATGAATTTTTAATATGTTGTATTAATTTCTCAGAACTAAGAGAGAACACTGATCCAAATACTGAATATAAATGTATTTCTAAGAAATTTAGGAGGCGGTAGAGTAATAGGGCAGAATAAAGCAGGTGACAAGGAAAAGGAAGTGGCTTAACCAAAGAAAATTTTACCCCATCCTATAAACTGTCTCTTTCAGTGCTTCATATTTTCACAGCTTTTTGGCTGGAGCCTGGAACAAGACAGCAAGTTAACACTGTGAAACCTCTTGATTAAAGTGACAGGGGGAACATTGTTATGAAAACCTGCCATCTCTGTGAGACATACACACATGGCAAAGGTGAAGACATGTGCAAYAGCCTGATGGGACCTCTGTCTCCTGGCAAGAAGATGATCCAAAACATAGGAAGACTGGTATTTAAGAATTATTTATTAATACAAACACATGCCTAGCAACTTTCCCCCATGTACTAACAGCCTTATCTGAACACCAGGAAACATCAATCTATGCAAGCAAGAGATACCCTAGTTCACTGGATATTATGGAGTGAATAGCCAATTTAAATGCATTTTCAAAGGTGATGTTTAAAGTAGTTGAAAGAAACTAGTGAAAGCCTTCCTCGTATGCCATTATGCAGCAAGGTCACATTAGCATGCATTAATGAAGTACTGTAAACCTTACTTTTGAATTATATTTTCAAGCTTGTATCACACCCTCAAAGGTATTGAGTCAGGTTTTAATATTTCCTGGTGGTAGAAACTGCAAGGGTAAACATGGGTAACTGCATTTAAAGGCATATTACTTTCACCATTAACATTCAGCTTTAGCACATGTTGAGACTGGACTTTCAAACTTAGATATATTAGATCAGTTTTTTAAAAATAGTTTTCTGTCTAGAATAAGTGCCACTGTTTGGCCTGATC
This sequence comes from Oceanodroma leucorhoa, assembly GCA_030449065.1. Classification (NCBI taxonomy): domain Eukaryota; kingdom Metazoa; phylum Chordata; class Aves; order Procellariiformes; genus Oceanodroma; species Oceanodroma leucorhoa. Next base: position 5,186,295 of record JASVER010000034.1, read on the forward strand.
TACGAATCCTTAATTTTGGACAGCTTACTGTGAAGAGATTAATTACTGGTTATCAATATAGTCTTCATTCACCTTTAGACTCAGCTCAGGTAAGTTATGTAAAATGTATGTCTTTCTTAAGCACCAGCAAGATCAGATGCATGTAAATACACTATTATAAAAAAAAAAAAAAATATCCTGTAACCAAACACTTTTTCTAGCTCTTTGATGAAGAATCTGAAATTAGTTAGTCATCCGCTTGTACAGGCCAATGTTAGCTTTAAAAGTACACTAAATTCTCTCTCAGTAGTTTAAATGTAGATTTTAAGTCCATTTTTTTAACTTCCAGTAAGCCAGAGCAATCATACTAATTTCAGTTTAAAAGAATGGATTATTTCCTTCCACATTATTTATTTAAGATGAAGGTCTAAATATATACATATATATTAAAACAGTAAAAGACATAATTCAACTTTTTTTTCGCCCCCGAATTAGGGTGGGCCCTTAGTAATAATAACCTTTATTTTGTTCAGTTTGGATTTATATGCAAATATCAGAGGAAACTTAACATTTGTTATAAAGAGAATATTCTTCCCATTTACATTGTTTTAATAACAAAAAAAAAAATTAAAAATGTTTACTGAGTGAAGTAGTTTGAGTACAGCTTTGTGGCCTTGATTTCCTGAATAATTTACTGTAGAGGTCCCAACAGACACCTCAAAGTTGTTGTTCTTGTCCATCTGTTACTACTCTCTTCTAAATGGGATTAAAACTAGGTTAAGAGAACTTCCTCCCATTTGAACTACTTTTTTGGGTAACATTTTAGGATTTTGGTCATGCTAATGGGATGCACAGGAACAGGATGCGTGGAACAAGTGACAACCACACGCTGTTCAGTAGCCATACTGCAACACTTGATAAGCCAGTTAGGGCTGGGTTTAGGGGATGCAGAGTCCAAAGCGTACCGTGCCATGGGTGCCCTTGCACACCCCACTCTCCCTTGAAAGGGTGCAGTTTTTTATTATAACTTGAGTTTGCTCATCTATAAGTTCCCAGGTGAAGACAGCAGTCCTACTTCAGTATTAAACACGTCAAGTTGGGAGCTTTTTTGGCACAAGAACACATACTAGTAACGTCTAATGTCCCTGCCTGCTTAARGTGCTTTCGCGATATTCTTTCATGTTTCCTTTCTCTACATAGCATTGGGAGAAAAGGTTTTAATGGAAATCTGGTGTAGCCATGGTGACCTCCTGGTATCTCAGCCTGCAGAGCCCAGGAGAACATCACTCAAACCTCCTCAGGCACAAGGAAGTCTTCATGACCTTTCAGTTCTGACCCGTCCATACTTTCCCAACACCTGGAAGCTGAATATCAGATGGATCTAGTTCATTTCCCTGAAGTTTTGGCAGCATGGTGGACTGAAGGCAAATACCCTTTTACTACTGCTATTTTGTATTAACTCTAAGTTTTATTTGTTTTATGTTCCATGGAGGTAGTGTTGGATGCAGCAGGCCTCAGCATTCAGAACATCTGCAACCTCACATTCATCAGGAAAAAAAAAAAAAACCACCATCTCGTTTTCCAAACATATATGTGCCATCAGTCTGCAACTGCTGAAACCAAAGCTAGCTTTCTGGGTGGCACCATACTTTCTGGAAACAGCTTTGTAAGCCACTGCAGGAAGAGGATACTACCATCCATTAAAGTTACGTTGGCAATCTGTGTCTCAAAGTCCCAGCTTAGTCATGCATTTAAGTGCCCAATATCCTCCATATACCAATYATGCACACATTATGAGTACTTTCCAATTGATATCAACAAAACTTCTTATGCATTGCAGATAACAAACATTAACATGCACATGTTCTGCTCCCTGCTTGTTCCTCATAAACATATACCACATTGCCTCTCCATGGCTTCTAATCCTGCCTCACTTGTATATCTCATTTTTCTGTAGTTCCCAATCGACCTGTTAACCTCTCTGGCCACCTTCCCTGGAGTATGAAGAACTAAGCAATAACAAGGAGACTATGCTTTCATGTAGCAAAGTACAAAACTGGCTCAGAGCTGCATGTGGTGATAAGTTTAAGTAACTCCACAGCTTAAGGCTCTGTTGAGGAAACAACTGTCCAACAGGCCAGTTCCTGGAGAGGACCTATTCTGTACAGGACTAAGAAACCTTTTACACTGTAACCACATGAGTATCAGCAGGAAAACCACTGATGGAAGTAACTTGGGCCCTGTGTGCCAGACAAGTTACCGTGTATCAAGAAAGGGCAGTTTGTCTGCAGAAGCCCAAGCGCCAACCACTGAGAGCATCTCCTTAGGTGCACAGGGACTTCAGCTGTAGAGGTAAGCATCTAAAATTTTGAATTTCAAGCATTAACTGCTACTTTGGGTCTAAACTCTGTTGCTCTATCCCCTGTATTAAGACAGAAAGGTACATAGTAARAGTGGTACTACAATTGCAAGGAGTTAAAAATGCAAGTCTCCACTTTTTAAAAATAAATAAATGAGAAAGATTTATTCCAAGCAGCCTTGTTTTTAGAAAAACATTCTATTTATGGTTGGCCTTTGTTTTCTGCCCTGAAGCCAATCTGCAATCTAATGAACCAGATTTTTTTTTTTTTTTTATTTTGGGACTCCACACCTTTGACATTAACCCTTAGTGTGCAATTCACCTGTGTTACAGATTTTAGAATTGAAAGTCTAGCTTCAGGAGCCATAAACTAGAAGCATAACCCAGTAAACCAGAGTACTGCAAGTACTCTTTTTAATCAGTCCCATTGAAGAGTTTGTTTACCTGAGAAAAGAAGACACAAATGCTAGGAAGGAAGATCTAACTTCTACCTCCTACTCCCGGACTGCCTAACTTTATCTGAATGATTTCATAGCACAGTGCTTTAAACAACTGCCTGAAGTTCTTGACTAACCAAGTTTGCAGAACCACAAAGTATCTGGAAGCTTTACAGGAACCCACTCACCAGAGGAGATCTTTCTGACACTACTGTAACACAGCACTATTTTCTTCCTGTAGTTCATTTTGTCTATCTYGACAGCGATTATGAAAGGGAGATAAGATCATTCTTATTTTCAACTGTTGGGTTTTTATGGCAGTGTCACAGGGCTGATAGCAAAGTAAATCCAAACACAACCAAGAGTAGCTATGTGATCATCTTTCACTGACAGATTTGATTTTTTTTTTTTTCAGTGTTACTGTATTTGGTAACATATCATGAATTTAATAAACATACCTCCATGGAATTTAGCATTGTCAAATTGTGCTTATTCTTGCTGGCATAGTAAGACTAAGGCTATTTATTAATCTCTCAAACATTTTCTGTCTATACAGAGTGGAAGCTACAGAAGCATCTGATAATCCAATACGGCAAGACCATACAAAGGAATAGCACTACGTGCCCGGGTTGCAAGTTATCATATTACAGGCTAACTTGGAACATAGCATGACACCACATAATTGTTATAAAACTTCTCTACAGGAGGTAAAAAGACCTATTAGGTTGTGAAAAAGCCAAATGACTTTTCTATGTACTGACTGCAGGTTTATGCAGCATTATGGGATAGTCAGTAAACTGGGGGGGACATCAAGGGTTAAGACAGTATTTAAAATAACAGGYTTTGTTTTGTTTTTTAAAGTAAGCAAACAGATACAGTGCTGAGACTCTGCCGACTACGTATAAAAGACTTGGTCCTGCTCTGCTTGCAAGTTATTTTACTTCTGACTACAAAAAGAAACCATAAAATGGCATCAAGTCAGAGCAGTAACGTCTCATTGCCACACTGTGTTGATACAAGTCCTTCACAGCCTACAATGTATATTAAAAAGTTTGATCCTTTGGTCTTATTTGTTGTATTTTATTCCAGTCAAGCTCAAAAGCCACCAAAGAAAAAAAAAGCTATAATGGAGTAAAAGCTTGCATAGAGCAGACAGAAAAGACTTGATGTCAAATTCTGCTCTCTAGTGGAGAAATTTGATTTTGTGCAATAAAAGTTCAAGCCATGCTGATCCATCCACTTGACCAACAGGTTTTCAGCATAGAGAAAACATGAAGATTTTCCACAATATGAAAAGAGTACAAATGCCTAGTTCAACAGATTTATTATAACCAAGATAGATTTATACTGAGTTACATGACAGATTACAGCTAGATAAGGTTTCTAAATATACAACAAAAAAAATACCTAAGACATGTTTTTATGTTTGTTTAGATTTTAAAAGTAATGGCACCTTTAATGCAACAGCAAAACATTTCCTTTTAATGATGTGACACTTTAATATGGTCCTATATAATACTATATAGTCTGATGAAAATAGGTTAGTTTTATACCAGATAGTGCTACTTGGTTTGCTTAATGAAAACTAGGATCTTTCTATAAATACAGGTTTAATAATAAAATTATCTGTTGATTTATTTTTAGAGAGAACTGACATGATCACCAATTCCTTTATTTCTAATTATGCATACACCACTAATCTTAAACATACTGAATGGGTCTTCAGGAAACACTAACTCCTGTTCAATTTGTTTTCTTACARTGTTAACAAAACACAACCCATTTTCTTCATGGCAGCTGCCCTACCACTATTTTTTCTGGACAGGTATGGACCAATGAATGCATGAACTCAATTTAACAGCAGATGAATTAGAATCTATTCTTTAAAACAACTTGGCACTTTATGCTTCCTCAATAGTACACAGGATTTAGCTTCTTTGAACTCTGTATCTCAACTAGGCTGTTGGAATAAATCTGAATTTAGAAGACAGAAATATGAAAGACTTTAAAAAGCTAAATGTACAACTAACTCATGCTAATATTAAAATATATTAAAATTTGGCATGTATTCTAATTCAAGAGTAAGGATGTAGCAAGGCATGGATATTAGATTGCTCTTACGTGGTTGCAGATGTTACGATCAGGTGTTGGCTGTTACAGAAAGTAACATTCTCTCTTCCTCTTTGGCCCTTAAAGGTGCAGTATAGGGGGGATTTTTTTTTTTTTTAATGCATACAGAAACACAGAGCTACCTTTCATGTTTTAAGCTCCCTAGTATACTCAGAAAAGGCAGCCTAACAATTCAGCAAAGCCAGCAGTCTAGATTTAAGAAATATCACAAGCCATAAACAGAATCATACAAGTTAAAAGATTTGCCAGCTAGATGTTTTTTTAAACAGAAAAAAGTTCATAACTGATCTTATGCCTAGAGCAAGAAGGAGGGAGTTCCACTGACTTCCAGCATAACTAATGCTGATATGGCAGCAATTTTAACACTTGTATTTAGCTAATCCCAAGACAGCAAGCAGATTTCCTGAGTGTCTGCACTCTTAGTCATTCAGAATTTTGAGCTGGGGAACACTTGTCCGTGAGTGGGTAAAAGAAAAACCTAGCTCTACTTCAGCAGTTTTGTCATATCACTTAATAGAAAGATGAATAAGAACTAAGTGATAAACTATAGTTTGGGTATGGGTAAATATCTGTATTTATGAAGTCTGGAACTCTGCAAGATACTGTTTCTATCCAATATTCTCCCGCAAGTTTTCACAATATTCTTTAAATTTCTGTCCTTCACATGGCTGTATCACTTAAGCCATATTTTTTATTTAAACTACATGCAAGAAAAAATTTAGTTCATCTTAAAAAAAAAAAAAAAAAGTCTTGAAATTAAGGAGGCAGAAAGACAAGTGAGAGATCTCTTGAAGTCCTGTGTAGTTACTGTTACAGATAGGTAACAGAGAGCGTGATCATAAATATGTTTAGTTTAAAATCCAACAGTAGTCATGCAAAATTAACACACAGTTGTGAGCATTTTGTAGCACCACTTGAAGTTATGTGGTACATATTATTAGCTCTGTTGTAGTAATACCTGTGAGTCCCACTGCTGCATGTATGGAAGGGAGGCAGCCCAGTATTTGAGAAATATCTGTTTTTCTAAGCCTCATTTGAGAGTGGGTATGTTTGCAAAACCTCCATTTTCAGCTACAAAAGCATTATCACAGCAAGCCAGAAGTTTCACTGGGTTTTGCAGACTCAGCTAGCTATATTACATTAGAGTTCGTTCACCATCAAAAGACATTAAAAAAATACTAAAGTACAGCTCAGTAGATTTATGCAGTAGGTTGTAAGCCATCTAAAGAACAGGTCCAAAATTATATTACAGACTACAAGATCCTACTCAGCAATCCAGTTTAGCCCATATAAGAAGTGCAAACATGTGGTATCTTCCAATTAAATCAATCTCTGCATTTCTTGACAGGAGAAAAAGACAGACCAAAACCCCAGACAATTCATACTGACTTCCAATCCCATCCTACAAGACAACTTTCTGAGGTTTTTGGGACACAGCTAGGAAGTCATCCACAGTGACAAATTACATTTGCTACTACAACACTATCATGACAGACCATTTTAAGGATAATTTACAATAACTCCTTCAGAGGCTATTGCGCAGAGAACACCAAAGCTTGCACTGACCTATTTATAATGTAAGCACTCTCACTACTCAATGATAAAGAGATTTTTGAGAATATAAAAGCACAGTCCAGGGGGTCCTCACAAGACAGAGCAGATTTCAGCCTTCTCTCAGTTTCCTATATCTCAACAGTTGCAGAAGTGCCATTTGTGTAGCCACCTTTAGACTTCATGTGGTCCTGAATTGATACAGCCTAGAAAAAAAGTTTATTAGAACATGCATCTTATAAAGCCTGGTTGCCAGAGCAATTATTAAAAGCATCAATTTGAAGAGGCAGGTGAGACATATGTTTACAGTGCTGGATCCCAAGGGTGGTAGGGAGACATAACAACTAAACCCAGAATTGTTAAATACTATTTTAAGTCAGTGCATGAGATGGGTCTTGCTATCCAACATCCACTTATTCTTACATCCCTACCCTGGCACAGCTTTCACTTCAGGGTGATGTGTTATCTGGACCCAGTATCAAGTGCAACCACAGAACCCTTACCCAAAAGGTTCTCATCATATGTAAAGATACTGGGGAAATGAGCACTTCTTGCTGAATATATCTTCCACAGTATCTTATGCTTACAAACCAAACGACAGTTCTGTTCTGATGCTATTCTATTGATTGAAAAAAAAATTTCATATTTTTCTCTCTTTTACAGTTATCTAGTATTTTATTAGCTACCTGCTCTACAGGTTACTGAGTGGAGATTTCTGCTTATCCAAAAGGTGCACACTTACTGATGAATAGTCACTACTCATCTCTCTTGCCCCAACATGCGCAGTGTGTACAAAGTTCATTGGTTCTCCTATCATATTCCGGTCCAGTCTCCGACGCCTCTTCTATAAGAAAGAAGATATCTTAGGTCTCTATTCAGAAAACATGAGCAGCTTTCAGACAGAAACAAGCAACTGAGTTTAAAAAAAGACAGACAGTACTGACCCCTAATGACTCCTCATGGCAACCGGGCTGAAGTTTCAGACTGCAGCAAGAAATGGTCAGTCATTTTTATTACTGTATTACTGCTAACTGAGTTTTAGCAAAAGCTTTCTTTAATGTTGGAAAGTCAGGGCCTGAGAACCGCAAACAGTCATATATGGCTAAAGCTTCTGGCAAAACACACATAGTTTAAACATAGTTTAACAGGTCTGGGTTTAGCTTTTATATTACTTAGCCCAAACTAATCAAAACAACATGACAACGAAAGTGTTTTCCACATAACTGAAAGATAAAATTTCAAATCTGATAAAGGATGGCAGTTGTGCATCTACCTACCGGCTGGGGCTGTTCACCATTACACCAGTTAAAACAAACCAGGAATTCAGTCATTATATTTTTCAGTAGGTAATAAGGTCTTGTTAAGCGTAGTTATTTCTCCAGGAGTTAAAGCAGTTCGAGGACGAAGATGCAGTTCCTAAAGTGCGTTTAGGAAGGAATTACTTGTGCAGATTCACTGGTAAAGATCACAGAAAGCATCTGATGTGTACACCTGCAAAGAGACTGTTATTTAAGTTTATACTAAAATATATCAAAGTCTTGTAACAGTTATCGAGCAACAGACATTTCAGAAGACGAAAACAAGACCATAACATTCTTAAACATACCTGGACAGAAGAGTAGCATCAATTTAAAATCAGTATGTTCATGTCAGAAATCAGGGTTAAGAACTCTGAACATTTACTCCCAGACAGATAGTAGTATAAGTTCTGGTTTCTTTACAGAAGCATAGTAAAAACAATGCTAAAATTAATGSAGGTCTTGTTTAACAGTCTGTGATATGATTGTAAGCAGAGCTAGCCAATGCTGATGAACTATTTAGTATTTTGAAAGAAAATAGCTTTGAAGCACAACAGATTGAATGCTTAACATTTACAAACAGGTGCAAAAGAAAGTTCCCATCTTACATTTGATATAGTTACTCTTCTTAGACATAGAAAAGCTCAAAGTAAAGAGTATTCTACAACCCCAAAAAGCTCTTAAAATAGAAGAAAAGAGCTTTGTATAGCAGCAACAGAAACCATTTATCAGAGCCTAGAGCTTCCCAGAATGTGTAAAACTTAACACAGCACTCCTGAATTGGAGACATAACTGGGAAACTCACTGACTTTAATTGCCCTGAAGCTATGATAAAAACCAACTTTTTAGTGGTTACTGACTTTTTTTTTTTTTAATATCTTCCTTCAAATTAAACCCAAGGCTATAGAGTAGCCTTTCATATCAGCTTTTTCATACCCCAGATCATTAAAACAATATTRTAACATGTTACTTTATAAAGGAAGTTTTCTTTTTAAAGCTTACAGCTTAACAGAAGTTACAGCTTCATCAATTCAGCCTTTCTGAACCCCCACCAAAGTCTTCACAACCAAACAGCATAAGCTTCCCCCTTCACAGGCATTTCTTATGTAGTCCCACAATTATGTAATTAGCACATCTATTTCTTTCACCTTTGTGGTTTTCTTACACTTCATCACTTCTCACACTTCAAGTAGATCTTTAAATCACTGCTATTTATCTTTCAAAGCGTTTGTTACGTTTGCCTCAGCTTCAGGTGGCCTATATGATACATTATTGCAGAATGTGTCATATATTATTCCATTTTATCCTGGGTGGTTTTAATACAACTCATTATCTGGCTCAATTATCATTTTTCACCTCCCTTCACCCTCTCACAACGGTCTTTATTACCACTAATGCCTTGTTTGGGTGCAGCAAAGAAGGGACAGTGGCCCACACAAGCATAAGAACACACAGAAGCCGAAGATTTTGCCTATGCTTCACATTAGTTGCAGATTTTTTGGGCTTATTTCATGTTAAGGAGACTATCAAAGCTAAGATTTTCTTAAAAATCATGAAGTGTTACTGTGCACTAATAACCTATTTTGAAAGCAGACTGACTGAGATGAGCATCAAATTAGATAAACATCCCCAGCCCAAAATAACGGTTGAACGCCTACTCTCCTCCCACCATACCCCCCAGCATTTAGCCAATTACCTCCTTGGGGCTCCGTGCATACCTGGGTGTCACCTGCGGCTCCCAGGGAGTCCTGATGGGATGGTACGTCCTCAGTCAAGCACTGGCACGCAGCCAGCTCCTGTCTTGGCAGCTCCAGCGCGTCTACAGTTCATATTCCTGGGTTATAATTAATCCCAATTGCTAAGCAAGAATGCTTCRCTGTGATCCCATATCCTGCGACAGTTCCTTTGCTCTGTAAGGTGCTGCAGAAGTCTGTTGTGCACTTCACGCTTACCTACAGGTGTCAGAAAAGCAGAACGGAAACCAAAAATAGCGCCCTAGTTTGACGTCAGATTTGTGCAGCCATGTAGTTTTCTCAGCACTATCCATACAGCCTGTGGCTGACTTCCACCCCTGCGGCAGCTCTGCAGGTGTCCTCCTGGCACACAGCAGCGCTGGACACCTTCCTGTTGTGTTCTACAACAGAGCTCCTCTTTTCCTCTGCATGAGTCAGAGTATCATCCTCCAGGACAGGAATGTCTGCGCCAGGGCATGGGACACCACCTTCCTCCCAGAGACTCAAGGTTTCCACACTAAGTAGAAGAATTTAAAAAACATCTTAATGTGTTCAGGCTCGCCCAGGACTAATAAAAACCAACAAGAATCCCCAAACCAAGGAGAAAACAACATTTTGTCACTGTTGGCACAGAGTCCAGAATTGGACAATATCCTGTTGTTCTTTCTCTCTATTTTTCACCATGGCAGCAGTATCATCGAGGAGACAGAGACAAAGGGACAGGGAAATGGCTAGCACGCGCAGACACAGATGTTGAATGYGATGGGCAGGATGCACAGCCATTCTGGAGTCTGTAGCCTTAAAGCGCCTGAGAGCTTTATGAATGTTTAGATATACTTTACTGAGCATAAAACTCAGTTTGTTCTGTCATTGCTGTGTATTAACAAATATTCAAAATATTCTTGTATTTTACTTACAAAATATCCATTCTATATGAAGTAGAAAATGTTTGCCTGAATCAAAACAAAAGAATCCTCCCTTTCCATAGACAAGAGAGATGCAAGGTAATCTTGATAAGTAACATCCACTACACATACCTATTATTCACAATTGGCCTTTAAACTCAAGCTCTGATCATGACAAATCCTTGAATCTGAGCTGTTAGTGAAGGACAAAGACCATGAAGTTAACATATGTTACCACACATCAGATGCGGGCTACCATCACGCTGCTCCAACTGAGTTGTTAAATTGTGGTAACTTCTGAGTCCAGTTGTTTTTTTTAATTCCAGCTCTGTCAGTACTGAATTGATGTAAGAGAAGCATATTTCAGCCTAACTGCCTTTCTAAAAACCGCTGTGCTTCTAACTTATTCATTATCTTTACTTTGCTCATTTGATATTTACATCATGTTAAAATCCTGAAACAGTTGTACGTTTACATATTGGAATGGCAAGGTATGGTAGAAAACACTGGAACTTGTATTTCTAGATCAAAAAGTAGTTTTGAACATGAAACTTGAAGAGTGCATCTTGCTTGGTGAAAGGTGATGAGTAAAAAACAATAAATTACCAAGACTTTGGAAGAATCTTGGAGTTAAACAGCTGAAATCCTGTTGTAGAGTGCACTTAACTGCTTGGAAAGAACATCCTGATTTTACTAATATTTGTACAGATTACAAATCTAGTTTGAGATGGAGTTCTCAAACTACATAATAATACCATTATGCAGTATGATTATATGTTGGCCTTCTGCCATCCTGAAACTTCATAGAAAGCTGAGCATAAGGTTTTACCTGAGACCTCCATTAATCTAGGTGTGTTGCTATTGTTAATCTGAGGAATTTGGGTGTAGTCTCTGAGGAGACTTGAAGCTTCTCCTTTTAAAAGCTAAGTGGACACATACACAAACACACACACACACGCACACCAAGGCAGCTCCTCTATTTCAAAGTGGAAATGAGCTTAGTCACAAAATGAAAAAAATGCATTTTTAACTAACTGTCCATTCCCCCTCAAAAAAGAAGAAAAGCCAAGAGACCAAATAATGTGTTCTATTTGAAAGTTAAAAATAACTGTGAGACAAATCAACTGAGATTTGCCTGGAGTCTTACCAGAAGAAAATTAGTAAAACTCACAAAAAGATGAGAAGCAAGCTGAAYGGTTGGCAACACACTAACCACCGGTATTGTAAACATGTTGAACTGAGTTACTAGCTTGCAAATGATGGAATTTAGTGTTACTAAGACTAAACTCAGATTAAAAAAAAAAAAGTTGTGACCGTAAATTTTATTTCTTCATAGAAGGCAAAAAGTCTTAACAAGAGGAGGTGAAGTCCCTCAGGTGCAGCAGTTTCCAGTCCTGCGGTTTTCTGTGGTTTGCAGTAGTCCAAGCACTGGCAGCCTGCAGCCGAGGGACAAACGCAACTGCCAAGGAAACGTGTGCTCCTCCAGTTACAGGAGTAGGGAACTGCCCTTCTCTTGAGACCTGGGGATTACAGGAGATGAGGTCTCCATACTAAGTTTCCCAGTCAAATTTCTACAGGCCCATTAAAACTCCCTAATTTCATGGCCTAAGGACGGATTTGGACCTTAACGCAGAAGATGCTTGCACAACTGCTGCCGCATTTTACTCTGGAAAACTGCAGGGGTCACCCTGCCGCAGAGCGAACCGCATCGCTCGCAGGATTCCCTCCCAACTCTTCCCACCCTGAGCAGCCCTGCCTGCCTGAGTCACGCCACAGGGGGGGCGATGCCCGATGGCCCGTCCCGCCGCCTTTCCCGGCTCTGCCGTGGCCCTTCGGGCAGCCCCAGGCCGCAGCATGACGGCGGCATTTGGCGGGCCGCCCCCGGGCCGGTACCTGGGGCGGGGCGCGGAGAGCCCGCTGAGGCCTTTCAGATGGGGGTATTAACGGCTCCATAGGGTGAAGAACCGCCTGAGCCTTACTGCTAACACAGCAAAGAGCGCAGCCCGGCCGGGGCCGCCCCCGCCGTCACGGAGCCACTGTAACAGTCCCCGGGCGCGAGGCGCGSAGGGCAGCCCAGCCTGGGGAGGCGCCGCGAACCGGCACCTGCTCCGCCCTCCTCAGGGCGCGGGGCTCAGCCTCGCTCTCCTCCGGCCGCGCCCCCTCACTACCACCGCGAAGGAGCCCAGCGGCACCGAGCCACCCATCGGGCGCCCAGCCGGTGCTGTCGCTGGTGGCGAGGCCAAGCGCCCGGAGGCTCCCGCGCCGCCCGGTCTCGCAGGGCTTAAGGGGAGCGAGCGGGCTCCGCCACCGCCAGACCCCGCCTCAGGGGCGCGATGTTCCTGCCACTGGCGCACCGCCCTGCCGCAGCGCAGCGGCCAATGAGCGCCGCCGAGCGTCCGCGCTGTAACCCTATCGGGCGTGAGTGAACGCGCCCTGTCCAATAGCCGCGAGGCCTCCGCGTCGCGCGCCCTCCATTGGCCGCGGCAGTGGAGGCAGCCGCCCAATGGGCGCGCAGGAGCGTGAGGGGAAGCCCCACGCAGCGGGTGCCGCCCTCCCTTTGCGGAGCGCTCTGGTGCGGCGCGGACCAGCTCTGCTGCTGCTCCCTCCTCCTCCGACCATGGCGTTGCCCGGCAGTTGACGTTGGGTTTCTCCCCTTTCTACCTTCTCCTCTTTCTCCAGCCCCTTTCTTCCCCCCTTCCCCGGGTCCCGGCTCAGGCCCGTAGGCGGCCGGTACCGGAGACACCGGGTCCCCAACCCCCCCCCCCCAGCCCCTCAGGAACAGGCTGTAGGAGTCGGGCCGGGCGGCTGCCGGACGCACCATGAACCTCATCATCGGCATCGGCGGGTGAGAGCCGCGGGGCGGGCCGGGGGGGAAGCGGCTGGGGCGGGGGGACGCCCGCCGGGGTGCTGGGCCCGGCCCGGGCACGCTTCCCTCCGCCAGCCGCCCCTCCTCGTGCCGCTGCCGCAGTGGCGCGAGCGCGGGGCTCGGGGACGGGGGCGGGGAGAGGAGGCGGCAGCGCGCGCACGCGGCCCGCGGCGCTTCCTGAGGGCCGGGCGCTCTCGCCGCAGGGTCACCAACGGAGGCAAGACCACCCTCACCCGCAGGCTGATGCAGGCCCTGCCCAACTGCAGCGTGGTGCACCAGGATGACTTCTTCAAGGTGAGGCGGGCGCCTCTGTAGGCCGGGGGAAGGCGCGGGGTGACCCCCCGCGTGCTTCCGCCCTCTTCTTGGCGCCCTGCCCGCTCCTCCGGCTCCCGTAGGTTCCCCATAACCGTCTGCGGCGGCTCCTCTGCAGTGCTTAGCTGGGTTGGCTGTGCGGCTCTAATACACCCCGATGACTTTCCATTTTCTTGGAGTGCTACGCRGTGTGCTTGTGTTGGTGGGAAGATAGAGGAGCAGGCTACTTTATCTTAGCCTCGTTGCTACTGCTTTTTATCTGCATGTAAAGAAACCTGGTGGAGAGTTAAGATGCCTCTGTGTAGCTTCAGGGTTCGGATCTTGAATCGTGCTTTAAAATGGGTATCAAGCTTCCCAGTAGCTGTACTGACCAAGCACTTTTTTTCTTATTACTGTTTCAGCCCCAAGATGAAATAGAAGTTGAAGATGGGTTTAAACAGTATGATGGTAAGGCTTTGCTACAGTGTTACCAACGTGTAACTCAAAAACCTCGCGTGTTTTGATCCTTTATGTGCACTATTTTTGTACTGACTATTACTAGATGATACTTAATTACTGCTTAATGATAGTTGTCTGTTTTGTCTTAGTGATTAGTGCATTAGATATGGAAGCTATGATGAGTACCATAAACGCTTGGATAAAAAACCCAGTCAAGTTTGAACGTTCTCATGGGATCAACARCACACTGGATGCCCAGATCTTACAGGATAAGGAGGGAGGAGATGAAACAATCCACATTCTTATTGTTGAAGGCTTCCTACTTTACACGTACAGGTAATCAAATGTGACTTCATGTATTTTGATTTTTACATGATTTTACATCATAGGTGAACCTCCCAGGGAATAAAAACACCTGTTCTAAACCAAGAGTTAGCAGCTGGTATTGACTACTGGCAAGTTTAGCTGTCACAAGTCTGAAGATAGCTCTAGATACAGGAAATTGATGTAGTTTTACCTTTCCATTTCTTGCTACTAATCAGTCTAGCTGTACCAAACATGTATCTCTTTCAGGCCACTGATTGATGTATTCCACCATCGGTACTTTCTTTCCATTCCATATGAAGAGTGTAAAAGGAGAAGAAGGTAAGTTCATCTTTCTAAGTTCCCTTGCTAGCTCAGTAACATCTTACTCTGTTCAAAACTTTCTCTAAAGCTTTTAGATAAGAAAGGATAAACACTAATGTAGCTACTGTATTAGAAGACTCTAGCTTCCTTCACCAAACAAACCCAAAAGCTTTCTACCAAACTACTGTGTGAGACAAATGCTCAATTTCAGCACAGATCTTTCAGTAGGCTTTCTCCCTTTCTGTTTTTCCAATTATATGGTTTCCCAGGTCTTGAACTATCCTGGGGTTTTATATTTGGCTGTATTATTGTACTCATACACGGTTCTTAATGCAAATGAAACGTGTTAAACTTGGAAAAGTTATGTTTCAGAGGAATAAGCAGACAGCTATTTTACCCAAAGTTCTCTAAAGTTTTAAGAGAAGGCTATTCATCAATTTTAAGATTACTCTGTCTTAGGAATCCTTTTTGCATCTTCAACACTTTGGATCCGCACATCAAATTCCAACTATTTTTGGGTACCTTTATGCTTGGAGCTTATGCTAAATACTGACTTTTGATAAGCTGAAAAACTACACTGGAGGCAACAGGCTCAGGCTAGTGTGTAGAGAAACTGAATGAACTATCTGTCATTTCCCTAAACTGTAACTAGACTACTCTTGAATAACAATGTCTTAATTTATAGTTCAAGGAATTACACTGTACCAGATCCACCTGGATTGTTTGATGGCCACGTTTGGCCTATGTATGTAAAGCACAGGAAGATAATGGAAGACCTTGGAGTTGACGTAGGTAAGTCTTTAATGACAAAAGCACTTTTGAAAGGCTGCTTTGTGAGAGAGTGCTTTTCAAACCTGGGATATACATACTGGTTAAATGCATGAGAGGAGTTGAAGCAGGTGGATGGAGTATACTTCTCTGATACCAGTCAAGTGCATGCTCTTTAAATTAGGATCTGGCAGGCTTACAGAAACATTCAGTTATAGCTCTCTCATTTTACTTTCCTTAAGTGCACTTGAATGGAACAAAATCAAAGGAGGAGCTGTTTAATGATGTGTATGGACAGATCCAGAATAAGATTGAAGAATTACTTAACATGCAGGTACATGCTTATAATTGCAACTCAGAGGCAACCCTTTTAAAGGCTGTGTTGAAAAAGCATGAAGCTGTAACTTGGAATATGTTCATGTGTATCTTTCTGTTTAGAAATAAGCTGCTGATGATGATTCTTGTGAGTGAAGATGATTCCTGTTTGCTCTGCGCTGTCTACCTGACTGCCACTAAAGTTCCAGCTTCTGTGAAGACTCTCAATTCTTAAATTCGACTTTGTTCAATCTTCCCTTGAAACTGAGTTATATATGGTCATAATTAAAAAGCACTTCCCCCTTGTCTGTCATCTTAATTTGTGCTTCAGCCTAGTATGTGGCCTTAGATGATCTCAGTCTTCTCCCAGTCTCCAAGCTGTTGGGAATTCTTTTCACTATGTTCTTAACCTGTGAGAGTAAAACATTATAGTGGAACTGATGTGAAGTGGCACAGCTACCCTAGGAAAGTGTGTGTGTGTGTATACACACACTGCTTTGACTTCTTTCAATAACCTGCATGAATTTCTGTAATCCATCTAATTAGGCAGCAAGTATGCTTCTTGATGAAGAAATTAGGATTGATTTTGCTCTTCAAAAATGAGAAAACAATAGGAGGTTTTCAGTCCATTTTACTAGCATGGAATTATTCTCTTAAATCCAGTGCAAGCATTGATCTCAGATGCAGACAATTCAGGTTAGAGTCAGGGAAAAAATGTTACACATACAACAGCTTTAAAATGATTGATTGCTCTAGAAGATTTCAGTAGTATTCTGTAGCTTAAGGCAAGTTCAGGCAAATTCACATTTAAGTTCAAACTCTTCTGTATGTACGAAAGTAGTTTAAGGCCTTGGTTTACATAGAAGAGCAGTGAAAGAGCATATGAAGGCTTAATCCCTAGCAGGGGGAAAAGTGAATTTAGGACAAAAGCTTGATTTAAAGGAAAAAAAAAAACCCAAACAAACCAGTCTACTAGGTGGTTGTCCAAAAGGGAAGATACGTATTGATACATTGCAAGACCAGTCCTTTTTCTTCAAAAGGGTTTGACCAACACCGAGCACAAGCAGTTACTTCAAGCCCAGATGCATTAGCTTCCTGACAGGAGCTGGTCCTCCCCAGTATCCCCTAGAAATGGAGAAAGTTGTTTCATCAAGTTTTATGTATGTACTATCACAGTAGGGTTTGGGGGGAGTGTTTTTGTTTTACTCCCATAAGATGAGTGTTAGGGGTTTGTTTCGTAGAATCATCTTTGCTTCAGTGAGGTTTTCAGTTGGGCAAAGGGTGCCCTTCTGTGCAGTTCAACCCTATTCCRCTTGAACTGTTGCTAGCAAAGTGCCCAGAATCCTCAAAGTTGAGGCCTTAAGTTATGACTAAGGATACACTTCGTTTGCTTCTGTTCTACTAAGGAACTAAGCCAGAACAGGTATCTGTACCTGACTTTTTTCTGAATGATCGTAGCAGCTCTGCCTGCTCAGAACTGAAATACTTACTTAAGTAGTGCATTCCAATAGAGAAAAGGCATCATATCAGCTTTCATATGGTACATGGTCACTCTCTCCTTACTCTGGTCAATGGGAAAGGTCTCCAAAGGCTGAGCGTTGTAGTCAAATTCTGCTAGAATCACCTTGTTGTAGCCTGTTACTAGCGGGCAGGAAGTATATCCATCATACTGCAATGAAGAATATCCCCTTTTCATTAACCTGAGCAAAGTCTAAATGCTGAGGTATTACAAGCCATATTGTTAACATTCACATTTCAAAATAAGTTACTAGGAGGTTTCTGCATTTATAGCATTAATACCAGCGAGTCTGGAAGGCTGCTAAGCCAATTATGGTTTAATAACCATAATACTAAGTCATTTTATTTGAAGTGTAGATTGTGGATTTGCTTAAGAACATTGCTTAAATTAGAGCTAACCTAGAACAATAGGGCTTTGTGTCTTTAATTGCTGGTTATTACTGTAACCAGCAGAATAGGTGACCAGTAGGTCAGGATGAGAGCTGGTGCTAGTGTTAACAGACAAGTATATAAACAGGATCTTGAATATAGTTGTAAGAATTTGCAGAGGATTGTGGGAGTATGGATGGTGATACTCAGGTTAGTACCCCAGGGAATAGTAATTCAGAAGCCATATGTAAAATGAAAGCCAAGTCTCAAAGAGAAATCTGAACATAGTTATAGGCTTAACATCTTCTGTAGTACAAAACCTTCAATTTAACTCCTTAAAAGATCACGTTCTGTACAGGGGAGGCAAGTTTAACATAGTACAGATGTGTAAAGTTTGCAAGGGTTTTCCTGGAGTAGGGATTATATTAGTCAACAGTTTTACTATAAATAAATCACCTGCATTGGTGAAGAGCCCAGACTAATCAGCCTTTCAACTTCTTTCAACTTGGAAGTCAAGGAATTAAACAGATAGTATTTTTAACAGCAGTATCAAAAATATGAATTGTGCAATTAAACTACTATTACGACATACAGTATTTAGCCATTTAGCACCCCAACCGCTGATGCAAAGTCCTTCCTGTCCTCCGGTTCACACGGGTTAGCTGCTTGCAAGAATTCCTGCGTAAAAATGGAGAAAACATTCACGATAACTTCTCCCCAAGACAAGATCTGTAGGTACCTTTTTAGTTGGCAACTGGTTCTTCATTACCAGGGAAATAGTTCTATCAAGCACTCCAGACTGGGCAGCTACATAAGAAAGAAGAAAAAAAAAAWAATGTATTAAGGCTTTGTTTCAGGCAGCAATTATTGTCATTATTAGAGCAGACACTACTAGCGGGGCATTTTGTTGGACAACTCAGCTGTAATTGAACTTGTACGTCAAATCAGTTTGGGAATTTTATAGTCCCAGGTAAGAAGGAAAAAAAAAAAATTTGGACTAATGGTTTGGCCTCACTGTTTCCAACGTGCTAAAGTTTCATGAAACTTGAGCTGTATGTTTTTAACCTATGCCCATTCTCCTATGCTACATTATACTTGTTCAGTCTTCCCGAACACTAAGATTCTGACACACTGAAATTTTGTTTCATTTTGAGTGCTGTAAGGGAAGCATTCTAGACCCATTTGCTGGAATAGTTGACTATACTATTCTTCACATTACACCAGTAACATACTATATAGCCTTTCTTTTTTTTCGACCTTCTTATTTGCATTTTTTTTAGTTGTGAGACCATAGGCCTCACGTGTTTTTATATTTGACCCTGTGCCTCCAAGTACATGTGATTCTTCAATAGCGACTTATCAGCTGACACATATGCATGAGCTACTAAGATAGAGCAGCGTTTTGTTACCGAATGATGATGGAATACAAGAGTAGTATACTCATTTTACGCCATTCCGTGAACACAGAAAATAGAATTCATTCACCTGCGAGACATTTGGAACAAGAGAACTGTGGGTTAATGGTATCAGTATCGTCTGATGTAGCTAATTAGTTGGCCCAGGAGACTTAGGTCTTTTTGAAAGCTGGAAATAATTCAAGTCAACAAACTAAACAAAAAGCTTACTGTCACTCCCATGCTTTTCATTACACACACACACACAACTTTACCTACAGCTGCAGCAGTTTTTGATGTTGGAAGGTTGGTGCAGTCTCCAATACCAAATACATTAGGATACTTTTTATGTTGCAGAGTTTCCTTATCTACATCCACCCAGCCGATTTCATCCGAGACAGGACTGTTGATGAGTACATCAGGTGGCCCCATGGGGGGTGTGACATGAAGCATGTCATACTAGACAGAAAGAAAAGGCACTCAATGGCTAGTTTATCAGARCAAATCATACCTGTGTTGATGCAAGGCAATAAGAGCAGTGTGGAGAAGGGTCATCTTGGTTTGTTTGTTCATGTTTGKTTTTTTTTAAACACAAGTATACAGAATGAAAATTTGCTCTCAAGTGCATCCATTTATCAACATGAACCTTATCAGGCAACTCCATTTAGACTGGCAAACAGCAATTTGCCTTCCTCCATACACATCTGAGACATTCCCAAGTTATACTAACAAGGCATACAGGACTCCAGGCATAGTTTATGAAATGTTTTTTTCTTCTCTCCACTTTAGTTTCAAACTTTTTAATCTTCCCCTGAAGTTAGAGATGGCACTCAGGAGGTAAGGGCAGTATACAACAAAGCAGACGTTATGTTCTTAGAGTGTGGCAGTTATGTTAGAGCACACAAGGAAAAGAAATGGGACCAAACTAGAGGTCTGAAAGTTCCTGACCTGATGAACTTCAGTCACTCCGGGTTTGTCCAAGTTTTCAAACACAGCTTCCTGCTTGTCTGCTCGAACTTCTACAAGGTTGCGCTTATAGTTAACAGCAATATTCCTCTCCTTTATTATTTCAAGCAATGCATCAGCATACTTCTTAACACCAAAAATGACACCAAGTGAAGTGTTGAACATTATGTTCGCTTTGGAACGTTTTCCTGTCTGCACAAAGACATCAAATTAGCCTTTTCTATTAAGAAACTGTGACAAGCTAGCAGAGACAAAACAACTATGCTCCACTACTGAAAAGCTGATAGAATTATTAATACAGTTCAATTATTAATGAAGTATTAACATTAGACCTCTTGAGATACAGCTATTTCACACCATGTTACAAGCTAGACAAGACAATCTTTGCCCTTTCTGAGTGAGGTACTGAAGACACCCCACACACAAATTGCTAGTGAGAAGAGGTGGCTGCAATTCACTGAGGAACTGCTGTATGCAGGTTAAGCACTTGTAGCGTTATACAGCTTTCTGAAACCTTCAGTTCTATGCATTATTCAGATACTCGCCCAGTAGATAGCTCATGAGACTTARAATACATAGGAGGCCTGACACTTCCACTTGAAGCTGTGTTTTATTTCCACTAAGCTTGCTTTAACAGCCTGGCTGAGACTCCTCCCGATGCCGAGACAGTGTGCCACAAGGAGCAGGCATAGCCACTTTTCAGACTAACAGAAAGACAAATGGCAACAGGTATTAAGTACTTAAAGTAACAAGAATTACCTAATTCCAGCCAGCGTTATTGTAGTGCACCACCTGAAGTTATAAATCCGGCTGAGAACAGTTGTAGCTGTAGCTCACCAGAAGCAGGGTAAGCAGTTCTTTCCTTATGGATTCTGAATTCTGCAAGTTTCTCCAGTATTAAATACATGCTAAGTATTTGTGTACGATTCAGTTAGCTTCATTTATTAAACATTAATAACAGAAAAAGCAACTCAGGCACTTTAATTTAATAATCCTGAGTCACATTCCTCTCGTGTGGTTTTTATTTGTTTTAAAGATAGTAAGAACCCCTTAGAACAAGCCTTCCTTCCAACTGTGGGAACAAGCACTGGCAGAGAGAGAGTAAAACACTTACTTTCCTCCAGTAGGCCTCTGATAAATACATGATCTTCTGAGGAGCCCCTGCACACTTCACTGGAGTATTTGGAAAAGTGAAGATAGCATTTCCTTCCTTGAAATCTTGTAAAGCTTTCCATGTTTTCTCTACCGTATGAACTGAATAATTGGAACCTATTTTGGGGTGATGAAAACCCTCAGGCAAGCCTTTGATCTAAGAAAATGAAATTAAGGTTTAAAGTACAGATGGCAGAAATTTTGTCATCATCGTCAAGTATTAAATGCAGACTTGAGAAATAGCTACTTAAGAAGCCTCTAGCAAACGGAAAGCCAATATATACTTGCTAGTTGGCATTTTTGAAAATAAGCCTAGCAATCAAACAGGTATTTCCATTAGGTGATTTAGCAGATGTAACATTTACTGAAATGACTCTGGTCTGCAACATTTGTAGCGTAGGGGTTCAGTGCAGACCCGRACCAAAGTTTTTGTAGATTAGCGCATGAAATTCAGAGTAAGAATATATAACGTCACTGCCACATCATCATAAATAAAAATCATGTAAAAAAAAAGGCATTATGAAAATTTATAAGGTGAATGAAGCTTTTCAGTAGTCAGCTGCAGATACCTGTATTTCCTAGGGTTATTTTGTTTTAACTCGACTGTCTACTACTGCTACTACACCTGGGCATCTGCTTGTGAGAAAGGGAGTTGTCCCCATTTCAAAATAATGGATTGGAGAAATTCTGTGAGAAAACTGAGTCATGTTACATGCACTGCAATGTGYCTGGGACATTACAGCCTACACCAGGAAGTACGGTGGTGAAGCTGTTGGTGAAGGCAAGCAAGAGAAACCATCCCTCTTTTTAAACTGGCCACTTTCATTTTAAAGCCATATAAATCTGTTACTATGAATTTTATTCACTACAGAGTAATAGTGATTAACTGTATTACATGGCTTCTACTACTGAATACTGAATTTAGTTTTCTCAGGTTGTACTGCAGAAATAYGAAGGCTGAGAGGGTCACTGAACACAATGCAGTTCCTCATTCCACTGACCTAACCACCAGAATTTATCTGGTGTGACTATAGTTAACTAAGACTAGCTCTTGCTTTATGTATGCCTTGAGTATCTATTTGATTAGCTCCCAAATATATTATCAGGCACTACATCATATTCAGGTCAAGTTAAAACCACTGGAGTCAAATCGCTCAAACATCTTGCCTTACGTGTTCTCCTCCTCCTCCATTTCGCTACGGTCATTCTTGCGCCATACCATGGTATTAACATTTTCCTCCGAGTGCCACTGTATAAAGTACCAGAAACTTAACGGATGGGAAGGGCCCCAGGGCCTATTTAAACACAAGCGTGGTAACTCATCTGGTTCCTTTTGAAGTGCATCCTCTAAGAAAGGTGAGGGTGGGGCAAATTAATTCTGCAGGACAGATTTTACTGACTGCCGTGTGTTCCTCACTTCTGTTTACATTAGGGATGCTTCAGACTACAGATCTTATTATCTCGTTATTACAGACTGCCTTTAAGTTCTAGATTTAACTTGCTGCCCCATCTGCTGMTATTGCCATAGAGATGCCACAAAGCTGTCTCAAAAGACCTTCCCAAGGGTAATTTGGGTTATTACATAGAGATCTGTGGAAGGAATAAAGTCATTAGGCTGTCTTCTGGCTCTTTAATTAGTATTAGCGTTCAATATCTTGCAGCAAAAAAAGTGTACTGAAAAGCCATTTACTTTAGTGAATCATAAGGGTACGTGATGCCATTGAAACTAGTAAAAACATGAATATTGTAAAACAAATACCTTTTCGTAATGCAGACTAATCCCAAGGGCAATTATCAGATACTTGTAAGATATCTGTTGTGTAAAGGGGGAAAAAAAAAAAAAAAAAGTATTTTAGACAAAAACCAAAACACTACCTCAAAACAAATTTAAGTTATCTGACAGCAACAGTGTCATAAGGGAAGGAGATATAGGGAGCATTAGTAAAGTAAACGTTAAGCTCTAAGAATAATTTATAGTTAAAATGTTAATTGCATTACGAGTTATACACACAGCCTTTGCTATATACAAAACCAAGTGTTTGGAGCAAAATATTCTGTCCTTTGTGTTCAGTTCACTATAAACAGGGAAAAGACTTATGATAATGATATTTTAAGTTGATGTTATTCTAACCTAGTTATCTACAACAATTTTTATTAGAAACAGATTTTAGGATCAAGTACTTCTCATAAGACTAAGTGGAATTTCCTGGCCTCCTAGATGCTGGAGGAAGGTCTTGCTCAATAGGCAGTTCCAAGGGGATCTGCGGAAGATGGACAGACAACTCATGACATTGAATAAGAGACTTAAGATTTTTTTTTTTTTTTTGACATTATTACCTTGATATCATTCTCCAGCCAGACRCAGTTCTTATCTGGATCCAATGCTGTAACTCGAGATTTGATCCACTCAACACCTTTAGGCATTACGCTTCCTGTTGGACGTGCAGAAGTTGCCAGCTGCTTTGCACCACCGCCAACCAGGGTCCACAGTGGCTGATAGTAATGAGTCTGAAAGAAACGTTCAAATGGACATTTAAGAACTGTTTAAAGGGACTTTAAGGTGAAGGCACATCACCCCAAATAGGAAGCAATGTGCTCTTAACATTGTATTATTCTTAACAAAAGAAGCTGTATAAATAACCAAGAGGTTTGCATGACAAAGCTGGAGGGACCTCTATCATGGAGCAACAAATTTCAAGCAAAGCCTTCTAAAAGATGGCTAGCTGGCTTCCTCTCCACAGTTAACAACATGTGAGGTTGAAGAAGGATGAGAATCAGACCAATCTGGCCACATACGTAAAACGCTTATTCTTTTCGATGCTTTACATCCAAGGAAGACTTACCTCACTTGGCTCAACAACAGCCACATTTCCTGCCTCCACTTTCCTCTTCATCCGAGCACTCATGGCGATTCCACCAGCACCTCCACCCAACACAAGTACTTCATAATAATCCTTGGCAGCACACCTGGCTGCTGTATGTAAGCCGAAGGAGCTCATCTTCTGCATTTCTGGTTTCAGCAGCCATACACCAGGACGGAGACAGGAACAGGAGGACACTACTCCAATTGCTGACATCTTTCAGTAAGCGGGAAGCTACAAGATAAGGAAAGGCACCAGTAACAATTACAGAAGGTAGAATTTGTATTTATTTATATGCCTGGATGGGTCTTCAAGGCAAGAATTATAATACTAAACCTTTGTTGCAGCTAAACCACTAATTTGCAAATGGACTGTAATCAATTTGGGGAAGAAAAAAGAAGGAAAAAAGAGAGGAGAGAAGAAGAAAAGAGAAGAGAAAAAAGAAAAAAATAAAAACAAACAATAAAAGGTCAATCATGGCCTCTGCCAGGAAATTGAAATTTCATACAAGCAAATGAATTCTAACAAAGTATAAGAAAAGAGAAGAGAAAAAAGAAAAAAATAAAAACAAACAATAAAAGGTCAATCATGGCCTCTGCCAGGAAATTGAAATTTCATACAAGCAAATGAATTCTAACAAAGTATAAGAACATTTTCTGGTTATCCTGGCAGGAAAGTATATCTGATCCTATAGCACAGGCGATGCATATGCTGCAACTCCAGCTGTAATATTACAATCCTAAAGAGATGAGTGCCGCAAAAAGGAACAAGAATTTGCTAGGTGTTGTAGATCACTGAAATATTGAACAAGGTAGTTGTGTGAACATACCGAGTGCCATTCCACTACCTGTAATATGTCAGCCAAACACAGCATTACATTTGTATTTTCATGTTAGGGTGTACCAGCATATGCACGCATCAGACACATCCGTCCTCGCTGCCTCTCAGGGGTGCAAGCCATTAGGGTAAGCATGCCAAGTTCTATGGTGCTTTGAGCAAGGGCATGTGTGTTAGTCTATTCTTGCAGGAGAAGTAGTGAGCCCTAAGCTTGATAGGAAAACAAAGTTCAGTGAAACAAGAGTTTACATCTTCCTAGATCTGGGATCTTTGAGTATACCCAAAATACTTATTTCTCTATCCACGGTCACCTCTTAGCTTTTACACCACCAAAGTAGCTAGAAATGAAGGTCAGAAACCCATACTTATTCTTGCTACAGCTGCACCCTGTCACCTGACAAGTGAGAGACAGAACCCTAAAGCATGRTATACCTTGGTAACTGTAACACCAGATATGCAATTGCGTTATCTAAAAGACAGTCAAGGTTAACCCACATTTCCATCCCTCTGCTAGAGTGAACAAGAGCTTTTCCTGGTTTAAATARATTTTTTGTACACACTGAATATCAGTTTTTAGCTTTTCAGTGACAAACCAGATATAAACTCATTTTTATTCAGTTCCTTATTGCCACATTGCCARTAAAGAATGAGTAAGCATTATAACCTGAAAAGCAACTTATGACRAGACTTTCCTGTGTTCTATACCTGCTCCCCTTTGTTTAATTCCTTGAGTCATCAGGCAAGAATTCTAGCTTTTTCACTTCARAAGGGTAGAACTCATGTATGGTACTTACAGACAGGAGTGTGAAAACTAAACTAGAAACCTCAAATATTTTAAAGAAAATCTTCCAAGGTGAGCTTCAAAAATTCTCCACTATGCTAGACGTAGTCGAGCAATTCATTCTGCACCTTCATGTGGTACCTTAACAGCCCTCATCTCCGTGTACCCCGAATTCTTTATGAAGTCACATTATTAACCCCTACACTACAATTAATCTGGGACAGAGAGGGAAAATCTCAGAGGTGTCCACTGTAAAAACAATTTTAACCATTTTGTTTTACAGGAAGTTTCCAAGATGCAGACATATTCTTCCTGTCCCCTCCCCATTCACAAAAAACCCCCAACTCTAGAATAAGTTACTTTCACTTTGGAAGGCTGTTTATCATGTATCTAGTGCGGGCAGTTATTTAAAGATGTGGACAGGCTGCTCAAGCAGGGGGAGGAAGTTGTTCTAGCCCTAGAAATAAAAGTTACTTGATGGAGATGTGTGCTGCTTTCTCCAGGTCAGAGAGAGGTGAACCAGTGAAGAGTAAGTTTTGCAACTTCCGTTTGTGGGACAGTTTTAGGAGGGACGTCCTGTGTCCGGAAGCTCATGAACGCAGGATTTTGCTTTGGGTTTTATTAAACATAGAGAACAGGCACAGTGGCCTCCTGGTTGACAATACACAGCACGTCCAGACCAAGAGAACAAGACTTCATTTTTGTAATGCTAAGGAATAATTATCCTCTCTGACCAAACAGATTTTGAAGTAAGCATGCTTATAAGCACACACAAGATGTACCTTAACTAACAGCAGCCTGATTGATGAGAATGCRGTATTATGTTGCTGTTAAGCTGTTTCAGAGTATACAGAAACAATCTGAAGTGTCATTTGTAGACAGCTGTTTTAAAAAGAACAGCAAAATCCTTCATATTAAGCTYCCAAGTTAGACAGCAGCTGTACAATTGAGTCAGTCAACAACACATCACTGTTGTTGACTACTCTGGACACTGGAGATAAAGGAACAGGGGAATTACAGAACAAAAATGAAGGTAAAGGGGAAAATTCATAGTTAGCCTACTGAACTGAGCTGAAATGTTAAGCTTTTACAAGACCATTTTAACACACAGCACACTTATCCATCATCCTTTAAACTATGCACAACAAAACGTGACAGTTGATATTAGCCTTACACAGCATGAAATCACATTCCTAATGAAGATCCATATACAAGTCTTGGAGCACTGCCTAGAAAGGTAAAGCCTACAATACACCCCCCCACCTTAGTGAGGGCTCTGCTTAGCCTGAGGCAGTTCTGCTGTTTAAAATCAGGAGAGAAGTCTGTTCTACAAACACTTTCAAGACACGATGGTTTGTTACAGCATCGGCAGCTCGTGTAACGCTACCGCAGCACAACTCACCTAGCACCACATAAAAATTAGGGCAATGTGACTCACAATAAGTCCACAAAAAATGTCATTTCTACCAGGAGAACTAGCATTTCAATGCTTTTTTTTTCCCCTCCTTTTTTAAAAACAGACTTTTTTTTTTTTTAAACAGACTTAGCTTGAAGATAGTAAGTGACTGTCACACCTCCATTCATAAATCTCTTTTCCCTTTTACTATAAGGCTATTTGTTTGCATGCTTTTAGACTAAGTCTGCTTAATTAACACTAAGAAAAATGCACTTTAAAAAAATCACAGTTAAGACTGACCAGGAGAGCTCAGTATTATTTAGTGTCTGAATGCCATTAAGCAGCTTAAGGTAGTACAAGCATAAAAATAGTGACTTTTCAGTTAAAAAAAAAAAGGAAACAGAAAACACTGTTTTCCAGAGTTAGTGGCTTATATCCCTTTAAGAGATTGAGAAAATAAACCATAAGGAACTATCTTCATTAAGCTGTTCTTAAAAAACAAATGAATGAYGATTCTACAAGCATCATGAAGGAAATGAATTGGTTACCAACTTTTTTAAACTTTTCTTTAAAGAACCTTGCTGAAAATAGGCTTATTAGGTAATGCATTACGATTTAATATTTTTGTGAATTTTAACCAATTCCAATCTCTATCCAAGAAAATAGTAGATTCAACAGAACAGGGTAAGTGTTCCTCAGCCAGTTCTGTGCAGAACCCAAACCTGAGCAGCTAAAATCCACCCACCTGCATTCATTACACCTTTTTCTATAACCTACCATCCAGCCTATAAACAAGCTCAAAGTGTAAAAGTTATCTTTGGCTACCGTTCTCCATGTATTAATGGCCACAAGTAAATAAAATCAACCTCTATGCARTAAAGACACGGACAACCAGTCAGAAACACAATGCTGGCAAATCACAAGAGAAGTGGTTAATTACAAGCACCAATACTCAACCTCTTCTCGGATGCGCTTATTAGTTCCCCTAGCTGATCTAACACGGAAGGCACTTGGTCACCATTAATTTTGCTGTAAAGGAGGTACGACAGGACAGGTACATCCTCAGACCCAAGGGACACACGCAGAATACCAAGTTTTACAAGCCATTCTCTTGTCAGATCTATAGATTCATATCCAGTAAATAAGCCTTG
Organism: Oceanodroma leucorhoa; assembly: GCA_030449065.1. Lineage (NCBI taxonomy): Eukaryota > Metazoa > Chordata > Aves > Procellariiformes > Oceanodroma > Oceanodroma leucorhoa. The sequence continues at coordinate 5,214,438 of JASVER010000034.1, forward strand.
AGAGACACAACCAGTGCCTAGAACAAACATTTAACTGAAGCATGGCACCTCATGCAGAGACACTCAGGACAACTACAGTTTTTCCTCTCCGGAGTATCTATTGTACGCCTAACTCCCAAGACTGACTACCTCATTGAGCCAGCTTATGAACCATCTATTGCAAACGACTGCAGGCAGTTAGAACAAATGAACTTAGGAGAGTCCTACTAGCAAGAGTAAAGATCACTGCAACTACCCTCTGAACAGTTGGCCAGAGATTAACAGTTTAAATACTCCACCCATGCACAAATACTCGGCAGCTCCAGCGTGCTCGCACGGCAGGCGGCAGTTTTCCACCCCGTCGCAAAGCCCGCACGCCTCGCACCTCCAGCTCTGCCCGGGGAGCGGTCACCAGCCTCCGCGCCAGCCACCCGCGGGACAAGGGGCACGGGCCTCCCTGCCAGGGCGGCTGTGCCCGGGTCGGACGTCCCGAGCTCCCAGGGGAAGCACTCACAGCCCCGGCAGGTGCTGCCTCCGGAGCCCCCAGCCCCGCACCCGCGGCGAGGCGCTGCCCAGCACAGCGCCTGCCGCCGCCGGCCGCGGGTGCCGCGGAGGACGCGCCGCTGCACCCCGCTTCTCCTCACCCATCCCCGACACCACGGACACCCGCTCCTGCAGGAAGCCCCAGCGCAGGGGTGCGTCCCCGGCCGCSCTCAGCCAGGCCGCTGCGGCCGGCGCAGGGCCCGAGGCCCGGAGGCTGCCCCGCCGGACACGGCCCTCCCGCCCCGCGRCCGGGGGCCGCCGCACTCTTCGGCCTCACGCCCGGCGCGACCCCGTCCTCCCKCCTCACGCCCGGGCGGGCCGGTGGGCCCCGAGCTGCGGCCCCCCGCACTTGCCAGCCTGTTGCGCCGAGAGCCGAGCGCCCAGCCGAAGGGCGAGGGGAGGGAGCACGCCGCCGCCCCCTGCGCGATAAGCGCCGGGTCCCGTCAGCGGGAGCGGCGGGGCGGAGCTCGGCGGCATCGGGTGCTGCCCGGCCGGCGGGCAAAGGCCGGGGTCCGGCCGGCAAAGGCCGGGGTCCGGCCCGGGCGGTGCGTGCGCGGCAGCCGGGGGTCGCGCAGCCTGCCCCGCCGCCGTGCCGCCGCCTTCCAGTCGGATCTGGTCTCGCTTAAAGGGCCGAAACCCGTGCCTGTGGCTGCCGGCGCTCAAAGGCAAGCCGAACGGATTGCAGCATCGCAGCAGCTGTGCCTGCGGGTTTGCGTTACTTTTTTTTTGCTACATGTCCTTCCATCTTTAAACCARTTGCTCTGCCAGCTTGCCATCTCAAAACTCGGACTTAAGCCTGGAATCCCACCACGTTAAAAAAATACATGAAATATTAAGAAACAAAAATAAGTCAAACTATTATTGTCCTAACCTGAAATCAGGGTGTAACTCACCTGGACATGGAGAAAGGATCCTTTCAGCTGAAGTACAAGCAGAGAGCAGGGCTGCCAGTCTCTTGCTTCTGTACAGCAAACTGCAGCCCGCTGCTGAGCCGAGCCCTAAAATGTTTTCCCCTAAAACTTTATATGGCCTTTCATTTATGGCATGGCAACAGCACGAAGTAGTAACAGCTGTTAATCCACTAAGACATGTTTGTCAAACCAAAAAAACTGACACGAAGATTAGTGCTGAGAGTAACATAAAAAGACAAAACTACTTAAGCCAACTCATGCATCAAGCAACCGATAGATCCAAACCACGTGTCAGGCCATTTCCTCCTCAGGCTCAACCTTCCCCTCTTGGCACAAAGTCTCTGCACAGGTAAAACTGCTCAGCTGATACACAGCCAACTGCGGAAAGGCTGTTCCACTGTCTGCATACAACTGAGAAGCAGAAGGGAACGASACCTGCTGCAGGTCCCAGTTTGAAAAGCAGTGTGTGTGTGTCGGTCCCCTGGCACACCCGGGCATGCACATTGCGATCGTGTCCTGCGCTTCCAGACAAGAGCAGTTTCTCTGTCCCAGCTCCAGAGCTGTCATTCGTTCAGCACAAGCGCATTGCCACTGCTCATGGTCAGCCAGCGGCAAACTGGCTGATACTCTTGGCTTTAACAAACTAACTCCAGTCCTAAATCTGGACCCCCTCATTCAGCTGGCACCAGCCTAGAAGTCCCACCTAGATCCACTTAGCATAGGTCACTCACTTCAGGCTGACCTAAACCAAAATCACAACCACTATAGTAGCTGTAACCTAGGGATCACTGATACTTTGATATCTGAACTTTATCAGGTTACCTGTAAGCAGCAACCCTAAATCTTAATCTAGTGGTCCTTTTCTATAGGCAGAAAAACAGYGAAACAATTACATTTGAATTAAAATCCCAACACACTTACCACATCAATAATTAATAATAAATAAATGACCTCTGATGACAGTGTATTCCCATGTAGAACCAAAGACTCATTTTTCAAAGCTGCTGAACACCTGTACTTTCATGGATTTTACTGGACAGAAAATATACTGAGAGAAGACACAATCACTATCTTTAAAAATATGACATGGAGATCAGACATCTTTGTTAATACATCAATACAAGTGAGTTCTCTAAAGAGAAAAAAACCCCGTGATTTACAGTCATGTATTTTAAAACACCCAAACTCCCCATTTTTCTAATTTCTAAAAGCTTCCTGACTTCCTGTTCCCAGCCGCCCTGGTATAGTCAGAGCACAACCTCTAAGAGGTTGATCCTCATCTCTGTCCATGAGAAAATAAAGTTGTTTGGAGTTTTTTTTTTAAACATATATTTTTAGGATTGTCTTTAAATATTAAAATATCTTCTTTATGCTCCCATGCATATTTCCCCCCAGACTTCTTACAGAGATGGTCTGCAATTTTAATAAAGAAATTACTTAAATGAACACCTTAACTTAGAAACAGAACATAAACCAAACATGAAGAAACTACGGACCTGTAGCAGAGCCCTCCTGCAGGTGCAGGGAGTGCTGTCCCTCCCGCGACAGCAAAGTCCGGGCAGGATGAGAGGGTGGAAGCCGCAGCGCGAGGGCTGGGCCCACGCTGCCCGGCTGCACCTTCCTCGGGGCCACTGGCACCCCAGGGGGGCTGCGGAGCCATGGGCAACACTCCCTGCTCCCCAGGTGCCTGGGCTTCCCTGGGAAGCCCTGTTAGTTACACCGACCCCTCCACAGGACAAGATCTACGTGCCTGTCTAGGCTTMGAGCACAAGTTCTCCAGGAGGGGGATTATTCTTCTGTGGAAAGTGCCTACCTGATAGTGAGCACAATCTCAAATGAATTCTAGTAACACCGGGTGATGGAGGTGAAAAGCAGTAATTTTCTCACATCGTCTTTGCTTTTTTTTATTGGAGATATTCTTCTGGCATACCTCTAAATCATAGCATCTGTTAAGGCTAACAAAAAAGCAGCAGTAGTAAAAGCAAAAAAAAATAGCAGAAGCAAAACAGAGTAAGAAATACATTCTCATACATAGTTTACCAACATGACTTCCACCCAATTTTAAAGACTGGAAAACCAGCAACTTCAGTTGAGTGCTGAAGGCTGAAACATTGGTTYCAGGTAGCGGGGTGGCGAAGAGTTTGTATTAACTGTTCTGTTATTGCTCTTGCAGGCTGTATTTACACGGGAGGATATTACTCTTTACATGAGTCCCAGGTGACAGAAAAAAGTCTTGCTCATCAAGGAAATGAACTATATTGCTAATTTACAGGCGTAGTGTTTTGCTGACCAGTACACGTACAGATGGTCTTGCTTTCACAGCAGTGCTGGGATGTATTTTCATTGCAACAGATGAAACAAAATAGATCAGCCTTATCTTTTGCCTTACATCTCAGTATGAATGACAGTGCAAAATTAATTACTTCTGTAAATTACTGCTTTAGAGACTATTGTCTTTGCATGTGTACAAATTTTGAAATTATTCTTTATCAACCTTTAAATTATTTGCTTCATTAAGCTGCAAGTTTGTAAAAGCTGAATATATTTGTTGCAACATTTCTGTTTGCCAAGCAGGGTGTTTTACTTCCTTTCTTAAACCCCATGGCTTGACATTATGGAGATAAATGGATAGATGRGAGCAAAACCAAGAAGAAAATACCGAGTTATCAGGCCAACATCTGTGCTTTAAAGCTACACGACACTTCATGAACAACGCTTGTATTATGGACTTGAGTTAGTCATAACCTCCCAGATCCGTGGTTGCCAACAGTTACTGCCTGGAGGAAAACAGYTGAAAAATTCTCTACGCCAGCACTGTTACGACGCTGTCAGGTACCAATAATAGAGCTGTTCTTCCCATCAGTTTTAGTTCAATCATCTACATAGAGAATATTTAAGAAAATTAAATTTGCCACATCATAAGAGCTCTTGGCTGCCCTGGTATCACAAAGGACTGGTTTGAAGACATACAATGGTGGTGGTGGGGAGTGATTGTCCAGTTTTGGTGCCTGTTTTTCCACAAATCACTTTGCCAGGGATTGAGAAGAGTAAAGTAAGTACAAGTGTACTTCAAATTACTGGAAAGCAGTGCTATTTGTGCCAAACCCAACTGTTTACTTCAACTTACGCTTACACTTTGATTTAAAAATAAGTAAATGAATAATAAATCATCTTTGCTACCTTCACATATTGCCTTACTAAGAAACTTAGTGCACACTATTTTGCCTAGCATGAATAGCCATATTAATATTTATTTCTTACAGATTTACACCACTAAGTCCAAGTCCTGCAAAATTTTTAGCAGTAATTTAGTTATATTCACACAATCCAACAAAGAACCAATTAGATTTAATGAGGTATAAAAAAAAAAAATTGACCCCTGCAAGGTGAGGCATTAAAGCATCAAGCTCAGAATTAAAATAAAGAACAGCCAGCAGTGTTGCAAAGCAAGCAGTAGGTGGCAGAAAGTGTCTACTGAAGCATAATTTGGAATAAATCAGCCAGAGAACTCTCTCAGGTGCTAGAATCCCAACAGAACAGCTACAGAAACAACCTTTACATTATTATTTATGCTATTATCACTTTGGTCACAGCACACAGATTAAAACCAGATAAACTATTCTGTAGCCATTTTCCAAGAAGAAACAAACATTTGTTTTAGGAACATGGCAAAGCTATCAGTATCAGTGAAAAAGCCAGATTTCACTGAATTAAAAAATTGGCTCCTGTAAAGCTGTACAGCTATAGGTGGGGGAASCCAAATCAAGCATCCAGGTTAACAATAGCGAAGATTAAAGCATGGGAAACCAAGATTCCCCAGTTAGCAACGGTAATTTCTAAATTTGTAGAATCTTACAAAACAAAAATACAAAGAGTTACTGCACAGTTAAGTGTCTTACTTCTGCTGCTATGACTTGATAGTTTAAAAACAAGTAAGCACACCGAGCATGAAACAAACAGTACAAAAAAAAAAAAAAAAAAAAAAGACTGTTTTAAAGCTGTAATTGTATGTTTCTAAAAAAGATGCAGCTAGCTGCGCCTCCTCATGTGGATGGAGTAAAAAGTCAGTAAGAAAATGTCTAACACTACCATATTTATCTACTTGTTAAGTCATTTTTTATAAAATCAAGCAAGACTAAATGTATACAGTAACAGAATTACTCACTCTAGCTGTGCATATTAATGCAAGCATACAAGTTTAGATGCTAGTATCGTTAAATTAATCCAATGTGGCCTTTACTTTTTATGTATTAAGACAAAAGAGACGCATTCAGAAGAAAAATATCCTATGGAGATAATGAATTGTAGTTTTGACTGAAATAATTTAAGAGCTCATTGATTAAAAAAAAAAAAATTATGTAAACTGACCAAACTTCCCCCTATGTTAATTCATTTTTTCCCCTTTATTACAGAAAGGTCATTTATTAAAATTAGTTCCTTATTCACACAAAACCCAGATCTTACTACAATTTTATCAGAAAAGTTATCAATTACATTTTTATGTATGTGTACGTGATTCCTCAGGCAAGCACTGCAAGCTTTTATTCCTTTGATGAGAAATTATTCCAAAGAAACACTGAAATATGCAATTGCAAAAGCATCAATTTCTATGCTTAGAATTCCGTATTTTCAGTAGAAGTAGCCATGATTTTTGAAACAAAACAGAAAAAACGCCGCAGTTCTTTGGAAAAAACCCTACAGTTCTTCACAGAAAGAGACCACAGCTTGAAACACTGAAGTGGATTCTACATGAGAGAACACAAATCAAGAAACAGCACAGGAATTTAATCCCAATTTGGATACTGAGGCATCTAGTTTCATGTTACACTTTAATGGACTGTGGAAATTCTTTACATTTCTCTTAGACATACATACAAACCACAGCACAGGTCAACAATCCACTGGCAATTAACAGACACAAGTCACTTAAAGGAAAAACACCTGTGGAAAGTTTTAATCTATTACTGCTTCAGTAACAGCATTTCAGTGTCTCTTCAGACTATTTTAAGTAGTTTGTTCTCCTGGCCCCAAAACATTATCCCATTTTACCTTGCATGTTGCATGATTACTCATTAGAGTACGTCTTTCACAGAAAAAGATGACAAATATTAACAACAGGAAATTAGGAGTTCAGAGGTGTATAACACAGGAGAGTCCAGGCAAATGTACCCTGTGTAAATCATCTAAAAYGGAAGAAAAAGCAAAATTGACCGTGCCCCTCTGATCCCTTACCATACATATTTTATGGAAAACTTTATATAGCTTACCCTTCATCTTACTTGAAAACAACCACTACTTAAAAAATATCACAGATATAAAATAACTAGTTTGTCAGGCTGTAGGAACAAATAGTTTAAAGCTCTTTTACTAGTCTAGACAACATACACCAAGTGCTGCAAGAAAGCAATTACATTCAGAGAAATGGATATCAACCTCCATTCCACATTTATCATCAGTACACACTAATAATCATCAATTTGGGTGAGGACAGCGTAACAAAAATTCTCTTACATAGCCCCGAAGTGCAAATGAATAATTTGTTAAGGAAAAAAAAAAAAACAGTGCAGTAGTTTTTCCTACARGTAACTGAACTTCACATAAAGTGGAAATTGTTTAGTTTTGGTTGTGGTTTTTTTTGTCACACAAAATGAAGAAACTACAACTTCTAATCCCACAGAAAACTGCTTAGACCACACAGKCTTCCTGTTGAACCATTACAGAAGCAACAGTTCCCTGGTTTGACTCAAACGTTTGTGGAAGCACAAATTCATTAATCTTTGCACTGTGCACACATCAATTTTGAGAATCTTTAGTGTTCTGCTTCCTCCCTCCTACTAACCAATTCAGCTGGGAAATTATTCAGAAGTTACTTTAAAGCCATTCTTAAGTTACTTCATGACAAAAAAAATAACACTGCTGGAATAAAGTGAGCTTTCAGGCAAATACACTGGAAGTTTCTTCAGTTCATTAGAGACAGACCAAACTAAGGCTGCACAAAAAGTCAGTATTTATGAACCAGGGCATTGAAAAAGAGATCCCAAATGCCTGAATCAAAGCAATTTCAGTGAAATGGGTGGCCACTGAAGTCCTGGGATGAGAACTGAACTTTAACTAATATTCTGTATTTTGTCTGAAAAACATGTATGCCAGTCAACAAGTCTCTCTCAGGATTCTAAACACCAGAAGAACAGATGAAAAAAATGGATAGGTATTTAAAACTGTGCTGCCTAAGTTCTCCTATATACATACATATATATATATATAAAAAATTAACTTACATTATAATAATACCAAACTGCATAGCATTACAAAAGGCGGCAACTTCAATGGCCGAAATGAAAAAATTTGAATGTTACCAACTCTATTATTATTCTGGAATTTATAATATCATAGAGTAGACTTGCTAACAACAGCCATAGCCCAGTTGAAGCAAAGTCTGCCTTAGTTCCAGAGAATGCAGAAATGATTAATTTGGACAAGTTGTTGCATGCTCTGCTTTCACGTCCTCCTAGCAGGCTTTGCTGTTAACTGCTTCTCTCTTTCAAGTTCCTTCTCACGTTGCTGTTCTCGTTCCAGTTCTTCCTTCTGCCTCTTTTGTTGCAGCTTAAGTGCTCTTTTCTAAACAGAAAAGACAAGAAAATAATTGTAATTTTTATAGATGTATTTAAGTTGGAGCTAYAAACAAAATCCCTCCCATTCTCCTAACATTATCTACTCCAATCCACCCTGCTTTTGACTGAGTATTGCATAAACTGCTCATTTTCTCTTCCTCCCTCCCACTTCCATCTTACCGCTCAGAAAACGGTAAGTCTGTAATTTACACAGGGAAAATACAAACTGGATTCCCTTCAATCTCACTAAAAGTCATCCTTTGTGTATACCAGACAAGGTGCGTACTGCGCAATTTATTGCCTCCAAGACAAAACCCTTTTGTTGAACACACTGAAGGACTAATCTTGCCAGAACGTAACCAGACACTGCCTATATAGCACGAAGTCAGTGAACTTATGCCACTGTTAATATTACATTAAATAGAGRGAGAAATTCTTATATTTATGACAATCTAGTTTTCATTAAAAAGGCACAGAAACTGAAACAACAAAGACAACTAGTTGGAATGGAGTAGATTAACCGACAGAACAAAGCATGATTCTTATGCCACCTAAACATGATGACAACGCTGAGATTTACTAGTAGTTCAGATGCATAACTTGCTCGAGCACAGGCAGCAAAAGTTTAAAAACATACATGGTTTGGCGCTACTGAAAACATCCATTTAAGAAAAGGACTTAAGATTCTATTTTAATCAGAACTTTCAGCATGCATCCAAAATAAAAGTTAGATGTTTTGTTATGTATTATTGACTTCTATGTTGCAAAGTAAAAATATTGATCCCACTCACTTTTAACTTTGATGTCTTCTCATGGAGCATCATCATTTCATTTCTGATATTCACTAACTTGTTGTGATAGTGTTTAGCTTCTGAAAACTTAAAAAAACATAACAGTTACAGCAGCGACTGACAAGTTGGAATAGTTATTTTATAAAGCTACACAGCAAAACAGCAATCAAAAACATAGTGGTTCCCAGCACAGCTTGATAATGGATTAAACATGTTCAAGTTTATAAAGTTTCTATTTTAATACATGTAATACGTAAAACTAACATATCTCAACAGGTACATCCAGTAATCTCCTGAATTAAGATTCATTAAACAGCATAACAATATTACCATTTTATGCACCACATATCAGTGTTTCATGCACCCTTCCTGCTAGTCTGGGGAGGTGCACAGAGCTCATGTGGGAGCCTCAGTCCTACCAAAAAATGGCATACATTTGCTTCAGCTAGTGGTTTTGAACAGCTAGACTTACTAGTTGTAAGTGGCACTGGCTGACTGAACCTGCTCTTTCTTCCCAGTGCCCTTCCTATTTAAGGGAAATATGCTGGTTCCGCACCCTCTCCAGCAACAACTTGTCCTGAATATCTGAACTGGTTGGTTCTCTTCCCGTAGGTCATTAAGAACAAGGAAAATACGCAAGTTGCTACTAATACTTCAGCAAGAAAATCTACTTTCTAGTAGATATTTAAGAAGGCTTTAACAGTACTTACCAAAGCATTGATATCAAGAATGGAGTTACACTCTTTGAACTTTGAAATTTCTTGTTCTAATGTTTCTAGTAATACCTCTTGGTTCTGTCTGAAACAAAAAAAGATGCATAAAACCAAAGTAAAACAGCGTATATGCTTTTCAACCAGCCCTTTAAATAAATACTACTTTTGATCATAACAATATAAATCAATATCAGTTTCCTCTTATGCATTGCTAGATGATTTCAATAAAGACACGAATAAATAGTTTTAGAAAAATCCCAGCTGAGTACACACAAATTCAGCTGGCATCATACAGCATGATAAGATATCCAGGATGAATATCCAAAAACCCTGAACAGGCACTCTGCAGGTTGCAGAGAGTAAACACCCCAGGTCGAATGAAGGGAAAACAATTAGCTCTTGACTTTCCACTCAGTTGCCTCTGCGTCATGCTGCAGGACTAAGTTATTTCTGTACAGAACTTGCATGGATCCATGGTGCTTGTTAAGGATTTTCCATCCCACACAAATCAGCTAAAGTCTTGCCAGCCACAGGCTATCCTTGGCAGCAGCATAACCACATCACGCATCGTGAAATCCAAACTAATGTACCCTRCAAAACCCGAGACGGCTCTGCGTAAAGCCCTTTCCAGTATCTTTGCATCTGTGGCAGATCCAGTCTGCATTTGAATATAAACTATTCTCAGTTATCAGTGAGATGCCAATGTACGAAGAATTCTTATCTGTTTAGCTCCTTAATTATATTTTCCAAGTGTATCTTTTGCAACACAGTATAGAGACTGAACAACAAACAGTATCTCACACTACAAGCCACCCTGAGTATGAACTGCATCTCTGCAAACAAAATAAATCTAGCTTTCAGCAGACTTTCCACCACAGAAGTGAAAATCTGCATGTCTTCTGCTATACCTGGCTTAGGGTATTTTAGTGTTTTAGCATTATACATTCTTCAGTCAAAGTTCTGATAGTCTACACAGCAGCTTATACACCCTCCAGTACTCCTGCAAATCACTTAACTATTCAGGATGCTATAATCAGAACACAGAAATGCTACAATAACTAYATTCCAGTTAAAGGTAGCTAGAACATTATATTGAAAAAAGTGGCAAACAGTTGATTTTAAAAATTTGCTTACGTAAGTTCTTGTAGTGCTGATTTTGATCGCTGAAGATCAGGCAGATAATGAGAAATCAATCCTTCAGTTAGCTGCTCCACAGCTTTCTCATCTATTAAAGGCAGATCTTCTACTACTCCTTCATCTGGAGATGCATCACTAGGACCTACACCAAAGAACAGCAAGGCTGAATGTCACAGGTCAGCATGCACTTCAAGTTTCACCTACAGCAACTATATTTTCCTGTTTAAAAATCAGAAGCATTTCAACACTGAAGTTATAATTCTTTGCACTTTATCAACTAAACTGTGTTTCCTTTTTCCTAGCTCTCTTTATCCCTCCCTTATTCCCAGTCTTATATCATAAACTTCCTGGCGAACAGTTTTAGCTGAACACCAGCAGAACAGAAAGAGGRAAAGAGAGTATTCCAAAGACATCTTATAAAAAAAATGCCAAGTACTCCAGTCTACTGAGGAAAAAARTGGGCAACATCAGTTGGTGTGGCTATAAATCAAGAATACCTAAAGATTAACACACGCCCACCCTTTGCTTTCAAAGTTAGAAAATAAACCTAGGTCTAGCAAATAAGGGACTTAGCTTTTCACTCAAAACATATTCAGACCTCATCAAAACGCCACACGCTGAACTCCAAAAGTTTGCAACGGCTAGTTAACAGTTACTGTGAAATTCGTCTGGGCAAGCTATAAAGATTTATTGTGCGCAGAGCTCTTGGAAAACAACAAACTATCCTCCATAGGCCACACCGCATGCGAAAAAAGGACGACAGCGGCGCGCATTCCGCCTCCGAGTGAACCCCGCCGTAAGAGCTCTGACCGCCCCYCCCGGGGCCGGCGGCGGGGCCAAAGCCCAGCCCGACGGCGGCAGCCCCGCGGCCGGGCCACCGAGTGCTCCCCGCGGGCCCTCAGCTCTGAGCGGGGCCGGGGGCGGCCGCCTTGGGGCGCGCCTCCAAGCCGGGCTGCCCCGGCCCCCTCCTCGGACCTCCCCGCACCCTCCTTCCGCTACCCCCCACGTACCCAGCGAGCGCCCGGGGCTGGCCGCGGGCGCCGCCGCCTCCTCTCCAGGCCGCTCCGCCACGCTCATGGCGGCCGCTCCCCGCGACGCCCCTCTCGCAGGGCAGGAGGCCGCCCGGGCTGAGGCCGAGCCTGCGGGGGGAGAAGGCGGGGGCGCCGGCCCGGCCGCGGGGGGAGGCAGGGCCCGGCCGGGCGGCGGGGGTCCAGCTGCCCTCAGCGAGCGGGGCGGYGCGGCGCCTCACCATAGAGTCTCCTGGCAGCGTACCCGGCTAGAAGGGCCGCCGCTCCGGATGTGGAAATGGCGTATGATTGACGTGAGGGCCCCGGCCGCTCGGCGGGGCGGTGTCATGGTGGCGGCGCSGGCCCGGGAGGAGCGGCTGGTGCCGGCAGCGCGGCCCAAAAGCCCCGGGCAGACACTTAAGTTACACGCCGAGGTGTACTGGGAGTGACGGGGGCGTGGGGGGAGCGGGGTCCAGCGCGGAATTCACCCGCGGGGGCGAAGTCAAACTTGGCGTCGTGTCGCCCTCAGCGCTGCCCGCGCCGCCACCGGCGCGCTCCTGCACGCCTCGGTGCCCGCCGCGCAGCGCCCCGGCGCCTCTGGGCCCTCCCGCTGCCGAGGCTGGCGGCCTGGCTGCTTTGGTGCGGTGGGGCTGGCGAAGGGGGAGGTGGAARTGGCCGGGAGTGATGCGGCCGGCAGCGGCCAGGTACTCACGCTGCTGGGGAGTAACTGCTTTCGGGCAGAAGTACGCACAGCGCGGTTCGGTGAGTTCTGTTTCCGAGGGAAAAAACAACTGAAATCACTGCAGGGTGGTCTTTCTTAGGGACATACTTTCTCCTCTATTTAATAAAGTTGTATTTTATTCTCCAGAAATGATGCAGATTATTCACTACTGTTAGCTTCTGTTCCGTAGGAAATAAAATTCTGAGAACTAGTTTTTGTGTCTGTCTCTCTAAGTCCTCCAACAGTCTGTAAGAGTAATAATATATTGCAAGTATATATWTTTTTTAAATTTTTGATTAAAAACCACTTTTATATGGTGTGGTAGGATTTATATTTTTTTTTCTTTTATCTGTAAAGGTCTTTTCAGGAAAAGCAGACACAACTATGGAAAGAAACCAATGAAGGAACCACTCAGAAAGTGTTTGAATGCAGTATTTCCACAAAACCCCAAAACTTCAAGATTAATTTAAACTCAGGTAGTCCCACTAATGCTATTCAGAAACACACTGAGGCAAAAAATGGACCTTTGAGATGATCTGTCATCCTTAAAATTGACTTTTTTAATGACAAAATTGTTGCAAATTCATTTATATTTTTCTTCATATATATATTCTAATTAACTATTGATCACAATTACATCACTATTCTGTCATCAGATTAAAAACTTACCTGTTTCTCTTTCTTTTTCTGCTTTTGCTTTAAAAAAGAATCATCAAGGGCCTGGTCTGAAGCCGGACTGCAAACACAGGAACTTGTCCATTAACTTAAACAGACTCGAATCAAATTCTCAATTGCAACTGGTTAGCAATTTTACTTAAAATTTCTTTCAGTGGGAAAAAAGGAAACTTTTTTGGAAAGTTTCACTGGGAAAGACTTCTCAGCTTCCAGATGGAATTTCTAGTAMGAACAAGTGAGATAATCACTCTGAAATAGTCTCACTGGAGATGTGGGAGTTTTAGATTTGTGCTCCTGCTTTGCCTGTTCCAGGCCCTCCCACGTCTTGCAGAAATAGACTAAGGACTGGAATATGAAATTGGTACCTGTTTTTCTAGACAAGTGAAAATTTAACTATTTATCAACCCAAATGCTCCAGAAAAGAGACTGATAGAAAGCCCCTCTTCTTTCTTATCCTCTACAAAATGTTCTCTGTTTCACAGTAACTATTTCTCAAGTGCATTACCAAGTTCGTTATCCTGTGAAGGATTAGTTAAGGTTTTATTCTAAGCATAAAAGATGTTTGAAAAGGAAGTTAAGTGAACCCTATAATAAGGAACACCAACATTTGGTTAAACTAACAAAAAGCACAGTTACCTGCTGGTCTAAATATTTAATTTCAAGGAGCTGTGCAAAATCGGTAGTAATATTACCATTGTTATCTAAAAATAAGATACTATGCAACAACAAACTCCGTAACCCATGGAGCCATACAATGAAACAGCTTTAATTAATCAGAAAGAAAATAATGCTGAGGACATCTCTAAATAGTTAGCTGAATTGGATTTATAGTCCCTACACAGCAACAGAGCTACCCAAAGGAGACTATGAAGAACCTAGACTTTAGCTGATGGCTCTTCTACTCATCCATGGGCAACAATGTTCGTGAACCTGTGTTTAATATCCTTGTACGCTTCCTTTCTTTCTTCTTGCACTTATTTGCTACTCCTAAACCTATCGCAATTCAACACTCTCTCTCCAGATGCTTGTCTAAAGTTTGTACACAACTTTCTAGCTTTCTTGCTGAGGTCTTACCCTCCCAGCAAGACTGCAGGCTCATACGCTGGAAAGCTGTTAAATTTCAAACTACTGGCAAGACAAATGCCTATATATGTGACACTGTAACAGCAAATAATCTCGTTTCCTTTTGACTTTATATTGTGGCAATTGTGTTCAGAAACATTTAGTGCAGCATTGTTACCTACACATTCTGGATTTTATTGTTGCAACTGATTTAAGCAGTTACATATGTAGCAAACTCCTCCCTGCCCCGCCCTAGAAACCTGAGTAAAGATAGAATAAGTTCGCTTGAATTGTATAGCAAATAGTATGTTTTAAACCATCAGCTTTGAAAGTGCTGTTTGACTTCCGGGATGACAGTATGAAAAGGAAATATTTCACATTAATAGGTAACTTCTTAAAGACTCTCTGTCCTTACTAAGTAAACAAGACTACAGAGGGAGAACAGCCTTAGCTGTCATAATAATGCAGTGTAACAGGCTGTTACAAAAGGCTGCGTTCAACAGAGGTTCATCTTGACAACATATGACTTGGTTCTTGATTTGACAAAACTTCAGAAAATCTGGTCTTAGTTATTCAGCAAAAACCAAACCAGCAAGCCTTGGTGCACTGGTTTAGGGTGTTAAATCCCCCCAATTTACTACCCCTCCTCAGGGCTCAAAGTTTCTGAGCCTGTAGGAGGGGCAGCAGAACAGAGCATGAGCCTATTTTTCAATCCCCCTAATGCAAAGCCCAACATTTTAAGACAGAGTTTTACAAGCAGGTGTTTTGGTGGCTCCTACCTGCTAGTTGTTCATCCCTGTGKGCCCTGGCTCACTTGTGCTGGTACAAGTGGTGAAACTGGTGAAACACAAAGTGAGTTAAATCACCCAGAGGAGAACAAAAACACTAAGAATGGCTGAACTGGAACACAGCTGGGAGCGTTTCCCTAGGCAGCAAGGCTGGCTTAACAGGTTCCCAGCCTTGACKGCTCATTCTGACTCCCACACTGTTTGCTGCCCCCTCAGTTGTCATATGGATGTCTATGGAAGTTGTGATCATGGAAGCAGTCCTAGTTACACACACAAACATATCCCAACCCCCTCCAATATGTGKTTTTTTTTCATTCTGGCCCATTTCAGGGGCCATTCAGTTCATCGTCTGGCCCCMAAACAATTGTGCTGATAACCCTGCTGGGGGAATTACAAGGTGGGTGAAAGGGCTGGGGATGGCACCTCTTTAGCCACCTGAGGAAGAATACTTTGAGATYACATGCTCAGGACATCGGACACATTGTAAAGTGGCAAGGGAGCTCAGACAAAGCGTAATACTGTTTATTTTTGGCCATCATTACGCAGAACAACAATAAGCAATCTCCACCCAAGGCCAGTTTACCACGCACGACTCCCCTCCTGCAGGGCCTGTTCCAAGAAGTGGCTCGCTCCACATCCTGCAGTGCTGCCCTGATGCGATCCAGAATCTGCTATCAGCCCTTGGCCAGAAAGGGAGTGCCTTTCTCCAAAATCCAGCAGTTCTATACAACTCTCCGGCTTTTACTTGGTGACTTCCTTCAACCAGGTCAACAAACAGGATATGTACTTTCCCTCAGGCAGGCGTGTTTTTCCAGAAATGTTACGACTTAGGGAACTGACTGACGCAGTAACAAAATTTGGCCATGGGTACTAACTGGCCCTGAATACGCGTAGGCTGGAAGTTAGAAGAAAATTTCTACTAATCAGACCAGCGAGGAGGGGAATAACCTTTCAACAGAATTAATAAATGCAAAAATCTAATTACTTCTAAGTTAGAGCACGGTTGTGAAAGGAATTACACGGCAGCAGGGCCTCTGAGGTTTGTTTCTCTCGACATCCTTTAAGGAATGTTCAGAAAGGCGCATGTGACCTCCTACAACACGACACTGCCCTAACGGGAGTTATTGGAAACGGTGTAAAGAACTGTSCCTTTGACAAGGAAAGAAAGAAGAAAAAGCTACACAATGCAAACTTGTGACTTTTTAAATTTTGAAGCCAGAGCACGGAACTATGCAGTTCAGGTTTCCAGCGTACGTGAAAACAGCTGCTTGTCTATCAACAGATCATATTGGGATTTTACGGCTTTTACAGTTAAAAGTCCCAGCCTCGCATGACATTTATCCACCCAACACATAGGGACGGGAACAGCCCGTCGGGCTACCACGAGGCAAGCGCGGGAGCCGCACGGCCGGGCRCTGCCGAGCGCCACCGCGCCGGGGGACCCCCCGCCGCCCCCCCAGCTCCGTGGCCAGTGCAGGGCGCGGCGAGGTGGCCGGAGCGGGGCTCGAACCCGCGGTCCTCCCGGGCGGGCGGCGCAGGCGCAGTGCCGGCGGGGGCCGCGGCGGTCCGCGGGCGCGTAGGGGGTGCGGGCTCCCGCCTGCTGTCCCGGCCCCTCCGCGCCCACTGCTGCCGCCCTCCGCGGGGCTGGCCCAGGAGCAGCGCCGGGCGCGGGAGCGCACAAAGCTTTCGGCTGAGGCACGGTCCCCGCCCGCGGCGGTGCCCGCAGCGCGGCGCTGATGGATGTGACGCGCATGGCGGCGGCGTTGGCGCTCCCCCTGCGCCGGCAGGGAGGCGGCCCTGCGCCCGGCGCCGCCTGCCCGGCCGCGCCGTGACCGGGGCTGCGCCGGCTGAGCGCGGCGGGGAGACGGGCTCCGCCGGGCGGCCCGGGGTGACAGCGCCCGCGGCGCCTCACAGCCCGGTGCCGGGTGCGGAGGCGGGGGACTGCGAGCGCCGGGAGGCGGTGGTGTGGGATCGGTAGTGCCGGRGCGCTCCGCGGCTGAGCGCCGCGTTGCGTTCCGGCCGGCCTGCGCAGGGCCCGGCGGGGCGATGTAGGGAACATGCCCTGACGGGACGGCGAGCGGACGGGCGCCGCCTGCGAGGGGGGAGCTGCGCCAGCGGAGCCGCCCGCCGCGGATCGGCCGCACCCGGCGGGGTTCCCGGGCGCCGCCGCTATGGCTGGGCCCGGTCTCTGGACGAGCATCAAGTCCCTGCTGCGGAGGAGCGAGGACCCCTTGTTCCTGAACGACTCCAGTGCCTTTGACTTCTCGGACGAGGTGGGSGACGAGGACTTCCCCCGGTTTAACAAGCTGCGCGTGGTGGTGTCGGACGACGCCTCGGAGGCGGCCCCGGAGACGCCGGTGAACGGGGCGCCCCTGGGCCTGCCCTCCGACGAGGACTCCCTGCTGGAGCGGGACATCGCCCTGCACAGCGCCCGGGCCGGCCGGCCGGGCCCCTGCGGCAGCTGCAGCACCCGGCGGGAGCGCTCCAAGCAGAGGAAGGTGAAGAAGCGGCTGACGCTCGCTGCCCTCCTCTACCTCCTCTTCATGACGGGGGAGCTCGTAGGTGAGTCGGGGGCTTGCTCTGCCGTCCCTCCGGCCCGGGTGCCTCACAGCCTGTTACGCTGCTCCGGCCTGGGTTTTAAATATTTACTAAGAGAAACCATCTGTCATTTAGAGAGATTAGAGAGATTAGCTGCAAGTTCAGAGAGTGACAAGGAGCAAAGTCCACCTGTRTTTTCCATACAAGAAAAGAAAGAAAGAGGAATTTGCAGCTTCCCTTACCTGAATCTCATCAATCCCCCCAAATGGCATAAAATACACATTTTTTTTGTACACTTAATGGCTTTTTTATTTCCCCTGTTTTGTAAGTTTGTAAGGTGTTTTTAGCAAGGGCGAAACTGCGTTTTATTGCAGTCATAAATATAACAGGATGAATAATTTAATCCTTAGTATCTTTTAATTATTGCCATAAAATCTAGCTGTGTTTGCAACAAGAGAAGAAGAGGGAAATACAGTTTCTAAGTGTGACATTTACCATAACAAAAATAATGCTGTGGGGTATTTGTCCTTACTCACCAGATACAGCAACGCACTCTGTTACTCACAACTCAAAAGTCAAATCCTGAGCCATCAATAACAATCCAGTGAACAAGCCACTCTCTTGACAACTTCCTGATGTCTTCCTATGCTCTGGACTAGCATATGCTCCGTCCAGACATAAATCTTATGAGCAAAGTCAATAAAAATAATAGGTATTTTAACACTTCCCTTTACAACACGTAAGAATACCAAATAGTTTTATTAAAGTCTGTGKTTTTTTGTTTGTTAGTACTTGGCAGAAGTATGGTGGGTTTTTACCTGAAAATTTGTTCCTGTGTAAGCATCTGATTGTTGTGGGTCAGAAAAATGRATCTGGTGCTCAAGTTAAGCTTTTATTGCTCCCTCATAAAGGCACGTTATCATTTGCTGCTCAGGTTGAAGAGAACCTATGCATTACACAGCTGTCTCTACAAAATGACAGTGCTTTAATAGTGGTATAGGCTTGAAATAAAATTTGAAAGTCCCTTGAATGCATAGATGAGATATTAAATGTAATGCCTTCGCCACTATCTGATCATTTTTGCAAAGCATAATATTTACCTTTTAATCTCTGTTCGCTTATCAATTTAATATTGGTATCCTGTTACCATTTGTCTTTTGGATATGTCCATGCCATTCAGGGGAAGTGTCTGCTTGGTGCTACTCAGCCTCCTGAAGAATGCTTAAACTCTCATCCACTTTCCCCTGATTTGAAGTAGTGGGGAGCGTTACACAGTGCCAGTACACTGATGTGTATGTTGGGCCAGGTCTCTCTAGTAACTATAACAATTAATTGCTTTTACATTGCTTTCACTTTAACATACAAGTCTAAATCAGAGCTAATCAGATAAATTATTGGCCATAATTCATCAGGGGGAAAAAAAAATCAAGTCACAAAAACTTTCTGGAAGTAAAGACCAGAGATGCCTCAGGTATAGTAGCATGCGACCTACATCCTCCTCCTCACCTACGCAAATTTGGTCAGTATAGTGACTGAAGATCTGATGTTTGCTTGTGTGAAGTGAGCTTGTGCTCTTGGATCACTTGTCCTAGGACAGTTRTGAATTGTATCTTTAAGACAGAAACTGCTACAAGATGGATAGGGAGCAAAATCATTGCTTGAGGTTAAATAATACGGTTTGTCCCACATACACAGAAAAAAATCCCTAGGAGAAATGGTCCGTTTTTCAGAGAGAGACCAGAATACTGACTATATTTGCACCAGTTTTATTTGGGGCCTTATTTCAGGAACATGGGTTAATGGAAAAAAGTGGTTTTGTCCTTCAGCATCTCTCAGTGTGTGGTTAGTCATTAATAACACTGCCATAATACATCAGCTCATCACGGATAAGGCACTTCACACCAAACCTGTTSCAGGGATCTGGCTGAATGTCTCCATTTGCCCCTGGCTCTGTCTTTTTCTCTGGCTGAGATTCTGGTTCAGCATGAACTCAGGTAAATTTGATAAGCAACTTAGTGTTATATCTCAGACRTAGACATCCTTTAACATGAGACTGATTTTACTTGATCGTATTCATATCAGAGTTCTGATATATGCAGAATTTGGTTCATCTGAAGGGCCCCTTACTGAATAATATGTCTGAGCTGTTGGCAGCTTGATGCTGAAGTCACTAAGAGTGTATCTGTTGGGGGCTTTGGATCCGATTCACGCTATTGTAGACCTTTCCATAGCTAATGCAGGGAGAGCCCTAGAAATAATAGGTGTTGAGAGTAAACATACTCTCTTATCACTGTCACATCATCTGTTGTTTCTCCCTTACAGCCAGGACTTCTGCAAGCTCAGCTCAGGGTGGCAGATTTGTCTGTACAAAGTGTTCGTACTGTAGTGTGGGCTCATCCTCCTCAGGTTTATGTATGCTGTTAACAGCCCTACTTCATTATTTGGGCACAGAGACAGACAGCACTAAGGGCCAGACCCATAAAATATTCAGGCATCCAACTTCCACAGAGAGTAAGTAGAGGACTTGGGTATCTCCGTACTTTTGTGGATCTTGACCTGAATCTTGACTTGTCATAGGGCAAGTAATCAACAGCAGAATGAGTAATTAAAGATGGAGCTCTCAAGTCCTGGGTCAGTGCCCTGTTTAATTTATTTCACTCCAGCCCTGTATTGCGTTCTGTCTGGTTGGTTTAAAATTCTAGAACTTTTTGAATTGATCTGTAGCTCAGGTATTTGGGAAACTTTTTTTGATCATATAGGACATTTAACTGACTTCTTTCTATGATCTTTGACAGATTTGATTTCTGAGAAAAAGGTAGAAGACACTATCAGACAATTAATTTGTTCAGTAAAAATCTTTCGCCCTGTATTGCGTTCTGTCTGGTTGGTTTAAAATTCTAGAACTTTTTGAATTGATCTGTAGCTCAGGTATTTGGGAAACTTTTTTTGATCATATAGGACATTTAACTGACTTCTTTCTATGATCTTTGACAGATTTGATTTCTGAGAAAAAGGTAGAAGACACTATCAGACAATTAATTTGTTCAGTAAAAATCTTTCTGCTGTCTGTTACCGATGTCATGATGAAGGAAATCTCGTTTCAGCAGCTTTTTTGGGAAATCTTGATTGGCATATTTTTTCCAAAGTATAACCAAGCTCATTACCCCAGCCCACCGCAGTGTTTGTTGTTTCATTTGATGAGCAGTCATTGTAAAAGTCAGATAACAACTTACACTTTGTGGGAACCATTTTGCATCGAGAAATGAAAAACGTATTGCAAGTCCTAGTTAGCTTTTCTGACAGGGTTTTGATGTTTTCAGCTATGTTTAGAGATTTCTAATTGATCGTCCATGAGGAGGACTGCTGTCCTTCATGGGTCACTGAAAACAGTGGTGAGCCATCAAGCTATTTGTAAAGGTTATAGATGTCTTTTTTTTCCAAGTTGCCAATCGTGTTTCAACAGCCCTTAGGCAGTACCTTTAACCAAGCAATGAACCCATACATTTGGAAACAGAGAACCTTTGATTTCAGAATGTCATAAATCTCAATTATGTTTTCTTAATCCACTTGCTGCATTATGATTAGCTTCAATACCTGAATTCCTTCTTTATAATTTTATTTTTCAAGTCTTTAGAAGTGAGAGACTAGCTGAAATAGAATTGACTCATCTTGGACTGAAGTGATTCTCAAAATTAATACATGTGAATTAACATACATACTTTAAATGATCATACATGTAAACTACTGACTTGAATGTCCTTAGATATAAATTATTGTTTTTTCTGTGTTGACTATAAAAGAGGCTGAGTTGCACATTTCTAAGTCATATTTTTTTAAATGATGTAAGAACACTAATTCAGAAAGGAAAGGCATAACTCATTTTACTCAAAAAGCTGCTGAATTGCTAAATCTTAAAACCTCATTATTTTTGAGCTGTGATGGCCTTTGGAAAATTTCAGCCGCAAAAGAATTTTACTTAGAAACTTACGAACAACTGAAGAAGGGGGGATGGAGGAAAGGAACTGGTTGAAATGTGGTGTATTTGGTAGTTACCCACAGTACAAGCAATACTACAGTATCAGCCATGCTGCTTGTGTTTGGCTGGGGAGGAGAGTGTAGCTCTGTCTGCAGGTATGKACATAAAAACACCCACAGCCATACACACACGTTTTATGCCTAGTCTTGAAACCAGTCAGCCAGCTGTGAATTTCCCTTTGCTATTTCCTCATGGTCAGCCTCTTCACTAAGACAGTTTTAATTGTATATGAAGATACCTTTACTTGAAATGTTAGTTGGAGCGTTAAGCCTGCCAAATGGCACACCAGCTGCATGCTTTGCTCAGTAGAATTTACAGGCTGAATGACAATCTCAAGGTAAAAAGAGAAATTAAATCGTAGCTGAGCTGACACTAAAGATGTGATCTTTTCTGAGAAAATGGGCTTACCTTCATGTATATGGAAGACAACGCAGCCTGTCCTTGATTCCCCTTTGGATAAGGGATGCTTAAGAGAAGCACATTGTTTAAATCTCTCACCCATCCAATAGTAGCATTAGCAATTGAATTGGAACAAAGATACTAACCTTTGATCTGAGGTTATTCGTCTCAATGCAGCTCATAATTAAGAGAAAAAAATATGGTAATAACTAACAGGGAAAAATGCTATGCAAGTGAAAGTCATTGTCTGCAATATATATTGGCAGAACTTATACACCTCTGCCAGGACAGGGAATAATGAAGGTTAAAAGATAATGTAATAAAAATAAAAAGGGGGCAGGGTAAATTTCCTTGCCACTGAGTCATTGGATTTCTGTCCCTGTTCCGTAATGTCAAAATATTTAACAGATGTAGTTTAATGAAAGGATCAGCTGATTAAACACATATGCAATAACAGATAGAGGAAAGAGACAAAACTATTTTGGGCCTGATCTTGCAAACGTTATGATGCAAGTAGTCTCTATAAGAATAACAGGAGTGAATCCTTTCTATGTTACTCTCAATAGAAAGCACACTACACTGCACTTGTAACTATGGTGGCTTTAAATTATAGCATGGCATTTTGATTGTAAAGGCAAAAAAACCCTGTTTAGTGATTACAAGAAGGGCTCTCATGCACTTAATGCACTGTTCTGAAAATAGGTAACTGTAAGCTGTGCCAGGAGAATATTATCTAGAATTATTAATGTCATACGTCCTGACTTTTCCAACTTTGTTTTCAGGTGGATATGTTGCTAACAGTCTAGCAATTATGACAGATGCACTTCATATGTTAACTGACCTTAGCGGTATTATTTTGACCCTGCTTGCTCTCTGGCTGTCTGCAAAACCTCCCACAAAGAGGTTCACTTTTGGATTTCATCGCTTAGGTATGTAGATATCAGCTTTTGCTATTAACAGAGTATTTTAAGCAACAACTGTAAAGAGCACCTAATTCTAGAAGAATAGGTAACTAGAAAGAAAGTAGCAACAAACCTAAAAGTTGCTTCATGTTTAACACCCTGACTCTAATGTTCTTTCACTGGCCATTGTGGATCCACTACATAGGTTGTACTGCCACAAGGGAATAGATAATAAAAAAATAATTTTTTAAATTTTAAACCTCAGTCAAAAGTGAAGTTTGATGGCAAAGTTTCACTCACTGGGAGCAGGATGAGTCTCTCCATCTCTGAACTAGGACTTAGCAGATTCAGAGTTAAATTCTGAATGCTTGATTCATCTTCCATCTTATAGAGGAAGGTTGGGAAACTGGATACACGATGACATTGTAAATATGACTTACTACAAATGAACCACGGCCTAAAAACTTTAAAAAGGGTTTAGAGGAGGGAAGCTGTTCCCAGCAAGAACAAGGGTGGATATGCAGCTGTATTTCACAGCCCATCCATAGTTACGGGGCTGTTGTGTTAGGTCAGGCCCCTGTGCACCTTTGTGCTTTGGAATTGAGGCTGTTGAGCAAAAGAGGGACACATTCTTTGGTCACTCCCTGCTGTACCACTGTTACTGCTTGTGTGACACACTGAGGAGCTTGTTGGTGCAGGAGCTGTACATGTCAGTCAGTTGTTGCTCACAACAGATTATTGCCAGTGCCCAGGATTTACGAAGTCCTGTTGACTTCGGTAGAATTATGACACTAGAACGAGGTCCTATTCAGTGTGAAAAATGACAATCTTGATCCAGAACTAAAAAGTTCCATAGAGCGTATTATGAGAGCTGTGCCCTGCCAGAAGCCGCATAAATCAGTATTCCTCTTGCACTCCCCAAACCACACAAAGCAGAGGTCAAAATGTCCCATGGCTTGCAATACAGTAAGTTACTTCACCTCTGCCCGTTTTAGGTGTCTGTAAAAAGAAGTATAAACAGAATTATGTACTAAACCTTAGAAGGGTATTTTCAGGATTCATTACTTGGGAATGTAATGTTTTCATGTGGTTGCTAACTGGATATAATAATTCATAATATACAGCTGCAGGTCTTGTAGACATTTTACCAAAAGCTTCAACCTTTATTTTTCATGAAATACATAATTTCTAGTGTCACAGTTTGCTACCTCTGCTCTATACATTCTATGGCATATATTTTTCAAGGAATTTCAAAGTCTTGTGTAGTCATTATTTACAATTCTTATTTTGGCTGCTAGAACAGCAATAGAATTCGACGACTCCATCACTCCTAGTCATTTGTCATCAGTTAGTCACTAATGCATGAATGCATAACTCTGTACACTAGCAAAGATCTTTGGGGCTTTAGCAAGAAAGCATTAACAATGCCAGCATTTCCCATTACAAACTTTTCTTTCAAGAAGTTTTAATTTTGCAGTAGGAGCTCCCCTCATACTGAAACCTGACCTTTCAGGTATGCCCCTGGTATTTGCTCATACTCTCCAGAAGATGTTTGCTAGCATTTATACATACTTTAACCCTATTTAAAAATAATTTGAGTAGTTTATGTGTCTTTGTAACTTTTCTAAAACCAAATAGTACATACATTGAACATGCCATGGCCTAGCTTAAAACAGGAGTTAACCTTAAGAAGAATAAACGAAACTTATTTAACCATTAAAATCTTACTCAGTTCTGTAAATTTTCACTGACTTTTCAATTAATTAATTTGAGGGCTCCATAGCACTTTGCAAACACAAATCCCTGAGGATTCCTGCCACCTCACTTTCCGTACCTTTTTTTTTTTTTCCATTTTATTGCCCAGAAAAATACTGGCCAGACTGATCCAGTGGTGGCCCATGGGCTGGATGTGGCCCATAGAGTTAGTCCATATCGCCCACCATCATCTCCCTGGGCACCATCTTCTCCTTGGGAGAAGCTACAGGGAGCAGCTTCTCAGTTCTGCAACAATTGCTCCTTCTTTTCTGCTGCCCAGTGCCAGTAGCTGGTCAAACACTAGAACAGGTTGCAGAGTCTCCACAGTTGGAAATACTCAAAACCCAACTGGATGCAGCCCTGAGTAACCTGCTGTAGTTGACTCTGCTTTGAGCAGGACTACACAGTTTCCAGGGGTTCCTTTCTACCTCAGTCATTCTGCGAGTAGCAGCAGTGCAGCTCTCTCTGTAGGAGGAGGACGACTAGAGCYTGGGGGTCAGGGGAAGAGTTTCTGTGGCTGCAGTGAGGAAGGGGAAGTGGGTAAAGGCCCTGCAAGAGACCCCCAAACCTTGACTTAGGCTCTGCAAGTACAGAAGATGGGATGGTTCAAAATCACTATACACAGTTTTTTGAAGTSACATTTGTGAAATTTATTTGCCTGATTTTAGGCACCCGATCTGAACGCCGTGGCCTGAGGGCCCAGTTTCACACATCAGTGAATGCTGGCAATGGAACAAAGCTGCTTCTAGGGTATATCCTCRCTGTAGCACATTTTTCCAAATAACCTGTATGTAAGAAGCTTGTCAGCAAATAATATGAGCTCAACAGTGGCTTGAATTTCATGAGAGAGATGTTAAAACATGACAGAATGTTAAAAATAGGGTACAGATCGAGCATCTGTCACAGAAAAAATGTGGAGCRTTTGTTTAAAGCTGGGAATATGTACAAGAACTATTTCATTGCTGACTTGCTTTGCATTAAGTTTTAAGATAATCTGTACATACAGTAAGCATGAAAACGTTCTAATGAACAATGTTTCTGGTGCTCATTATCACTTTTGTTTGCAGAACGATGAATTTTCAATCTCGTTCCCATACACATTGCATTGTAAAGACAACAGACCTATTAGTTGTCTAGTCAAATTCCAGAAGGAAATTAGCACTAGTTTTCATTTATTTGAATTATCTCTGAAATACATAATACGTATGCTCCATCTTCAGTTTTATTCCATTCTCAGTAGTGAAWAGGAAGCTGACAGATTCAGGAATGGGTTAGAAAACTGAAGACAAAATAATGGAAATTGCAGTCATGTCTGAAAAGGATTATGTTCTTGAAGCCAAAAATAGTTCTGTTTCACCACCAAGTGGAGATACCTCCTTCTCAGCAAGACACTGAGCAGATTTAAGCATAGATATGGAACCTGGCATTTTTCCATTGCTGCAGAGACAATGTTAGTAATGACAGAATCAGTCAGTCCACTGAGACAGTGCATAGTTTATTTCACAAGAAGTGAAAGATCTCAGCACAAATCTACAATGCTGACATGACACTGACTCTGTGAAAGAAACTGCAAGGAAAACACTGGTTTCCATTGCAGAAAACATGGTTTTAGATTGCAAAACCACAATATGTTATTTCTCTGGTAAACGCTAATGTGCTATGGCTTCACAATTTTTTTAAAAAGCATTCTGGAAAACCTTCCAAGCAATGTATTATTTTTTTTTTAAGGCTGTTGCCCTGAATAATCTGCCTGCTTTGTAAAGAACACTACCACTTGCATGGATATTTCCAGGATTTTCATGTTGCTCTGAAATCATCTGATTGTGACAGTTGCCTTTCAGAGCCTTGTTACTGCCTGGTAATGCTGGTACTCGTCCAGGCATTGACACACTACCGAACAGCTGAATGCGTTGGTGTGAGTTTCTTCTCCCATAATGAAGTTAAAAATTCAGTGTATGGATCAAGTGATTTTGGTGATATTAAAATGCTTATATAGCTGCATGTTTTTTACTGTACTATTCAATAAATAAAATTTAGGTAGTTCTGTGTTAGAAATGACACCTTCTGCAGTAATCAAAGTTGTACTATACACTGACAGATCCAAAGCAGAGGGAGAAGTGARGCAATTCTCAGATCAGTATTCTTAGAGCTATGGTTCAGCCAAGAGCAGAATTTTGCCCTTACTGGGGAATAAATCAGGGCAACATGTGTGGAACAAGGGGGAAGAACAACAGTTCCAAGTAAATTAATTCCAACTCTGATCTTTGAATTCACACAGGAAGGCTAAGATCCCAGTGATCCATCTTGCAAGTGACAGTAATGAGCATTAGCATAATGATTACAGATTACTCAGGCATGGCTGTGGATTTACATGCAATACAATGGAGCTAGCATTAAGGTTTTCCCAGTGCTTTTTGTAAAGCCCTGTATTAACTTGCTTGTAACTGAGACAGTTGTAACTGGGCCAGCGTTTTTCTCTGTCAGGTATCTTGCCTTCATATTTTTTTTTTTTTTTTTAAGTTTCAGCTGCAACAGGGCAATCATTTTCAGAATATTAAGCTAGAGGGTAAAAGTATGTTTATGTTAAAAGGAATCTAGTGACACATTTGGAAATACCTATATTCTTTATAGTAGGACCTTAAAACTGTAGTGTGGACTCATCCTTCTCAGGTTTAGGTATGCTATTACTAGCCCAATTTCATGACTTGAGTACTGAGGCAGACAGCACTAAGGTCCAGACCCATAAAATATTCAGGCCTATTTACCTCACATCAGAACAGCAGGAACCTTGTAGAGAGCTGTAACCACTTTCCACAGATGTAAATGGAAGCGGGAGATGCAGGACAACGAAATATTAGGTGTTTTTAATAACTTCCTAATTTTCTCTTTATTTAGATGTATGTGTCCTTCTGAAAGTCCCTACTGATCAGATATAATTCCTACACCAAAATGTTGGTCATAACACTTTTGTGAAATATGAGTATTTGGTAAACATTAGAACATGTTAAAATGGCACATTACAGCAATACAGAAACTTACATTAAGCAATCCTTCATAGCTGACATCTGTAATAAATAACATGTATGTACACATATGTCAAGAAGCTTAGGATTAATCTGACAAGTTTGTACTGTTCAGTTTCTTAATATTTTTATAATTTTTTCTTCATCCTAAATACAAAAGGATATATAAAAGTCATTTCTAAATCCAGCTTAATACTGTGGACACTTGAAATCAATCTTTCTCTTATTTGTAGGTGGACTGGTGATGTTTGAGATCACCTGTCTTCCTCTCCCCTGGACAGGGCCTTTTTCTGTGACTTCTCAAGCAAAAGTTCTGGGTTGTCTGAAGAAGTCACAGTCATTGCCCATGCAGAAGTTTTCAGAGAAAACATAATTTGAGGGATATACTGACAGGGAAGTGTGAAGAAGTTGATGAGAACAAACTCCATTTGTTAATCCTATTTTACGAGTTTTGTCTACCGCACAACTTGTTAGTTGCGCATTATGGTTATAATATGCATAAAATAATTAAAATAATTAAGGCTCTGTCCACATTCTAATTTGGAAATAGAAGTAGATCTGAGCCTCACTTTTGTAATGTTGTTTCCTTTCTGTTTGCAGAAGTATTGTCAGCCATCATTAGTGTATTGCTGGTCTATATCCTTATGGCATTCCTCTTGTACGAAGCTGTTCAAAGAACTATCCATATGGACTATGAAATAAATGGCGATATCATGCTGATTACGGCAGCTGTTGGTGTTGCAGTTAACTTAATGTAAGATCTCCCTTTCTCTCCATTAACACTCATAAATGTATTTCTGAATAAGCTGCTAATTCAGTCATGGCCTGTAACTTTCTCATGGGATGTAATTTTGCTGGACCTCTTCATCTTCATAAATAAGACAAGAAATGATACTGAGTATTGCTTTTTTAATTCTTTGGTTTAAAAGGAAAGAAAAAGAAAAAGCAACAAAAAAMCCCACCCACCAAACCCTAAAGCCTGTTTCTTGGAGTGTTTTTCTTCTCTCACTTTCAGAATGGGTTTTTTGCTGAATCAATCTGGCCACCTTCACTCCCACTCCCACTCCCACCCTCACGTACCTCAGTCAAACTCTCCTAACACAGCCCACAGCAGTAGCCATGGACACAGCAGCCTTGCCGTGAGAGCAGCATTTGTACATGCCCTTGGCGACCTGGTACAAAGTATCGGTGTGCTCATAGCTGCATACATCATACGCTTTAAGGTAAGGAATGGCTAGTCTTTGAGGCAGGGTGGAATTTTTTTAATTTCAACTCCGGTGATTAAATTAAAAAGGGACTTGTTTTTGTAAGTTATTAAAAAAAATACTTTGTGATATTCTAGTATGAGCTTCATACATTCATGCAAAATAAGCAAAGACTATCTCTATTACGTATTTTGTAACTATTCAAACAAAAAGAAATATTCATGAAAGTTGGAGCTAGAAGTAACTGCATTTTCTGAGTCACATTTTTATAAGTGAGCTTATTTTCATACATCCTTTAACACTTCATAATTTCCCTTGCAGCCAGAATACAAGATTGCTGATCCTATATGTACATATGTATTCTCCATACTGGTGGTTTTGACAACAGTTCGAATTCTGTGTGACACAGGAGTCATTATTCTGGAAGGTAAGATCTATGCACAGTCTGCAGTACTTTACATGTTAAATACCAGTAAGCATTGGCACTTTTTTGACATCATGATCACCATCTCTAACAAAGTGGATTGTGTCTGGTTTATAAACAGGTCTGTTTATCCTGCTGCTGCTTTAGTCTGTTGGTTATGATGGCTCATCTGAGTTGCAGCAGTCTTAGGTGTCTTTGACCTCTGCAGTGAAATGTACAGAACTTTCTTGTGTGTCTGCAGTGGCTATCAGCTAAACTAAGTGAACATACATTTGCCCAGAGTCAGTTCTACACTTTAATTATTGTAAAGTTAAAGTGAATGTGAATGCATGTAAAAGGAGGAAGCAAGCTTAGGCCAAGTGGCTGGACRTCCCCTTTTCCACAAGCGCTGTTGTATTACTTGTGTGCTTCTACTGTTACCATAGGGGAAGCTACAAGTAAAGAATGGCATAAAAAGGAAAAAGAAAAAAAAAAAGGAARAAAAAAGCTGAACATAAGCTGAAGAATCTTATCTCATGTGGTGACTTAGAGGGAAAGATGCCAGCAACACTCTTTGCRTTATTATAACTAACATGCCAACTATTACTGCTTGATCTAGTACTTTTACCTTATGAAAGTGCAAATGTTAGGGATGGGAGAAAAATCCTAGGTTTCAGCTGCACCTTCCTAGCTGTCTCATATGAGCTATTATGGACTTTACTTTTATTATATTACGAGGTTAAATCAAGGACCTCAAAATCTTCAACGTCAAGTGCTTTTGCTGTCATTTAGGAGGAAAAAAAAAAATCCAACAAAATGGAAGTTCACCAAGAAGGCAAAAATGGTAAAATTTGCTTAAGAAACCCCTATTAGCTCCAAGGCAATAGCTAAGATTTAGCTGAAGAAAACAGAGAAGACAAACTACAGGTGTATCAGATTCCAGATGTTTGAGTTGTAGCTGTTTGCATAGGTATCCCAGTTGTCATAAAAATCTCCACATTAATAATGTTATTAAAAGTGATGATAGGTGGGCTTTATGTATGCTAGGGAATTTTTCCAACTCAAATTCAGGATCTCCAGAGAATGGACTTGCATTTATATTGGAGACTACTGCTAAAACATCAGGGTCCTTGGAGTTGTATCAGCTTTCAGTATGCATTTTGCCTTGTTTCATCGTTATACTAGGAATGCTAAATTAAAAACTTAAATGATTACCTAATACAAGCAATGCGAGTCTAGCTTTTAGTATAGATTATAAAGCAGCATGGAAGTCTATCAATAGCATGATGTGAGATACCAAAATTTAAGTCCATGTTTCCTGGGAAAAAGAAAGCTGTATGTCCTGGTTTCGGCTGGGATAGAGTTAATCTTCTTCCTAGTACTGTGTTTTGGATTTAGTATGAGAATAATGTTGATAACACACYGATGTTTTAGTTATTGCTAAGTAGTGCTTACACTAGTCAAGGACTTTTCAGCTTCTCATGCCCTGCCAGTGAGAAGCTGGGAGGGGGCACAGCCAGGACAGCTGACCCAAACTGGCCAAAGGGATATTCCATTCCATATGACATCATGCTCAGTATATAAACTGGGGGGAGTTGGCTGGGGGGCAGGGGAGGACACCGCTGCTTAGGAACTGGCTGGGCATCGGTCAGCGGATGGTGAGCAACTGCATTGTACATCATTTATTTTGTATATTCTTTTATCATTATTATTTTCCCTTCCTTTTCTGTCCTATTCAACCGTCTTTATCTCAACCCACAAGTTTTACTTTTTTTTCCGCAATTCTCTCCCCCATCCCACTGGGGAGCAGTTAGCTAGTTATTTATCAGCTAAATAATTTTCTGTTAGTCTTCACTAGAAGGAGAATTTTTTTTAATATGAGACAATCCTAGACATACTGACCTTTCAAAAGAGATGGTACTGGAACTAACATAATTTAAAAGACAGCAAGGCATCAGGTTCAGAGAGGAGTCAGCCAAAAATTCTGAAGAAATTTGAGAAGCAAGTGGCTGAACTCCTCATAGTATATATAATCAAACTCCATAAAAGTGGAAGATAAGCAGTAAAAAGCTATGACAGAAACAAAACTATTCAGAAACAGAGTTTATTCAGTATTTTTGTACTAGGTTTTGAGCCCATGTTGATCATCCAGAATTTTGGTTCTGCCCTTTGTACAGCTAAAGGGTGGAGTAGGGAAGCTATAGAGGTGCTGTAGCTGCTGAAAATACTATGTCCAGAAGGACTTGGTCAGTGCAATCATTGATTTGCAAAGATAAGACACTGTAAGACAAAAGTCATATGTGTTAACCGCTGCAGATGGATTACTTTGAGCGTTTGAAAATGATACCAGTTACCTGAAGAGAAGTTTCAGGAGACAGCAGGAGGCAGGCCCTAGCATTATTTATTTATTTATTTATTTATTTTTAGATTCTGGCCTTAGAGTTACTAAGCAGTTACTAGAGGTTAGAAGCTGCAGTAAAGTTGTCTACACAAGTACATGGCTCCAAAGGATCTAATGCTGGCTATTGCCAGAGAGCAGATTCTGGACAGGACAAATTACATTTGAGACAACACTGCAATTGCTGTACGACTTCTGTATCCTTACTGGACTTAATATGTCAATTTGCATTTTATTCTCTATTGATAACTTGGAAGTTACTAATCACTTCCAACAGCACAAATTATAAACTCTTTTGACATTGAGATCTGTCATGACATTTAAAGGCCACTGAGAGTTTGCAGAAGACAGAATTAATTTTATCTCGTATTTGGTATCACAGGAGTTCCACGGCATTTAAACATTGATCGCATTAAGGAAGACTTGATGAAAATTGAAGATGTTTATTCTATAGAAGATTTAAATATTTGGTCTCTCACTGCAGGAAAAACAACTGCCATAGTCCACTTGCAACTTGGTAAGCTGCTGTATAGCATAATTCTAAATTAAATCTAAGTGTAGAAAAAAACCTGAAATAACAATATGAAGAGAAAGTGTTTTGAAGTTGAACCAAGAAATATCATTCTGGGGAAAAAAAAAAAAAATCTACTAACTATGGTGTTGTACAGCGAGGTATAGAATCCATTGGACCAGAAAGACACAGTGTAGATGAAGACTGTGCAAACAAAATATATTAATACGGAAAYATCCCGTACAGATTCTTCAGATTCTTTGGGTAGGAGGAAAAAGAAAGGGGAAAAAAAAAAMCAAACCAAACCATTTCTCCTCAGAAATTCCTTTATTTTGTCCAGGGAAAGACAGGGTGCAGTTYTAATGTGGAACAATCTGACATATGAAAAATAAATACGTTTTGCCAAAACCTGTGCTGATTTAGACATCTAACAGTATCATGAATATTAATTCTTAGTAAGAAAGCTCGATTTTGGGGGTGGGAGTGTGTGTCTAACACACATGGTTTTATCAATATGTGATTCTAGGTAGAGGATATAGACCTAAAGGTGTAAAATAATATATAGAGAGTACCTAGTGACCACAGAACAATATTAAATTAATAAATGAGTGTGAACAAAGATTATTCTAGTTGGTAACACTGAAAAATTTGAGAAGAGCTGGCTTGTCCAGGTTTCTTGAGGAGAGAATTCTATTAATTATTTTCTTGATTTTCCAGTTCCTGGTAGTTCATCTAAATGGGAGGAAGTTCAGTCCAAGGCCCGACAACTGCTGCTGAACACGTTTGGAATGTACAAGTGCTCTGTCCAGCTTCAGAGTTACAAACAGGAAATGAGCAAAACCTGCGCAAGTTGTCAGAGTTCCAGTGCCTAATTCCATATGTTTTGGGAACTGATGCCTTATTCTTTATCTTATAGTCAAAGACTGAGAGCAATAAATGCAAAATGAAAATGATCGAATAGAAACCATTAATATGTGGATTTGTACCATGTGACATGCAGCAGGGAGAACTGGTGCTGCAAAAAGTGCAGTGGTTGCCCTATAGAACATGTATTTCACTCTCTTCCCTTGTACTGGTTTATTCAATTTATTATGATTTTGAGACAAGGCTATTTTCAGATTATTGTTTACAAACTGCAATGTGGCTCTGCAGATACCTCACAAATTACAGTCCAATATTGTCCTTTAATAACTATGTGCCACAAAGTACCTGCACTCCAAATGGAGCATCAAGTATTCAGTATTTCAATTAAAGTCTCTAATGCTGATCATGCCAGGGTTCCATAATATGTCATGATCTCCGAATTCATTATACAGTATTTTTGCAATAGTAATTCTTACACAGTATCTTAAACTATAATGTATATAGTGCTAGTTGAATTCTTTTGGAAACTGTCTCTTTGGAGACACTGCAAAATACAGAATTTACTGTACCCAGATCAGAAAGTTAGCTTTAATCTGGGCAATCAGAGATCCAGACAGGAAGATCCTTGCCCAGACTTCTGGTATTTAACTAGAGACCCAACACTGGATCCAAAGTGTTTTAAGTGATCAGTTATCTTTAATGTATTTTAGAATAGGGTTTATACATTAGAAACAGGTTATTTATTTTACAAAGTTTTGACTTGTAAGATGAATTTATTATTAATAATCTTGAATGTCTAAACCAACATTTGATTCACATTAAAAGGCCAGTTGATTAGCATGCATTCTAATTATAATTAATAAATGTCCTGTAATTAATCATTCTTCTATGATTGTTTTGTTTTAAAAGAAAAATCAAATTATAGAAACTATGCTTGATGTGGAGATACTCTCAAGACCAATCTACAGATATGCAAAATACATGCATCTTCTAACAGGAGAGTGGGGAGCAGAAGTTTTGGGTATGTACTATTCCCTCAGTCACAGATCTCTGACCTTTTCATCTTTGCTTTGAGCACAGTATGGCAGTATCCTGACAGGGATGTCATTGCAATAGCAGTCCCCCACTACTTAGCTTTATGAATAAAGCAAAATCCAAGCAAGCTCAGTAACCTAATGGTGTTGGACAACAATATCCTAATATTGTGTTGGACAACAATATCATAACAACCTAGAGAGGTAGAAAGGCCTTTTCTTATTTACAGAGGGATGAGGCAATTTGAAAAGAGTATTCATCCTCAAAGTCCACAAAACTGAATTGCTTAGCCTCATGGTGGAATCACTGTACTTTGAATGTACACTGGATGATAAAACCTGGCACTAAGCTATCATGCACCTTCAAGCTTAGATTTACGCCTGCTTCTGAAGTAATTTGCATTGAAGAAGCTAAGGGCAACAAGAATATGACCTGCAAAGTTCAGAAGATGGTAAGAACTTGGCTTCAAATATTTTTTCTTATTCTGTACTTTGATCTTTATGCAGAACTTCCACTGACATCAAAAGTAGTTTTTTATGTGGATCAGAAAAGAAAATTTTTGCCCAGTAATGGATATTGTGATATTCAGCTGTGAATACTTAAGCTATTGTCTGTTTTGAAACTTGCTGGAGTTTCACGTATTCATCAGGCTGATTTATATCTGCAATGGGTGGTAACAAGCTTGGCTTCTTTTCTCCCCTTTTTTTGAGGTAGGGGTCACATGATGAATTTTTAGAGGTGAAAACTGACAGCACAGTATTAATTTGGACAAAGTGCACATAACACTGGATTATGTTTGTATCTGTTCTGGCAAGAAATGGGAACACTTGAGTAGACCATGGGAGCACATACAGCGCAGATGCAAAGTAGCACTGTACTTGGGAAGTTAATGCTTCAATACAAACACTATCACTAATTAAGCCATATCACAGTTCATGAAAAATGTGCATCCCATCCTTACAAACTTACTGGAAAAAAAAAACCACACAAACAACAGGTATTTTGCACATACTAACAGTCAAATAGGTTTTAATTAAATTGGGGTTTACAGTTGCTGTAATTAGAAGTTGAAGTACAGTAGACATGTATTGTATTTGGAGTTTTTTATTGTAATAATTTACTACAGATTTGTTTAATTGAAGAAAAAAGCAGAAGTGTGTTGCTTTATTGTCAGTTTTATTAAATCAATTATTAAACTTCACATCGTTGTCTTATATTTATTTGTATTGCTGTCTCTTGTCACTGTCTTGGATTCTTACAGCAGCTGTTTTTTGAACTGTCTGAACACTCAAGCTTAACTCAGTTTGGAGATGCTATATATATAATGAATTATGTCTCCCTCTTTAGTCAGAACAATTTAAGTCTTGTTATTTCCYGTGCAATAATTGCACTTTAGAAAATATAAGCTGACAAAGCATGGTGAAGGAGCAGCCATAAAACAACTGGCAAAACATTCTTGAAACCCTATGTTCACCTTGAGGGGCTCTTGTTATCAAGTCCTATAGACTGGAAGGAGTTCAGTGAAAAAGCAACAGAAGATGAAATGAGAATCAAGAATAAAAGAATGAATGCATCYATCTCAGGGAGGCTCTGAAGTGTACATGCCCTGCTTTAAGGTCTAACTAAACTCACATGGAAATTTGTACCTGTGTGGTCTACCTCTAATCCTTTTCTTATTCTTTATAAATTATTCCAGGCACAGGTTGTCTGGCACTGCTATGTTTAATATAAGAATCCAGTATTCTTCTGCATCTGCTATTAATCAACATCAAAAGGAATATGCATATTATCACTTACAATACTCCTAGTGATGGAATAAATGAGCACAACAGAACTATAAAAATAACCAAGTAGAAATAATTAGTACACTTACTTATAAGGATAGAGAAATATTCAGAAAATAACACTGATTTGCAAATAAACTACCAGGAATTTATGACCTAATACACAATAACTGTACTCAGGAAGTGCAAGTGCTTATAAAAGATGACAAGTTATTTTTATAGACATTGCAAGATCATTTTCAGTATCAGCTTAGAGGAAAGGGGCCTTAGTATAAGTAAGAATCAGGTCTAATGTCTTTCCAAGCAGCTCTCCAGCACACCCAGATTATTTCATTTACACACTCTTACACTACTCTCTTCCTTCTACAAAATCCTCTGCTTGAAATTAAAATGCATTTACTTAACGGGATTTCTCTCTCACCAAGAGATTCGTAAGATTCCAGCAAGTTTCCACAACTAGTGTCCCTGCTTTCCTGAGCTGTGCTGCAATACTCTTGTTGACTGAACAGCTAAAGTCCTGTGAAGATTSTGCCTCTAACAGTCTACACTGGGAAGAGATTTTTCCTTTCTTAATCTGTGATTGTCAACCATCCTTTTCTGAAGCATGGATACAGCTTTGATGACAACCTACTCATATGAGTCAATAAAGCATTTTTATATCTAGTACATTGCAAACCCTCATGTCCCACTCTTCTATTCTGAAATGTTCCTATCCTAAGAAGAAAATTAAGAGAAACCTAGTTTATTTCTGAATGTTTTCCTTGCTTAATTTTGTGAGGGTTTTTGTTTGTTTCATTTTTTAAATTGTTTTGATGTTTAGTCCTTTCAGTACCAGCAGCATTTCTTTCTACAACAGCAGAATTACCATTTAAAGTATCATACCTGAATCTGATCTTCAATTATTTTACTACTGTACATATCTGCTATTTCTTGCAGAATCACTCCCAATTGGCAGAATGACTAAGAAAAGCAGCAGGCTGGCATTTAGAAGTAGCTTTCTGACATTAAACCAAAAACCCAAAAGACACCCACCAACTAATGAGCAGCAAGTCTTTTGTTCAGGCATTTTGACAGAATGTCATGAGGACGCTGCACAGAGAAGGGCCGTTAAATATTACTTCTCTCTACCGGTACTAAAAGAATATCATAAATGAAGATAGGCTGTTGGGTAATTAAACACGGTATGTACTGCAGTAGCTTCCTAGACTCCAATAAGCTAGTCCATTGTCAGAGAAGAAGTTCCCTTGAGATCTCAAGGGGAGGGGACAATCCACTGATAAATACCCAGCTCATTTTCCTCTATCCATCCAAAATGGCATCRCCAAGATCTTTTTTCTTGCTGGTTGCTCCAAGCACATTCAGTTCTTCCAGGAGTTAGCACACCTAGCTCAAACATCATGTTTCATCAGCACTTTTCATTATACCACCACTCTCCGCTTCTCTCTTTGTTTTCTTTCAATACTCTACCCTCTCCACAGCTTCACTAATAACATCCAGCTTGCACCCTGTGCAGCTGCTGCTTACGTGGTCACTAGGAGCTTCGCATGCAGCACTGGGTGTGAAACACCGCCAAATGACTTGTAAGGCCTGTTATATTCAAATACATACTTGCCCAAAGTCCATTTCCTCTTTGATCTCTAGATGAAAAAAATTTTCTAGCCACTAAGTTGCTAACTCACAAGGAAGACCTAATCTGAAAGCCTCTAGATTCTCCTTCTACCTTAAAAAAAACCCAAACAAAAACAAATGTCTTCCACCTTCCCCACCCTTAAACCTCTTTCCAGCCTYACCCCATCCTCCCCCTCTTTGTAACAAATCACACTGGGCACTAACTGACACTCTAGGTGCACTGGAGCCGGCAAATCCCCTTCTGTTCTCCTCTTCTCATTCCATTTTCCATGGCTGAATGCTTTGGGAAGGACCATATGTSCTCTTCCGTTCTGTGAAATACCTGACACAACTTTGGAAGCTGCTAGAATAAATACTGATCTTTTCCATTTACTGCTATCCAAGTACCACAGCAACCTGCTCTTAGAATGTGTGCGTACCTCCCTCCTATGTTTACATATTTATAATCAGTATTTTTGCTCTTTTCTCTCTATTTTCCTCTTCTCCATTGTGTTGTTTTTTCTTCTCAGTATCACAGTTTGAAAACTGCCAGTGCTAAATGTACAAGACAAAATAACTTAATTGCTTTTATTACAGTTATGAAGCACTTACACATTTTATGGCATCAATTTATGTAGAAAAAAATAAGCCATTTCATAAACACAAGCATAATTTTATCCACATGATGACTGCTTTATCATTTCCTTACTATTATACCTGGTGAAAAGACAAGTTGTTTTTCCAGGATTGTGACTAGCCAGTACATGAGGGTACATGAAACCAGTTAATGCTGTCTGTCAGAGTGTGTTTCACATTAAACTCAGTACTGATACATACAGCGATTTTTGATTCAGCCGATGAATACATAAAAGCAGCCAGCTGGCAAGCAGACAAAAAATTTGCTTTTGTCTCAGGTGCATTATGAGCACCCAACTCCCTGCACTCTTCCTATTTCTTTTTCCCAAAACACAAACACACAAAAATTATCTAATAAATCCCTAAATAAATTGATGAGATGTAAACAGATAAAAATAGCTATTTAATTCTAGTAACTGGCCTTTTAAATTCAACAGAATTTTTGAGAAAAACACCACAAACAAACATTTTCATAGTTAAGATGATGCTACATATTTGAACCTAGCACACAATGACTCTTGATTTTTTTATAGATCTCATGTGTTCCTGTTTCCAAGCCCACTGTAAGAACAAGTCTGGCACAAAACTGTAGGGACAAATACTCTCCCCTCTGAACTGTCAACCTCCAAGGCCTTTCCCGAGCCTACCAGAAGATGGCGCACTAGTCCCAGCGTTAATAAAGAGTTGTGTACTGGGTGTAACTATTGAGACTTCTATATGTTAAAGGAATATATTTTGTCGCAAATTTTTAAAACGTCTTATTAGGAAGTAAAAAAAAAAGTCTCMGTTTTTCCTAAGGATAACACAGAGGATTTAACTTTACCATGGATGCAATAAGGAAAAGCACAAACCTAGCACAGATTTGCTAATGAATTACTGGGAAGGACTTAAGATACTTCTTGAAGGCATATACAGGTAAATATAATGAAACACAATGCTGAAGTGCCTCCCTCCAGTTCCAAGTAAATCATAAAAAATTATATGATTGGAAATTAGTTGTGGCTATGGGTATCTGAAATGCAATTAGAACAAATTATATTCATTAATGTAAACAATATAAGTTATCATGCAAGCCCTTTGTTTCTATGAAAATAAGTATTGCTTCTTTGGGGTGCTGAATTAATGTTTCCGGGACAACATATACTTGCATTTGAAACATCCTTGACTGTCTGCTTTTTTATAAGAGATCTGATGACACTTTCAATTAAAAAACATGTGCTGAGGGAAGCAATTTTGTTTCAAAATAGGCAGATACAATTTTAAATGTAGAATATCATTGTGTTTACACTGCTGCAATTGCTAGTATAATGTTGTCTTTTGATCTAGTTGAACAGGCTTCACAGAGAGAAAACACAGATGACAGAGGCTGAAGAACTCAGAACCACAACTTCCTTCCAGTAAAGTTCATTTCTTCAAGCTATTAAGCAATTCTGTATTTTCTAAGCTTCTGCACAAGACACACACCTTCAACTGGAAACAGAAATTGCCCAACCAGTTACACACACTGGTATCTTTCTGCTTAGATACGTGCTTTAAATATAATCTAGATGGAACAGATTATGATGGTTTTCAGGCAACCTAGCTGCTTGGATCTGCCATGGAGCAAAGGTCAAGTTGTATMACAGAAAATTTAAAAGAAAGTAACTCTCTGCATATAAAAAGTTAAAGGGTCATGTACAGTAAGCTGTAAATGAAGATACGTTTTAGATATGCTCACTTGTGGATAGCTATGCAGGATACCACATTATATTACATCTATTAATTATCTTTGTAAAGCAGCAATGAAAGCAGAATATTATTCTTCCACACTCAGACTTACTACATTTGAAGCTTCTCCAGAGGAGGGATCGAGGGAAGAGGTAGTCGCTATTTTAGCTGTCAGAGCTAGAAAGAAGCAGCTCACAGAGAAGGAATAGTAACAAAATTAAAACCTACTAACAGGCCCACCAACTGCTATGGCTAAATAAGGGTATTCATACTGCAAGGGATTTTTTTGTTTGTTTGCTTTTTAAGAGTTTGTACTTTGTTGATGATACAAGGTGTGTTTGTGTACAAAAGAGGAAGGAGGGAAGAAAACAGATAAAGCCCGATCATGTGGGTACTGCAGATAGCAACTTGAAAACATTAGACTCCATTACATTACCATGCAGCCAACTATGGAGCATACTAATATTTCAGGACCAAAATGTGGTGGTCACAAATGAAGTCAATACCAATTTTGTTTATAGATTGCAGCATTAGTTGATCTGTTGTGCAGTTCAACTAGGATGTCTGATGACTGGTTGACTGGTTTTACAGTAATTTTTCTCTTAAGCAAGGTATGTTTTACCCATCTAGCCCACACCACACACATTCATTAATGATGCTAAGGGGAAGAAAAAAAAAAAAAAAAAAAAAAGATTGGAGTGTTGCCTCCATCTCCCTTCTTTGCTGGGTTGCCATATTTTCTTTTATCTGTTTAGTGAAGAAGAAAAAAGTCCAATAGGTAAAGAGGTTCTCTTAGCTTTTGTTTTTTGTAACTCTGATTACACATTGCTTCAACAAATGCTCATCTCTAGCTACAGTAATACCTTTGTGCTTTAGTATTCCTTATTGACGAATGTACGTTACATCTGTGGTACAGCCAAACAGACAACTGTGAGGATTTCTAAATCAAGGTCAAACACTTTGGTCTTTATTGAGTGACTCCATCTATGACTTCAGTGGCAATTTTCTTTATTTATTGCACTCGCCCACAGAGGGTGTACCTTTGTCCTTTACACCGATCAAGAAGGGATACACTCAACACACTCCTCAAACAGAAACTTCTATGTAACACCCTGTTTTGCATACTACAAAAGCTTCCTCTTTGAACTAATACACATACAGGAACTCGAGCAAAGATATGACCGATTCTTAAATGCTTTTATTTCTCTTAAGAGGAGAGAGAATTTTTAAAACACACATACTAGTACATATACACAACCCCTACAGGTTTTGTTACATTAATTCCATGCCTCCCAGTATAAAATACTGGGAGTATAGAATACTGGGAGTATAGAATACTGGGAGTATAGAATACTGGGAGACATGGAAATCAGTATAAAAACATTCCCATAACTTCAAACTAATTTTCTTTTACATCTACTTTGTATGATATGGTATTGTAACATTAAAATTATGGCTAAGAGTTTGGCAATAAGGCAATGAACAGAACTGCAAGTCATTATGACTAGGATTTTGCTGTGTATTTCTGCTTTTGGGAGTAAGGTGGATACTGCAGTCTTTAAGCCAGATTCTGTTTTCTGTCCATAGCATGTTTCACTCAAAGCACTTCAAAGAGGAAAAATAAACACAGTAAAGGCAGCATAATGCTAACATATAATTTAATAATGCTAACAGCATTGGCAGCGTAGTGCTAACAGTCATTTACAAAAATATTCAGGCTCTACTGAATTGAAGTCATACAGCAGGAGGGAGAGATGCATCATTAATTGAAACATTCTTAACAGCTTTAATAGAAAAACAGCTTTCCCTTTGTTTTGATGTAGTGAATCAGTGATTTATTACAAGTAGATGACTTTGCTTTTCTTTGGCAAACTGATAAGATTTTCCTGTTACTACCAGGGATTACAACTAATCTGGATTTTCTGCATTTACTTCCTTGTTCGTGGAGCAGCAGCATCAAGTCTGGTAAAGGATGGTGTTTATTAGTTACCTACCTACTGCAAATACATTTAATTCAATTAAAGAAATGACACACAACAGGAAATCGAAAAAGTTTTGCTAAAGTTGAAAGCTTAAGCACATTTATTTACAGTGAAAAAGTTTTTTCAAACTTGTGTGGCTTTCTGACCTCTCAACTCATCTGTTTGCATCCACAGCTACCCCCATTTGCCCTCTATACATCACACAATGTAATATTACATTGAAATAAACTGCATCTGCTAACACATCATGTTGACCCTACATGAATTTTACAATTAAAATCCACATATCCTACAATACTGAAAGAGGAAGACGAAGAACTCCAGCTTTTCACAAACATTGTGCTGTTAATCCACCTAACAATCTAGTGGGGTGATAAGGTGTGTGTTCCTTGCTTACATCTCACAACATGCATTAGTTCTTTCCAAAAACTAACTATAGTTGTGTGCCAAAGGCCAATGAAGCACGCAAGCCCACAGTCACTAGCAGTCCACCTCTGGTCTACCAGAACAGATTGGTCCCATGCCAAATTCAATACAAAAGAGCAAAATGATAGAAAGTGGCTTGAAAACCAGAGAGTTCTAGAGAACAGATGTAACCATAAAGCAGGATGGCAGGCAGCTCTGCCTTGTGACTGCATCGTTTAATGTATGTTMCTTCAGACAATGCTGACTGGATTGCTACAGAGCTCTGGTCCTCACAGTCTATTTTTGGTGCTGTACCTATTGACTTTTCCTCCTGAATCTGTAGATTCTGTCTGCCACCACCTGGTAACAACACTGTCTGTGCAGAATTCCCACTCACTTC
The DNA here is from genome assembly GCA_030449065.1 of Oceanodroma leucorhoa. Taxonomy (NCBI): domain Eukaryota; kingdom Metazoa; phylum Chordata; class Aves; order Procellariiformes; genus Oceanodroma; species Oceanodroma leucorhoa. Next base: position 5,256,967 of record JASVER010000034.1, read on the forward strand.
AGCAGGGAATTCTGCTTTAAAAATCAATTGCTGTGATGAAGTCCCAAGTTTAAGAGCTATCATCTCCTGCCCCTGCTTCAACAACATTTGGGGTCAGTGAAGTCAGCAAGTCTGGCTGAGTGAGGGCTAAGTGAGTTTGAACTTAAAGAAATTATGTTTTCAAATTCACTCAAAAAGAAAATACACACATGAAAAAAGCTGTTTCACAGCTGTTGCCTGAACTGCCACTATCATGGTCTGCAAGGCTACAGGAATCTGGATGATTCATAGTGCTTAGGATTAAAAACTGCCAGACCACTTCAAGTTTAGAGTTACAGAAGATGAACAAGTTATTTTGCCATTTTCTTGTAAGGAAACAACCAGATGAATCAAATTTCAGTAAGAGAACAGCCCTTACTCAAAGCAAGGGATATTGTGATAGAAGYGGGTAAGGAACAGACAGTCTCTCATAATATTATTAGCCTTTATTTTTCTGTAGTAGCATAATTAAGAGATAGCTTTCAGTGGAATGGACCCTACCTAACAACATAATGTTAATATGTTGACTTTACAGACTATGCATCCTTACTGTTTAAATCATCCCTATGGTGCATTTATTACAATACCATCAGCATAAATAAAGCTAAGCAGAACAAGGGAGAGGGAGAAGGAACACAAACATTACAAGCAGGGCCATTTTTTTCTTAACTTCTGAGTTTAAACTATCAGCCTAATTATATTCTGATCTACTCATTTTACTCAACTTTCTAGAATACAGTGCAGGTGTATTAATAAATAGTGTTAACAGTAGAAATAAATGAGGCAAAAAAAATTTTTAAGTTTTTCTGATGTGTTTGTTTCGGTGGGTGCGACAGAAAGATAGAGATTTGGCAAGGAGAAAAGATGTGTCAGCAAGGGAAAGAAGGAAGGAGTCTCAGTAGAAAACAGGGAGGAGGATGTGAAAGACAGAAAGTGAGTAATACCAGAGTCTAGTATAGTCCAGATCAAATGTTTCAAGTTGAAGAGACTGGTTTTCTACTGCTTGACAACTGGCAAAACTGGAAGCACATTTATCTGAATTTTAACAGACATGCACAAGCACTTTTTAAGCCTTAYAGAAACAAGGTCACAAAGATGACTAGCTTTATCTTAAAAATATTGCATCATGAAGTCTAAATTATTTACACAGAAYGCTTTTTAGGGAACATTACACATGAAAATCTTGGCCAAGAGCAGCAGAAACAGTACCGCCGCCCAGCACAGGCCCACACCTGCAAGCCCAGCACCAAGGCACAGTTGCAGTGGAGGCCCAGCACCACATGCGTCCCGACTCTGGCCCTTGCTGTCACTACGCAACCCGGCCGGTTCGTAGGGAGCCACAAACCACATGCACACAAGCCAGGACACCCAGCTGACGCACCCCCGAGACTGCAGACACGCAGCCTGAAGAGCGGAGGCCTGCTGTGAACGAGGGGGCGTACTGCACCACCCGAGCAGGAGGGCCGCGGCCGTGTCCCACTGCGCCTGTGCAACGCATTGGGCCAAACCTTGGAAGTCTCAAATGAAGAGAAAACCAAAACCAAACCGAAACTTTTGTGCATGCTCCCATTGCTAAGAAATGAGGGGTTTTTGTTAAATTAATTTTCTAGACCAGCAGCATCAGCCAGTACATGGCCCATATTCTGAAGTCCAGACAAATTATTTCTAGGACTCTCACTTGCTAATGCAGCTCCACACAATTAAAGCTCTGCTATCCCCTAACACCAGAGTTAGCACTTTCTTTCAACTCATTTGTCACACAGGCAAATCCTTTACTTTACACCCTGCTGAATATCTAGGCAGCACACCACCACAGAAAGAGAGCTCTAACCACACACCTGGAAATCAGACATTGACACAAAACCCGGAGTGGAAGGTTTGCTTTGCTTGTACCTGCTTTTGTGGCAAGAGAGGGACCTTCTCCCCGCTGCAACCATCAGCGCTGCTGAAGGCTCACAGACTTCAGGCGGTCCCTACAGGTGCTCCGACAGCGACGCCCGGCGCGCCTCTCCCTCCTCAGCCTCCCGGCCGTGAGGGAGCGGCCTGCGCCGGCCTTCCCGGCAGCGCTGCGGRGGAAAATGGAGGTGAGGCGCTAAGGAAAGCCCCCCGCCCCCGCGCGCGGCCCGGCGCCCCCTCCAATGAGAGGCCGCGCGCGGAGACGGCAACGGCGGGAAAGGCGGGTGGCGGCGCCGGGCTCCCTCACAGCCCCGGGCGGTAGCGGGTAACGGGCGGCGGGGCGGCTTTTCAGCCGTAATGGCTTCATTTGCACAGGCCCCGGGCTCTCCGTGGTGTATGAGGAGCCCTTAGAGGGACGGCACGTCCCTCGTGAGCCCTGCAAAAGGACGCTACACCCCCATTAACAKCTCTGGCCAGAACATACACGTAACAAGGTTATCTAAAAGTAAAAGCTTAATTAAACCAAAATCCTTTGGTCATCAGATCAAGGCACAGCACAAATAGGGTTGGTACAGCCTCCGTGGAGTGCGCTGTAAAGGTGTGTGATCTTTGATCGGGGTCAGGCACCACAGGAGAACGGCTCTTTGTAGTGGGTGTCTCCTCACTCCTTGGACTACCTTTGAAGGGTGCAATTAGCAGTGATGGCCGTTTCATGATGGGAGATAGCTTTCAGCAAACCATCAGCCCGCTCTCTATTCACATCAGCGCCTGAAGGTCAGTAGTTACTTAGTCCAACTACAGTGCCGCGAGCCCACTTCCTCCCTACCGCTTTTTTATTTCCCCTGTCAGTTACACTTSTAGGCGATCTCGTTATCTTGTGTGCTCTCCATATGGCAGGGATGTACTGTACAGCAAAGACTTCGGACAGCGAATTAAAACTGTGCTGAGTAGCATGGCCATGTTTGTTTAATCTGAAAGCCTTTTTGGGAAATGTCCAACACCGAAGAGTGGCTAGATCCAGYGAATCATTCCCATCCCTCGTGTTTGTTTTCTACAGCTAGTCTGAGGGACAATAACCCTCTGCACTGAGTGAGACAGATGACAACTGCAGGATGAACAGTTTCCTTTAATGATAGCATCGGGCCCCTCTGTAAGTTACTATTTTCTACAAAAGCCACATGTGTCAATGAAGTAACTAAACAGTATAGTACCACACTAATAGCATCTTGCTGTAGAGAAATGCAGGGGGTACGGGACATCAGACACAGAAATGCTGACACTGGGGCTATCAAATGCAAAGCAAGCCAAATGAAAAACTCAACACAGCTCTTGGATAACCACAGATCTTGTATTGTTGTGGTTAAGGCCTTTAAGTACTACTGTAATAACAAAAATTAGTAATTAATTAATAATTGCATGTATACTGCAGAAGGCAACCTTCTATTCTTCCAGAAAACTATTTACAAATAGACTACTTATCAGCCACCTGCAGTTAGAAAAGCATGACTGTAGATTCTAATGTTGCATTTCTAATAGTGATTAGAACCATTAAAACAACATTTCTAATGGTTTATAATCTATATTTGAAAATCTAACAAACCAGTGAACATTTTAATTAAACTTTGTAATTAATACAGAAGTTGGAAGTGATATAGTTCCATGGAAAAGTACTAGACAGAGTGAGCAAAGATAGTGATTGTTCAAAAAAACCAAAACCAAAACCAAGAACAGAATGGCATAGGAGACAAAACGGGGAGAACAGAATGGAGAGAAGGAAGTAAGTTGTTAAATTATTTCAATGGCCTCTGAATTGTCCATGGAATAAAAAGTCATGGGTTTGCATGACATAGGACATGGAAGTCTTCTTGTTCTCATATAAGTCAGCTCATAAAATTCAGCCGATTAAGTCTTTACTGTCTTAATTCTGATGTTTGTAGAACAAGGAAATAATTTGTATGTGGCTTTATAGATTTATGTTGAGTAGTTTGRGGGGAGATACAGTCATTGCTCTCGGTGTGCTCTACTTACAAGAAAAAAAAACTCATCTGTGCAGGAGACAGAATATTTTCAGGGAGTCTGAGAACACAAGATCGTCCTAAGAACTTTAACAATACTCAATCTTTCTGAAGTGCAGAAAAATATTTTGATTTCTCACATTATGTGAAAATCCTCCCCACAAATCTATATTAAAAAAAACCCAGAGCAGCTAATAGGTCATAGTATTTACAGACCATACAAGTGATTTACTGAAGAACAAACTCATTTAATTCATGCATCAACTCAGATGTCATRGTTTAACCCCAGCCAGCAACTAAACACCACACAGCCGCTCGCTCACCCCCCCCACTCCGGTAGGATGGGGGAGAGAATCAGGAGAGCACAAGTAGGAAAACCCGTGGGTTGAGATAAAAACAGTTTAATAATTGAAATAAAACAAAGTAGAACAGTAATAATGATAACAATAATAGAATATACAAAGCAGGCAATGCACAATGCAAGTGTTCACCACCCGCTGACCGAGGCCAGCCCATCCCAAGCCGTGAAAGCCCCCCTCTGTTTTTATGCTAAGCATGACGTCACACGATACGGAATACCCCACTGGCCAGCTGGGTCAACCACCCTGGCTCTGCTCCCTCCCAGCTTCCCGTGCACCTGGCAGAGCATGGGAGGCCGAAAAATCCCCAGTGCAAGCACCACCCAGCAACAACCAAAACATCAATGGGCCATCAACTCTCCTCTCATTACCAAACCCAAAAACACAGCACCCCCCACCCACCGGAAAGAAAGTTAACTCTATCCCAGCCGAAACCAGGACATCAGAGCACAGCACTTTTTGTTTTGTTTGATACAGTCCAGTAAAAATATGGAAATACAGAAGAACTTACAGAAAATATTTTAAAATATTTCTCTACTAAAATACTTAAAACTTGTGTTCCTCAGAGCACTGGATTTTTGTGGTTATATGCTATTGAATCATTTTGTAATGTCATTCCTTAAAATGAAAGCTAAGAATGTATTCTGAAGTCTTGCAGTTCTTCTCACTCTTAAACATAAATGCTGCTGAGTCATCCTTACTTGGTAAACAAATATTTACACTGCATCTGCACAGAGGTATGGGATAAAATAAAATATTAACTTTTTTTTTTTTTCTCAGCATCAATGAATCTGAATAAAACATAAAGCTTCTGAAGCCAAGCTACCTTAAAATTCAGGAGACACCTTTAGTAACTTAAGTTTTGTCTTTGCTGCAGCAGTATAACCTAAAGCACTTCAGTATTACTCACAGGGACTTTCTTCAATTAGCAGTTGTTTCACTTTTGCTTTCYTCCTCACAGAAAGTAATATGCATTCTGAACATCCATTGTAAAATAAACTGTATAATGTATTGTGAAACTGCTTGGAAGGGGACACATACAGAAAATATCCACAAAAGACTGTTCTACCATTGGATGCACATATGGCCTCATTAATTTACTGGGGGTCTGCCCATTACATTCTTTCCCTGGCCCACCCATAAGAAAACACACAGATGCTTAAAGAGGAACTGTCTTTAATCTGTTATTTTCTCTKTGTTAAAACAGATGTCCCTAATAGCATGTATCTAGAAATGTTTAAAAATATTAACTGTGCATTACATTTGAGCTTGCATATGAACTACCTTGCACAAAAAGAAGAAATTAACATTATGTAATTAGTTTTGGACAATGTAAGTTTCCTAATTCTAGTAACTTTTTCTAAATTTAAACACGAACAATATTTAAATACAACAGAAATGATCTCATTTCCAATTCCCTTTAGCCATGCTTAATTCTTACGTTCTAATGCTGCAGTCTCAGGTATACCCTTAAATAACCTATTGACTCCTCAGTGGGTTAAGGTGAGTGCATGTGTAAGTTTTAGTATTAGCAGTAGAACATCAGTTTTAAGTTGTCATCACATCTAACATAGAAAATGAATGCAAGTATACTTTATGACCACATCTGTTGCCATACAGACATCCTCTGGCTATGATGACTATTTGGTCTGTATACAGCATTGAAATACAGTATAGAGAGGGAGCAGACCAGGAAACCCAATTTTGAAGGGCTTTTGGGTAATCTCCATTTATGGAATTTACATGGAATGTTGTAAAAATTTAAAATGTTTTATTAAAAATATATAAAATTAAAAAATTAATGTTATTTTGAGAAAAACAAAATTCTACAAAAAGTGTGAAGGCTTTTTCCATCTGTAATTACCATCTGAATATTCAACATTTGACATCAAATGCCTACTGAAAATGACTATTTGAGACAGATTTTTGGACTGTATGGATGTTGTATGCCAACTTCTAAGGCAACATGAAACTCCTCATCCAGAGTCCAAAAAATGTAGGGAGACCCTAGAAATGTAGCAGAAGCATTTCCGCACACTGATTTCAGTAGTCAAGTTTGTGCAGAAGTGATTCCACTAGATTCATAGGGTACCTTTTTGAGGCAACAGAAACTTGTCACTTCGTAAGCCTTCTGACATCTTCCAGCTCTTCTATAGGTTTCCATTTCTGATGGATTGTTAATAGCTGGAAGAAATTAAAAGGAAAATATGAAAGAAATTAGCAAAATCCCAGTGAGCATTTACTCATATCATGCATCAACTTATCAGTGAAGAAGGATTTCTAGTAGCTTTACATTTTCATTTCATAAGTAAGCAAAAGTAGCAACTGTTGACATATTTAATAACTTGTTGAACAAAATCACTTGGATATGAAATAAGTAATAATGCCAAATAATTTTATTTTTCCTTATCTTAGATGCTCTACTAAACTAAGATTTTTTTTCCTTCAGGCTGCAGCACTCAAAAACATTTCTTAGTCAATTTTGTAATCCAGGAAGAAGGCAAAGGCATTTCCTCTATACATCAAATTTCCACTGTTATCAATGGAATTGAGTAAATGGATGTTGGGGGGGAGGGGGGACATGACACACCAGCCAGAAGTATGCCGTAAATTCAGGATCAGACCTAGAATGTAATAGCTGAATCCCTATCATTAAGTAATACAGGGAAAATACTTTACATTAAGTAATGAATTAAGCAGTTAGTTCCACTTTTAAATAGACGTATGTCAGCTTTACATTTGTTTCCTCATTAATATTTTGCTAGTTCTTACACATTTAAATAAAGTTATTCATTGTGTTGGAAATAGATGCTATTTGTACTGACTATATTATTTCTACAAATTACCTTCTGAGGCTTGCTAGGATCGACAGTTTCCCATGGCTCTGGATTGCCAGTCTTGTTAATGCTTTAAGAGAAGATAAAGCAAAAGAGGTCCTATGTTTTAAGGTGTGATCTTGCACACGTTTTTCTTGTATGAGCAGTCTATCATCAGTAGAACTATTCATGTAAGTAAGTAGTTCCCTGAAACACAGGTTTACAGGTTTGGGCGTTGCTGTTTTAAATTCTAGGTAGGGATCAATGATGGCTTGCTCTATTTGCAGTATCCAAAGCACCAAACAAGCCAACATTGTTCAAGTATAACGTGTTATCGTAAGGGAAGCAAGCTGAAAAATCAAAACTGAATAAAGACACAGAGAAAAAGTAAGGTGATTCTTACCCTGACAGCTAAAATGCCTATTCCAATCACTTTAAAGTAAATATAAAACTTCCCAAAAGCTTAAAGAGTATAGGACTTAGCTCCAATTATTAGCCAAGCCATTAAAATATTAACTTATTATAAGTACATATTATCAAATGCTGTTCTTCATATACAAGTCAATAGCCTAGTYGCAACATATCTGCATGTCATCTACCTATCTGATTATTTGAAAATCTTCGAAAGAACGTTTAAAACCTATTACACCTAAAGCAAAGAAAAAATATAGTCTATTAAATCAAAAGTTAGGAAATAATTGGACTACACTCCAAATTAATTAATTTATTCAGTATTTACAATCTGCAGGTATCTTAGTCATTACTAGTAGTCTGGAACATCCACATGGATTTTTTTTTTCCTTTTTGGTGCAAAACATGATGGTCAAATATCTCTGTTGAACAAAGGCGATTAGGGTAAACTCCAAACAATAAGTATTTTGCTTACATCACATCGGATTTGCTGAACAAGGAATAGACAGAAAAAGAGAATGCCCCAACTGCTGCAAAGGACACTACTCCAACCAGGGGAATGAGCTGAAAGACATAAAATGGAGAAAAGAGTTTAAGAACTAGTGTCCTGGCTACAAAGCTATGAATAGGGGGAGTGAGAGTTACAAGGAAGGTTACCTGTTAAGGCATATTACCTCTCTATTACTATTCACACCACCTCACTTTCAATGCATGAATTTCAACTTACACTCATCCCTCGCTATCACGATTTCCTCTATAAGGTGCTCGTTATTAAATGGCAACCCCTGTGCACCTGCTTGAGCCAGCCGGCATCCCCTCGCCAAAGGCGGTTATCGCAGAACCAACATCTCTGGCAAACTTACTTCTTTTTTTGCTTTTAGTATCTGGAAGAAGCTCGTGTTCATCTCCGCTGCGACTGTGGACCTGGAACAAACGGTTCCCTGTTACCGCACCTCAGCCGGGCTCCCCCTGCCCAGACTGCGAGAGCTCGGCCCCGGGCGAGAGGGGACGCTGCCTCCGTTACCTGGCAGAGCGGAGAAGGACCGGCAGCGCTGCCGAAGGGCACCAGCGCCAGGGCAGCGTGCTCTCCGCGTTATATAGGCTCAGCAACGCCCGCAAACGCTGGCTGTGCCCCAAGTCACGTAGGCGGGACGGCCGCCCGCCGCGCGGCGCCCCTCAGCCCGCGCCCCGCCGCCAGGGCGGGCAGGGAGGGAGGACGGAGGGCGCCCCCCGGAGGCCGGCGCGGGCGAGGCGCCCGCGGGCGAGCAGCGCCGCCCTCCGGCCCGCGGCGGGCAGGCAGGCGCGGAGGAGCGCACCGAGGAGCTCCAGGCCTCGAAACGGAGCTGCCCGGAGGTAGCAGGGGATGCGGTGTGTGCTCTTCCCGCCTTCCTTCCGCAGCTCCTTCTCGCTCCGGTACTGCATTACTCAGAGCTTGCTTCTCCGTTTGTCCTTTGTCTTCTTGTTTGTCCCTTTCTCTAGCCAGCTGCCTGAAGAACTGCGTGTCTAGGCAAATGCACAGGCGAGGCCTTGGCGTGCCTCTTTTCAGAGCTCGGCCATGTGTGTATAGTCACCAAAACAGGAGCCCGATTTCACTCTGTCCCCTTTTGCTGCAATAAAAGCTTAACCCGGGCCCAGGTTCCCACCACTCTACTGTGTTACACAGCTCCAATCACTTCTCAATACCCCTGAGAAAAACTCCTACCAAGGGCAGGCTGGAGGTGCGTGGTGCCAGCAGACTGCCTCCAAATCTCTTTCTCCATTTCCCGCTTGCCCACTGGAAAGCAAGAGGAAGGAGAGGTTGCCTTTACTGCATGCTGCGCTGCCTCCCTGTAGCAGGGTGAGGACATAACAGGGCACAATYAGCTGTGTTGGTCCTTCTAGGGAGTGAGTACAGAAGTTAAGCAGCAGCATCTCTAAAATGAAGGAGCTGACAGCATTTTGCTGTCCTAACACCTTTCAGGTCTGGCAATTCTAAAGCAACACTCTCAAACACTGGAAAGCAAAACAGAGTTCGCTTGAAGGTTTTCATACTTTATCTCCGGCACTGCTGCTAAGAAACCTTTGGGTGTTCGGGAAATTCAGTGGCRCTGGCCTACTTGTTGCCAGCAATAAAGCAAGAGGATGGTCCTTGCTTAGGAAATGGTGATCAAAGCCACCAGGCTGTAGGACAGTTGTTTATATCTGAACMCTTTCCTAAGTTATAATGGCTTCTACTACTCCCCTTTGCCCTCCGCAGATCGCTAACTGCCTTGGAACTTCCTTCGTGATCCATCTCATTGTAAACCGCACTGCAGTGCAGTCCCTAGTGTCCCTGTCATGAGAAGGAAATCTTTGTTAATGGGTTTATAACTTAAGAACCTCAGCTGAAATAAGAAACTATCTTGGACTGTGGAGTATTTCGTTCACAAGCATTTTCATGCRGAAAAGGAAAAAATAATTAAAAACTTCCTACCCTGGTAAGTTAAAATGCAYGCTTACATACATGTAATAACAATTTCCTTTGATACATCTGTRTATTTTAGAAGACGACCTACGAAAATATATTGACAAAGTATGGCTGGGTGGGGAAAAGAATTCTGTTGTAAAGCAAACTCCCTTCTCTAAAGAAGAAATTATTATAGTTTGAATTGATTACAGACTTACTTAGTATCTGCTTACTCAATCCAAATGTTTGTACAGTAAGCAGTAACTAATCTAAAATTATTCCAAAAAACCCAGACTCCCAAACTTACAAGAAGGTATTAAGCACTGACAACCTTTTCACTGCCACTGTATTTTGGAATCTGCTTGTAAGAAAGCAATCCTGTAGATAACGCACATATAAAATGCCTTACATTTTATATAGTATGGGACTTACTTCCTCCTACTCAACATTCTAAAAGCTTTTCTATTTTTTAAATATTCACTGTCCTTTGGAGACTTCACAACACATTTTAAACTAAATTTTCTCATTATGGCAGTGTTTGTACYGAAAACTAGGAAATCTACAGTAACACTAAGCTGTTCCACAGTGCTTTAAGTATCTCAAGTACTCATTTCATCAGATGGAAACCTAGCCAAAGCAAACAAGATTTTAATTTATTCTCCATTACTGAAATCACAGATTTTTCACAGGTTAAATTTTACTGTATTTCATACACTCAAAACTACTGTAAGTATAGTATTAAAAAGCAGGAAAGATGTAAGCCATTGCAGTCTTTGAAATAGATTTAAAAATACCTATGCCACATCACTCCTTTTTGATTCAAGAGGCTAATTCTTGATTACAAAATTTCTCATAAAATTCCAAGTCTTTTATGTTTAAGGATGGTTTTACAGTCCTCAACGATTTTACAAAATGTTCGTGTTTTACGGCAGTTGCTTCAAGTCCGTTCTCTTGCAATGCCAACAAAGCAGCCTTTAAAAGAAAAAAAGAAACAACTTGAAGTGCTTATCATATTTTAAGTTGCAAAGAAGTTATTGTAAGTATTCTAAAATATTTTATACAAAACCAATTTTAGGTAAAGCATCTGAAAAGTATAGTTTATTATCATCTATTATTATATTATATATTATTCTTTATATGGTATAATTTATGGTTATGTAACAATAAATGAACATCAAGTAAGATTACTCTAACTTTTTCATTCACTTTTTTGTCTGGATTAGATAATATATCCTTGATCACTCATATTTTTGGATTTTCTTCCTAGTCTCTCTTTTATATAACTTATCTCAAATACTTACAGATTTCTCTTCTCAATTTTTTTTCTCTCTAGCCTTGACAGTACATGCTAATTTCAGCTAAAAATGCTGCAGTTGCTTGCAGTACACAAAATACAATTCATCTAGATGTGAGCTTGGATTAGAAAGGGCCATGTGAAACAAAGGGTAATACAGTTACTTAACTTCCAGTAAGTTATCACAGAAAGCCTTTATTCTTATTTGGCTTTTTTATTTAAAGAATTAACCCTTGTTCAGTTTTTCTGTTTTACTCATTCTCTTTATATTTTCATTACAAACTGTGAAAGAATCCGTACTATGGATGGCTTGGTAACATCTATGAGTTAGCTCTCTTTTTTTTCATTTAAAAGTTTCATTTACAGTTTATTTCACAGATTAACCATGAATATTTCTTACCTCCTTGCACAGATTTTCAATATCTGCTCCAGAGAAGAGGTCTGTTAGGACTGCCACATCTTGTAATGACACATCATTATCTAACGGAATTTTTTCTGTGCAGATTTTCAAAATGGAAAGCCTTCCCTGTAAGTTGGTGCGTATTATACAAGAAAACAAAAAAACCCAAACAAACCAATAATTAATCCCTCTCCAAAGCAGTACCAAGTTTGAAATTAGAACTAAGGAAAACCCAGAAGAGTACCAAAACGACATGKTTTTGGTGGAAGAGTGGTTAAAATGCTATTAATGGAGCTAACTACAAGAGTAAGCATTATCTCATATATTAAAGGCTGTTATTCACAGTTACTCATTACTTGATGAAAACACAGTATTTTAGACTGAAGAGTCCGTATTTGGCCTGCTTTGGGTGAACTCTATTTTTTGGGAAGCTCAGGACAAGTAGCTACACTACCCATGGGAACAGGGCACAAGAAAGATTTGAAGCAAGGACAGACAACTCGTTATGGTACTTCCTAAACTGCAGCTTGATTTTCTAAATACAGAATTATGTCTGTTTTCTATGTGCAACAGTATAACTACATACACCAGTTAAAATGTTACTGGTGTTTAAATTACAAATGTAATTATTCCTTTTTAAACTTCTTCATTGTACCTTGAGTTTGGTGACGGATCTTCAGTGAATCATCCATCAATTGTTAAATATATTATAGGAATATGCCCCCTTTGCTTTTAAAGTAAAGTATGCTGGCAATTAATATCTCTCAATTTAAAGCCATGTACGGATTTGTAATACATCACCTTCAGATCTGGAAGTGGAACATAGATCACCTTGTCTAGCCTTCCAGGACGCAGTAAGGCATCATCCAACATATCTGGTCTATTTGTTGCAGCAACTACCACGAAATCTTTGTTCAAAGTTTCCTGAAACTCTAGCTGAGTAAGACATTATATAAACGAATTAGTGCAACATGGTTAAGATTAGATAATATCTAAAGACATTAGTTAACTACTAATGAGAAAAGGGGAAGGGYGAAAAGATGAGGTATCTTTACATGTAGGTATTTTCCTTTCAATATTAATATTTTATTTTTCTTGAGGTAAAAAATCCTTTGGTGCAGGCCCGATTAGATGACAAGGAAGAAATATAGTTATTATCTGCCTTGACAATAAATACAGACTTTTCTTTGGCAAGATTGTAACAAAGACCTTTTATATGCAAAAAAATCAGTATCGTACAATTCTGAAACTGTTCTCTTCAATTTTCCCCCAGAGAGTATCATAATATGAAGACAGAAATTTAAATACCGAAAAGCTAAATATTAAATGTTGTGAACAATTCACTGAAAAGTCCAGCTGCAACTTTTTGTTTAAATAAGTAACTGATCATAACTGTACTGTTTTTGTATAAAGTATGTATGAGAAAGCACTGCAAATGAAGTAGGGGAAATGCTTATAAAAAGTAAGTTCAGGAAGGAACCTGTATAATAGTAAAAATAGCACAATCAGTCTAAAAAATTACCTTAGTGTCAAGCAAGAGGATTTTTGTGACAGAAGATGAACACCAACTAATAATGCTCATTAGCCTGTGTGGGTATTTTGTTCAAACTAAGTCTCATTGAGGAACAGCATACGTAAAAACAGTTAGCAGCCTATATTATCATATTTCTAAAAAACTATAAATTATGACAGAGTAGAAGAGCATCTTGCATATTTTTAAGCTTGAGGATTTTAAGTTTTAAAAGCGTGAATGCCAACAACTAAAGTCTTTGGAACAACTGGACAGCATTTATCATTATTCTTATAAAGAAAAGGGAACATAAATACCTTTCTTTCCTCATCACTTTGTTCTTGAGATTGACCCTCAAGTTGTAGTTTGCTTCCTCTTCTTTCTGTGACTTTCAGCCCAATACCATCCAACTCATTGAGAAGAACAGAAAGAACCCGCTCTGAGACACCATGGCCAGTTTTGCAGTGTGACCGGGATCCCAAGATAGAATCAATCTCATCTAGGAATATTATTGCTGGAGTATTTGCTCTTGCTTGGCGAAAAATCTTTTTTTTAATATTAATAAAGTAAAATGTTAATACATACATTCTATCAGGTAAGGTGAAAACACCTATTTTCGTACACTCTGTATTTTACTTACTTAACTTTAAAGATATATTCGTAACGATTCACAAGAGCTGTTCTGGCTTACATTTACTATAGGCTTACATTTACTATAGGCAAATTCTGCTTCTTATTTAAATTCTTAAATGAACTGAAAACAAAAGGGTAGAAATACTTTCAAGGTTTAAAACTGGTGTCATTTTAGGGCTAGATTCTCAGTTTATGTAAGTGTGAATCTGCAAGCCATTTCTATTTAATAATCAGATGACAGCTTGAACTATCATTTTTCAATAACAAAATTTAGGCCTTACATACTTTACAAAAATCAACCAAAAATAAACTATAGACCATACACAAATTAAAAACCGTACCTGAGACAAAATCTTCTCTGAATCTCCAACATAAGGTGAGAAAAGGTCAGCACCACTTACAGAGAGAAAGGAACAGTGACAACTTGTGGCCACAGCCTTCACCAGTGTGGTTTTGGCACACCCTGATGGCCCGTAGAGAAGAATACCCTTTGGATGAGACAGGCCCATCCTAGCAAACGCCTGAGGAAATTTCATAGGCCACTCAATGCTCTGTCAATACATAAAAAAGGGATTAAATTCTTAGTAATGAAACTAGCGTTCACAGGCAATCAATAAAATTGCTGAGCACATTATTTCCTCTCCTTGGTACAAACATTAATTTGAAATCAGAGAATACTAATTTGGTCTTCCTTCATATAATGCCCCCTTCTTAAAGTTTTTTCTCAGTCTCAAACAGAACAGAAGGCAATCCTTGAGAGATGATATGCAAGAGCCATCCCTGGCTACAAATTCAGGAATGGACAAATTATCTGGCTGCAAATTAAGTGTTTTTCAGCTACTGGAATTTTCCCATGATATGACGCTTGGTGGTGATATCTTGTGACTGGAAGATTTCTAACTCAAACACATTGTAATAACGTAATGTACCATAAGAAATGTTTAAAATACAATTTATAATCAGGTAATTTGCAAGAGAATTCATTTCCATGATGTAGCATACAGAATACCTCAGAGGACATGGTTATTGGAAACTAGCTGTTTATCTAAATGTATTTTATACGTTACCTGTTTTAACTTCAATTTCACATCTTCAAGACCACCAATTTGCTCCCAAGTGACAGGTTTACACTCTGTTAGTCCAACTCCACTTCGAAAAGAGGATGGCTGAATTTTTTTAAAAGCTTCTTGGAAATCTGCCATATTAATCGCCATTTCAGTCGAACCCTGGAGAAACCCAGATAAAGCATATTAGCAATATTTTTACGTAATAATTTATAATGCTGCACTAGTATGCAAAACATTTCACAAAAGGCCAAGTGCAACTAATAAAGAAGCAAATTCCTGCCCTAACAAGCTTAAGCACTGCAGACACAAAGATGTAACACAAAGAAGAATATAATCTCTTTAATGGCAAGTTTTTATACAGGAAAAAACAATTTTAACAGAAGTCAATGCTTTAGAGAATACTATTGTTTTTCCCTAAATTATATCTCCATTACACAGTGATCTGCTAAATCAAATGGCTGCTAGTTTCAGGGTTACTACACACCAATTCCGAGATTCTCTTGAATACAAATAAAAATGTTCTAACATCCATTTTCACCACATACTGGAGAAAGTAAGGTACTTTTTATCTCAAATAGGCTAGAAAATACCATTATTAAACTACAGATGCAGTAACAGAACTAAGATGTATTTTACAAAGGAGCTTGCAGTTCTCAAGGCAAACAGGCCATCTACGTATTCATTATTTTCATTTGTCCATCTATTTCTGTCTGGGATACAGGCTCAAATTATTTTGTTTTTATTTTCAATATTTGTAAGGTATCTGAAGGAGATGGAAGTTGTAGAAATAGGATGTTTTCTTCTTTCCACACCTGAGTGAAGACAGAGGGTTCTACCATTCTCTGTAGATGCTCTGACTCTGGAAATGTTGCAGATATGGCTTTAAACTTCTGCTCAGCCATTCCAGATGAAAAACCACAGCAAACATATACCTCACAATTCTTGTAAAAGTCAGAATAGATAGAAAGAATATTAAGAAATAGTAGTTCTCTAATTCCACATCCATAATATCTAAGAAGTTAAATTTCTGCACACTGGGCAGTTTTATACCTTGTGTCTATAACAATATTATATCCATCCATACAACCCAAATGATAATATTTATTATCACAAGCAGTTATATATTTATGTGTCAACCTAAACTTTAATGTGCAGTCATTATTAAGAAGTAGAATTCTAAATCACTGATAGCTTCAAAAGAGAGCTCTGGTGGACATTATAGTTTAGTTTGCCAAAGACGACTAAAATCTCTGCTTTGCACAATCCTAAAAAGATGAGGATAAAAACTTTCGGCAAAGCTTTTCATCCAGAAACACTTGGTGTTTTTCAGTATTTTAATCTGTGAGTTCTCCAACTTGTTGAGCTTTTCAACTAAAGCCAAGTATTAATGAGGAAAGGGTGGTACATATTATTAACATTCTTCTTGACTCATTTGCAACCATACCAAAGAGCTGTGGAAYACAGCCTGCATAGCAGCTTCTCTGCAGAGTGCTGTAAGGTCAGCTCCAACATACCCAGTTGTCATTTCTGACAGTTTAACCAAATCAACGTCTGTAGAAATTGGCATACTAGATGTAAGCAACTGCAGGATAGATCTTCTTTGCATAAGTGTTGGTGTCCCAATAATCACCTAAACCAAATATAATAAACAAAAATTTTAAGTAGATATTTTGCTMTATTCCTCTTATTTTATAGACCTAGGCAAGGAAGTTTGTCTCTGCTTTATACTGCTTACGGAAGATCTATACATACTTATACTGCAACTAAAGAATTTTTCGAGAAACTTACTAGCAGCACTATACAAATGACAAATATTTAAATCATCCTTCATTTACACTTACTTTCCAAGTGAACAGTGTTTGTATAAACAGTTGTTCATAAGACAATGTCAGCTAGTGTCCATCAAGTCCTATTTTAAGGTAATTTCAACATAAGACATAACACTGGAATAGTAGTTTCCTTGCAACACAAGGAAAGAAAAAAATAAATTAGATAAACATTAATACATTATTAAAAACCTGGTAAAATACTGCCATAAAATATATCTCAATAATCTATAAATCCTGGAAAATAACAACAATTATAATTGTGAAAGCATTAAAGAATTTGACCAAACTGGATGGCCCAGGAGGGCATTTAGCCAGCAAAATAAACACCACAAGCAAAAGCATTGTGCGTTGCATAACTGCATGTGTTCTTTCTTCTTTTGACTATTAGGTTAGCAGAAGTTTTCCACAGTAGACCTAGCCTCTGTTACTGAAATCTACCTTACCCAAGCTGCAGCAATCTAAAGAAAGAAACAAGACACAGGTCTCAAGCCTGTAGAATCCCATTATTAAACATGACTAGTAGACATTAAAAAAAAAAAAAAAAAGATTTTATTAACTGCCCCCTGCTCCACCTCAAAAAGGAAAGAAAAAAAGAGAGCATATGAATAACAGGGTTTGCTTACCTCTCTGTCAAATCTGCCAGGTCTTCTCAGTGCAGGGTCTAAGGCATCAGGCCTGTTTGTTGCTGCCATAATGACCATCTTACCCTCACTACCTACACCATCCAGTAGTGTTAGCAACTGAGCAACAATACGATCTTCAGGAGCACTGTTTGAACTTCCTCGCTTTGGGCATAAAGAGTCAACTTCATCGATAAAGAGAATGGTTGGGCCTTCACATGACATTTCTTTGCCCTTTTCAAAGACTCTTCGCAAATTCTCTTCACTTTCTCCTGGTCTTGAGCCATAGAGGGCTGGGCCACTGATGCAAAACAGATATGCACCCACTTCTTTTGCTACTGCCTTAACCATAAGACTTTTCCCTACACCTGGGGGGCCTATTAATAGCACTCCATTAGGGACAGAAAGCCCTAGCTTCTTAAAAGTTTTTGGGAAGCGGAAAGGCAGATCAATCATTTCTTTCAAAGACTTTCCCACATCATCTAGTCCTGCAATTGAAGTTTTTGCAGTGTCTTCTGATAAATGTCTGTACCATTCAAAACTGACCACCTCCTTAATTTTTATGCTTGTTTGGGGGGTTATCAGTCCGGCTTCATCCGTCAAAGGGTCTACAGACAGTATTTCAATATACACCACGGGATTTTCAAGATTTGGGGCAACAGTAACAACATAATGTAGTGAAACATAAACATTTCTTAGCAGTTCTCTGATCGTCTCCTGCAACACTGCTCTGGGAGTCGACTTTTTCAGTGCAGAGCTCTTAAGGACCACTTTCACAGTCACTTTTTTTAACTGGCGATACGCCAGAAGCTTCAGCTGGCCGACATTCAGCGTGAGGCCCTTCAGGTCCCTTGCAGTTACACCCGCGGTTCTGCAGGTCAGATCAAGCTGCAGGTACCCGTCCGCCAAATCGTGCCTGGGCCACGCCGTGCACAAGCAGCAGCCGGTAGGCAGAGAGATCCTCAGCGGGGCGCCGATCCTAGCTCCCAGGAAGGAGAGGGTGGCAGGTCCTATCCTGCACCTCTGGGTGCCTTCATCTCCCGGGTCCAGGAGGAGCAGCTTTAAGGCTGCCGCCTCCATCGCGGATTTGCGGCGTTCCCGCCGGGAGAAAAGGCAACAACCCCTCTCCTCTGCGCGGCCCCGTCCAGCTCCTTACTCACCCCGCCTCGCCCTCCCGCGGGCCTCACGCTCCGCCAGCGCCAGGCCTGCCGGGCCTGCCGCGGCCGCCCGCCGCTCCCACCGCCGTGGCCAGCCGGCCGGGACGGAGCAGCTCCCGCCCCGCGGCCGCGCCGCCCTGACAGGCGGCCGCGGCGCCTCGCGCGCATGCGCCACAGCGGGAGCACGCGCACTGCGAGGGAGCGCGCTCCGCGGGGCGGGACGCCGCCTGCCCTCACGCTCCCGCCTCAGCCGCCGCTGAGGGCGGCCCTTTTCGAAGGGCTGTCAGAGCGCGGTCCGTGAGGTGAAGGCTGTCTCCTAGTGACGGGCTGCCTAGCTGCAAGCCCTCTCTCGGCTTCATATACCCTCTTCCCGCGGACGAAATGGATTGACTCCCCTCCTCATTGCCACTCGCCTTGTTCTCCACAGAGCTGGTCTTGGCGGGGCTTGCTCGCCTCCCTCTTTTCGTCTCCCTCATTTCGTCAGGTTGGTGCTTCTTAAACGTGTTCCCAAAAGTTGGGCTTCCCCTTTCCCGTGTCCCCTGTCAGTGCTTCCCTTGACTCAGGGTAGCACCTTTTTCACCAGCGGTTGGGCTTGMGTCAACTGTAGGTGCTGGTTAAGAAAAAGAAGTGGGGAGCCACACAATTGATTTGAGAAGCTAAAGGTAGAAGATGAGAAGATAAAATAATGATCTATAAAATTTAGTATGTGCATAATTTTATTCCTGCAAGTAGCTTCATTGTAAGTAAAGTTACACATGTACTGAATACATGCAGACTTCATTTGAGACCACGTACGTACAAGAATTGGGATCTCAAATACGTGACACCAGTCAGACGTACTTATGTTCACAGAAAATGCAGAGAGGGTGGTTTACAGCATGACTATGAACTGTCCAGCATGTATTTTGGGAATGGAGGGGAAGCATAAGGAAATCTTTCTGGTGGCGTCCTGCTTAATCACATTCCTTACTGAACCAAGGGCTGTACACAAAATATTTTAGTAAGCCATACGAACAAAAGCAGGCAGTGTTAACAGAGCCAGTTCAGCTAATTTTAAATGCTGAGTAGGAACTCAGAAGGAAAGTGTAGGGCTGAGCAGTGTGAAAACCAGCAAGCCTTCTCTTTATGCCTAATTATGTGTAAAAGGGCCTGTGTTCTACTTCCTTTCAATTCATGACCAAATTTTCTCCTTTCAGTGTTTATTTTCTGTTCCTTTTCTCCTGGATATCTACTTAATGTTTCTTTTCATAGCAGGTTTTTGTACTGCACATGTATGCAAATGCTTATATGGAATATGCTTATATGGAATATGCAGACATATTAGGTATTTAATGTGGGACAGACTAATGTCTGTCCAGAGAATGTACAGACAAAAGATTATAAGGAACTTTCATTCCAAGGAGAATGTATTTTCAAGCCAATGTCTTATAAACAAACACATTCTCTTGTTTTATTTCTTTCCCTCAAAGGTTCTCATAAACGTGAGTGCCCTCAAGTACGTACTCGATTAAACAAAAAACATACTCTGTTTAAAATGGCAGATTTGTGTTTCAGAGTTCCAAACTGTAGGGTAGACCCTCTGCTTGGTTTTAAAAAGTTGTGTTTAGGAAAGAAAAGTATGGAAACGTGGATATTTGAAATGAGCTCTGTGGTTTATATTCATATATAGTTGTTGTGTCTAACAGACTTATTGTAACATCTGGAAGATATGATTTCTTATGAGAAAGAAAACACCTACACATCTAATCTTAAGTGACAAAGAATTCCAAATAATAGCTGTTAGAATTATTGATTTGAGCTTCTGTTGGCTTTAGTGAGGACAAATTAGGTCTTCTTGCTGATTTTTTTAATGACAAATGCATGGAAGAGGTGCTCTGCAGTAATCCATCTATTTTTCCAATTTAAAATTTACTTCGATACAGGTTTGCATCCATATAATTGGATAAGTAGCACAGCAAGTCTCTTTTCCTTCCTGCCTTCTGTTTATCATAGTTCCATGATCAGTTTAGACAGCAAAAGAGGGGGTTCCACCCTTTATCAGCTTCATTATATAATTTCTGTCCTTCCTTTTAATAAGAAAAGCATCAGTATGGCAAAGATGATGAGCTTGTTTGGTGTAGTACTATTTTTTTTTCTTGGTGAGTTAGTTAACTGGCACTAAATCTTGATTTTGTGCATTGCACTACCATGCAAATGCTTTTGTCAGTGCAAAAATGGCTTGAAATGGGCAGCTGGAAGAGGAGGGAAGGCTGTGACCTGTTTTGGTGGCAGTTCTAGCTTGTGTCATCACATTGATTGTRGAAATGCAGGCAATGGTTTAGGGGAAAAACAAGACAAAGCCACCAGCCTGCTTGGCAGGTGTCTACCAGTAATAATTTCTGAAATATGAATGGAATACTTCTTGTTTCACAAAAATGTGAAACGGGAATGAAGTACTAATTCATGAAACACGGTAGTCTTACATAAGAATAGTTAATTTGACAGTGTTGATGCACACTGCTAATGTTTTTGGTTTTATTCTAGTTAACTATAAATTAGTTACTAAGTGTATAACACACATATGACAGTAACACRTTTGGTGTCCAACATAAAAACTATGATATTGTTGCTTGATGTGCAGATCTCAGTCAGTGAATTTTAACTTAAACTTCTTCAATTTTTAACTGTAGTATATTGTTGTAATACTGAATATTTTACTTTAAGACACTGATAGTCCAGTTCTTTTTAGTATAATAAAGTGGAGCCCAAGAAACACTAATATGACTTTTTGAAAGTGCACTTTTTTTAAGCAAGCTGTGGGATCAAGATCTTATTTATATATTTTAATAGAAAACATTGCTGAGTGACATTGCTCTGCTTTGGAATGCATTCCTTTTAATAGCCATGCTCCTGAATAATTTGCAGACCCCAAAATTAGCAGTGACAAAAAGGCAGAAAGGTATTCCACCAAGAATCTAGTTTAAACTGTCAAAAAAAAAAAAATAATGTTTTAAACAGTTTTCTTACCATTCACTAGATGGCAGCTGATCTTCAAGAATGGCTGTATTTCTCCTTTCAGATCTGATAATTTGAAGGGAGTAGTCATCAGTTCTTGGAGAAATCAAATATCGTCCAGCATTGTCTTCACTCCGTTTCTAATATGAAACTGAAAAACCAGCACAGTGAGTGTTCAGATAATTTTCAGCTTCATTACTGTTTCAGCTTTTTCATGTTGGGTTTGTTGCTGTTTATTTTTGGGGAAGAATGTTCCTTTATTCTTTGCTTTCACATTTAGTGGGCCATATTAACTTCTAATGTACAATACTCTAATAGTATTCTAAAAAGAAAGAATAATATTTCTGKTTTTCTTTTGTATATATGTACTGGGTTTTGGTAGAATAAAATAATGTTCAAAATTCCCAATTATTATAACTCACAAAATAAAAATAACTCTGTCTTCTTACAATAGTTCCATGCATACAAAGTAAAGAAGATATTAAGCTGATTATATTTTTGGTAAGTTTGACTATATCTAGTATCAGAACTGAAATTTTTATTTAAAACTGTCAAATTAACAGTGTCTTTAACATAGTCTTTTTTAATGGTAAATGGACTTGAAAATGTGCTGTGATTGTCTATTAATCAAATAAAGATAGCTCAAAGTGAGTAGATGGCATGTATATACTTTAGGGCAGGATTTTAGTATTTGTGGAGGTTCTGTGACTAAGTATAAGTGCTGTATTATACTTATGCTAGATATTGCACATTTCAAATGCCAGGCTCTGTTATAACAAAATGTGATAGATTGTAAAGACATGCTTAGAAAATGAGTGGAAAGAGCTTTTGTATGTCTGCATGTATTTATGGGAGGGCCACCCTCAATGTGTTTACTTAATTTTCTAATGAACATCCAGTCTTGTATCTTTATACGGAAAAAATTCCCATTGCAGTTAGTAGGAATTTTGGATGTGCAAGGCAMGTGAGGTTAAGCCCTGCATTTCTCAAAAAGAAGAGTGTGGAAAATCTCTGCCTGCTGCCAGAAAGCTATGGTGGAGTTACTGCACCTTAGATAACATTCATGCTGCATGTCTGCTGGAAGCTATTGCCATCACTGCAGATGGATCAGAAAAAACATGTGTGCCTGCACCTGAAGTCTTCCAATGGAAACTCAGTTGTCTTAGCTTAAGTTGCCAAGGAAATGATTTTATGCTAAGAAACTACATATTCTTGAGAGTGACTTGAGGCCCAAGTGCACATTGCATTCTCTTGATGTGGAGAGCCACGAAAATGATCACGGGGATGGAACGCCTCTGCTATGAAGAAAGGCCGAGAGAGCTGGGGTTGCTCAGCCTGGAGAAGAGAAGGCTKCGGGGAGACCTKATTGCAGCCTTTCAGTACCTAAAGGGGGCTTATAAGAAAGATGGGGACAGACTTTGTAGCAGGACCTGTTGTGACAGGACAAGGGGGAATGGTTTTAAACTAAAAGAGGGTAGATTTAGACTAGATACAAGGAAGACATTTTTTACAATGAGRGTGGTGAARCACTGGCACAGGTTGCCCAGAGAGGTGGTAGATGCCCCATCCCTGGGAACATTCAAGGTCAGGTTGGAYGGGGCTCTGAGCAACCTGATCTAGTTGAAGATGTCCCTGCCCATGGCAGGGGGGTTGGACTAGATGACCTTTAAAGGTCCCTTCCAACCCAAACTATTCTATGATTCTATGATTCTATTCTTTGGGGTGGTAGCCTTTCAAAGAGGGGAAAAATGGACAGCAGCAGATAATTTAACAAGACACATTTATCAATTTATCAATATTTGTCTTTAGCATCTTTTGATTACTGCTTAGAGGTGCCTGGTTATCTGTTTCAGCATAATATATAATCCAGTGGTTCACTAGATCTTATTTTGGATATGGAATAGTGAGATCCTTGTGTGGTATTCAATATAGGAATGAGAATTACAGAAGGACCATATGACTGAGGGACTTAGCAGTAAAATGGCAGATGAAATTCAGTATACGTAAATGTGAACTGATGCACAAAGGGAAGAGCGATCAAAGGGAAGGGTCACTTTTATAGCATCGGAATAGATGATTCCATGAAAATGTCACCTTAGTGCTTGATGCAAAAAGCAAATCAAATGTTAGCATTAACTAAAAAAGGAACAGACAACAGAACAAAAACCATCTCAGTCCCACTGTTTTAAGTTTGTGGTTCACCTGTACATTAGATATTGTGTGTAATTCTGATCTTCTCTCCCCAAAAATCTGTATTAGAACTGGGAAAGGTTCAGGGAAGGCAACAAGAACGATCAAAGCTATGGAATGGCTTCAGTGCAAGGAATGACTAAAGGTAGGCTGTGTCTCATAAACACAGAAAGCAAACTTTGAGGTTTCTACGGAAGAGATTTGCAAAATTGTAATTTGGATAGGAAGTGCCTGTTTCAAGGGTCTCTTCCAAAGCCAGAACAACTGATGCTACTCAGACCTGTGTTCAAAATAAAGAAAAAGGCAAGCCATCACACRGTGGGTAGTAGATCTGTAGAACTCACTGGAGGTGTTCAAAAAACATGTGGATGAGGTGCTTCRGGACATGGTTTAGTGGGCATGGGTACTGGGTTGATGGTTGGACTCGATGATCTTAGAGGTCTTTTCCAACCTTAATGATTCTATGATTCTATGATTCTAACTTCACTGAGGGATGCTGTAGATGCAAAATTATATGTAGGTGCAAGGGGAGACTGGACAAGTACTTAGAAAAGGATGCTGTTCATGGGAGTTCTCAGGATTGAGGACGTCTAAGTGAGAAGAGAGCTCCTAGAGGATTGCTGAAGAGCCGCACTCCCGTTGGTGTCAGGAACTTCTGCAAGCTGAAATCATTGGAAACTGGGAGTGTATGAGAGAGGAAGTGTCATGCATGCTTATTCTGACTGTCTATTCCTGACCACTGTTCTCAGTTTTTTTTTTTTTAAAGGCACATTCTTAAAGCATCACATGCTTGTTTCTTAAATTATGCAAAGAATTCTATAAAAATAATTAGTTTCAGGCATACAAAATATTAGGTATATGTTTTGTATTCACATTTTCCCTCTTAGAAAATCCCACATAGCAGTTATACAGATTAGTGTATAGTTTACACAGAATTGTCTTGCAGCTTTCTAGGGATTTTCCCAAATGCTTTCAAGGAATTCCCACTGTGGTTTCTAGGAATTTCCCTTGTGCTTTTAAAGAATTTTCAAGAATTCTCCTCAGGGTTGATAAGAATTTTCCTGGTGCTTTCTGGAAGTTTTCCTTCCTTGCTTTGTAGGGATTTCTGCCAATGCTTTCTAGGAATGTTCTATTTCCTCATCTGCTTTCTAGGGATTTCCTGAGTGTATCCTTGGAATTTTCCTGGTGATCCGGYATGTTCCCCATGCTTTCTAGGAATTTTCCAGGTGCATCCAGGAATCCCCTCTGTRCTTTCTAGAAAGTCTTTCTAGAAGAATAATTTCTAAGAATTCTGTCTGTGCTTTGTAGGAACATTCCTACGTTCCAGAAATCTACCCAGGAACTATCAAAAGATTCTCCCCAAGCCATCTAGGAATCCTTGCCATGCGTGCTTTGAAGAGCAGGTTGAGCAGGAGCAAAATTTACAGTACTTGGGTATGAAGCTAGTTGTTCAGTAGATCTGTTTTCTCACCCAGAACTTAGCTTGAAAAATGTTTAACACTTTTTTTAGACTTGGGTTCCCCCAYGCAACAGCTGTGTATTGTACTTTTTTCTCTCTCTTCTTTCCTCTGGTTCAGATAGATTTTCTTTTTTTACTTTTTCAGGTTTTATGATAGGTCATACTGCTTTCTTCAGAACAAGTATATCACTTCTTCACACATTCACAGAATATTCATGTCAGACTCTCATTTAGACTGATGTTTAGAGCAGGACTGTATGTATCATTGAGTCTTAACTTGAAAACTTCAGGTAAGATCATGTAATTTACAATTTTTATTGGTAGATCAGTAAAAGACATTGATCTGCAAACAAATATTTGTAATATAGTGATAGCACAAAGACTAAATACTGAATCAGAAGGTAATGAAAGTAATTAAGAATGAGTTTTATGTGAAACACGTGTATCACCCTAGCAAGCATCACCTGCACTCAGGCTGTCATTTTTTCAGGTATTTGCTTTGCTTAATCCACCAGTCAGTATACCTTTGGCTCCTGATAATCGGTTTTTATATTTGGGTTCAACACTGTAAGGAAAACAATCTTTTGTCCTTATTTGAAGTATTTTTATGACGTTTGAAATCCATTTTCTTTGGAGACAGTAGAACTAGAGAAATGTGTTGGCAATGAATCCAGTTGTGTTAGCATGGGAAACAATCTGCTTTTAGGAAGGGAAGCTCAGTGGTTAATTATGTTAGAAAGACTTTGGTGGGTTTATTTTTGTTTCCTTTTGTTTCTCTTGGTTTTGTTCCTAAAACCTGTCAGGGCTCAGAGTGCCCTGACAGGCCTTAATTACCCTGGCCAGTCTTACCTGGGGGCTCCACTCACACCTCTGCTGGTGAGCCCAGGAGCTYTATTTAAGCCCAGGCCTGGGCCTTCACTCTGTGATGGCCTGAGCTATTGTARGTGTGCCTGTTCTCAGAGCTAACTGTGGTATCGCTATGAACTGTGTTGTCTAGGAATGGCTTCCTGGTTTGCCCATGGACCTGTCTTGTTGCCACAGGTTTGTCTGATGGCCAGGACTCCTGGCTATTGTTCCTGGGCCTACATTGCTTGGGTACTGTGGGCTTGGGCTTAGGCTTGTGAGGCTGTGCCTTACCAGCCTTGTTATCAAGTTTAGCTACTGGTTTTCTATCCCTTACGGAGCTGCTGGTCTTTGCTGTTCTCTGGCAAGACTTTTTCACATCATTGCTGACACATCAATGTTATATAGCAATGTATACATTGGAATTATTCTTTATGAATATACACTTTCTTGTTTGGGAACTGTCTCAGTTGCTTGTAAGGTTTTATATTTTACTTGCTTGTTATCCAAGTTCTCAATAAACAGCTGTCTGTTGGTATGGGTGTCTGCAACTATATTAGAGTTCCTGAGTAGATACCCCATGCTATCATCTCTTGTTACCTGTTGTTGCAGTGTCCTGTTTGTATACTATTATTCAAGCTTTTAAGAATTTCTTGTATTTGTGCATACCATGAAAGCCAGATCATAAGTGATTTTTCTGCTGTCTTTTGGTGGCTAAATTCTGTAAGTTATGGTAAGGCACAATGGTATTGTCATGGTTTAACCCTAGCCAGCAACTAAACACCACACAGCTGCTCGCTCACTAGCCCCACCTCTGGTGGCATGGGGGAGAGAATTGGGAGAGTAAAAGTGAGAAAACTTGTGGGTTGAGATAAGAACAGTTTAATAATTGAAATAAAATAAAGTAAAATAGTAGTAGTAGTAATAATAAAAGAATATACAAAGCAAGTAATGCACGATACAATTGCTCACCACCCGCTGACTGATGCCCAGCCAGTTCCCAAGCAGCGATCACTACCCCCTGGCCAACTACCCCTAGCTTATGTACTGAGCATGATTTCATATRGAATGGAATATCCCTTTGGCCGGTTTGGGTCAGCTGTCGTGGCTATGCTCCTTCCCAGCTTCTTGTGCACCTGGCAGAACATGGGAAGCTGAAAAATCCTTGACTAGTGTAAGCACTACTTAGCAACAACTAAAACATCGGTGTGTTATCAACATTCTTCTCATACTAAATTCAAAACACAGCGCTATACCAGCTACTAGGAATAAAATTAACTCTATCCCAGCTGAAAACAGGACAGGTATATGCTGGTCTCTTTATTTTTTTTTTTTTTTGTGAACTCTGACTTGCTTGGTGTAAAATTGTGTCTATGGTGCTGGCTAAGTCTTACTTAAACAATTTGAGACAAAGAATCACACGTTGTACTTCTAGACTGGGACCGCAGAAACAGTATACTTGAGCCTTTTGGATGCTTTGTACTGTAGGTGTTTAATAATAATTTTACATTGCAACACTGACTTCTCACTCACTAGTCTCATATTTGCTGCTGATCATTGCTGACCTTGGGACAGCTGTTTTGTGTCTTAACTTATTTAATATTTTTTTTTTTTTTAAATTTTAAGTTGATTCTTTAAGTCTGTCTTGTATTTTTTATCAGATGTTGATAGCTTCAGAAGTAGAAGTAGGTGTAAATAGGAGTTCTTTATCTGAGGATGGTCCGCTTGAAGAATAACCATGAGCAGCATTCCCTTAAAACTGGCTGAAAATCTGAACAAAATTACACATYGTGTATAGCAATATTGACCACTAATAATGAGACTAAGCAAAGTTTAGAGAAAATATAAAAGCTACTACAAATTATTGTCATTCTATCTTTTGTCAAAAGATACTTATACAAAGATGTGCAATGGACAAATAGTTATTAAAATACATATAATATTAAAAACTGTTCAGCAAAGAAAAACAGAATTGTAAAGAGGGAGATGGTTGACACAATGTAGAGAGAATATGAGAGAAATAATCTAATACAATTATGAGCATCAGTTAAACTTCATTTGATTTGCTAAAGACTGGTTTCTATAATTATTCTTTATCACCTTCCCCTTTTTGTTTTCTTTGCTTCTACATAAATAGCCTGTGAAGCTTCTCATCTTTCATTCCCATAAGGAGCAGGAATGTGAACTATAAGTTATYTTTGTGTTATTTTGTTTCAACAATCTGAAAAAGTACTTAATTAGTAAGCAAGAGTTTCATGAGATGAGCTGTTTTGAGCTTAACAGCTTTCCACTGCTGAAGGGGAGGCAGTCCTGTTCCCATCTGGGTTCTCCTACTGCTTCCTTTGGTCAGCCTTAATACTTGTCTAACTCCTTCGCCACTTGATTCAACATGCTAAATTGACAGAGAGTTTTCCCTTAACTTTCTTTTTTTTKTGTGTGTGTGTGTGGTGCTGGTGATGAATTGGCTCTCTAAAGAATGAGGTCAGTGCATGGGGAGAACCTGGGAGGTGAGAAAAGAATAATTGCTCCTTTTGGTAGCAGTGAGCTGTTGGACTGGCTTTAGCTACTCACTGGACAGTACCTGAGAGCCTGAATGAGTCTCTCTTCCG
Organism: Oceanodroma leucorhoa; assembly: GCA_030449065.1. Taxonomy (NCBI): domain Eukaryota; kingdom Metazoa; phylum Chordata; class Aves; order Procellariiformes; genus Oceanodroma; species Oceanodroma leucorhoa. The sequence continues at coordinate 5,285,512 of JASVER010000034.1, forward strand.
CATTTTTTTCATTCCTTCCCTTTTCCCTTCTAATAGCTCAATATTTTGAGTGAGGGAAAGCAAGCAGAACTGACTGAAGCGTGCTGAGTAGGTGAATAATGGCTCCATTTTGTGGCAACTTGTGAAGTTTAAAAGGAACACATAAAAAAAATCAACTTTCTTATAGGAGAATATTAAATTCAAAATTGCAGCTCAGAAAAGATAAGCACAAATCTTGGGCTTCTCTATTCCAGATGTTTATTGCTCAATATTCTGTCTGTGTGTCTCTTTCCCTTTTCTCTTGTTTTAAAACTGTCCCAGGAGCAGTTTTGTGAAAATCAGTACTTTTCATGGAGTACTTTCAATTCAGTAAATGTATTTTTGTAGCAATGTCTGACTAGGTCTACAGATGGTTTATGTAGAAGAAGTTTTTTGATCTGGGGTTTTATTTTGGACAGTTGTCTAATTGGTGAATGTTTTTATTTAAACTGTCATATTAATAGTGAGTCTTGTTACCACATTTTCATTCATTTCATACTTGGGAAAGGTAGCCTCTCCAATATTACTTATATATTATTTTCGTAGTGCTTGTCAGAGAAACAGCTTTGGACAGCAAGGGGGGTTGGTAGTTTCTGCTTAAAAGTAATTAGTTTAATATCTCATTGAAGGGAATGCAGAATATTTTATTCCATTTTTAAAATAAGGAAACAAACACACTCTAAACACTACTTGTGATTAAAGGTTATTATTACTATTTTTGGAGATGCACTGAAACTTGTGTGATTTCCTTAATGTACAGTGTCCTTACAAAGCATGATGATATTGCCATAGCAATCCTTTAGTGTTTTATTTATGCTTTTATACAAATGTTTGGGAAAAGTATAAGAAACAAAACATTAATATAATCATTCTTCTCTTGGAAGGGAGTGTTATTGCATGGACTTCAGGGACATAATGAGAAGTTKTGTCTAGATCATCATTTGATTAAACCCTGGATGGAACTATCTTTACAAAGTAGCCAATTCTCTTTTTGAACCACTTTATTATACTTTTGGCTTCTACACGTTCTAGAACCTAGGCAAGGTCTGTGCTCACATGTGTAACTGTTACTTTTTGAATTTGACTGCATGTGAAGTTCTACAAAATTATTTCCACTGTTCTTTAAAGTTATCTGTTGCCAAATCATTAATTTCTAATAAATTTTAGCAAGGGTAAAACATAAATTTAATAGTATTAAAATGATGATTACATGTCCAAACACCATAGATCAGTTTAATTTATAGTTCCTAATGTCTGAAGTGCTTTTAAGGATATATTTAATTGTCTGAAATTCTGAAACAGAAGAATGGTGCTATATTCCATTACTTAGTAAATTTTCTAAGGACTTTGATTTTCACTTATGCAGGTTGTCAAGGTCTGCAGCTGTGAAAACTAACTTGATGCAATAATTCCTTGTAGAGAAGAAATTTTTAGGTAAGTTCTTTCCGATGAGTGATTTTTGCATAGGATAAACAAATACTGTGTTTCCAGTTTCAATTACTGAATGGTAAGCAGTTAATTGCTGATATATATTTGCATTAAAAATGGATAAGCTGATTTCTTTATATAAAACACTATGCTGGCTGAAAATGCTAATGTAAATTCTGTTTGGTTTCACAGAAATGTACTGCTGCAAAAAATACTTATTCTGTCATTGCCTGGAAATTCAGTTATAAATTACTTCCCTCATTCTTGTTTTGGTGGTTCATACAGGAACATATTAGAACATCTGTTAGAATGGTTCTAAACTGAACAAAATTAAACAGAACTTTCTTTATATGCTTTCCACTTTTTTCTTGTAAAAGGAGGACAAGATTTCTAGGAGATGTAATACTATGATTTAGTTTTATAAATGTTTATTTTTGTATTAAGTATACTTGGTCACAAGCATAGTTGATTAAAGGTAGTTATATTAATTCACAGCTCACAGTAGCCTATTATCAAAAGAGTTGAAAATGACAATTTATTAAGCTGGCATTGCTGTCATGTATACTTATCATGGAAATGAGGCCAGAGTTGCTCACTGCAGGAAGAGAATTAAGCATGCTGTTTAGAAAGAAATACAAACCMAAAAAAATGGAAGCAGTCTAATTATGGGAGGTATACAAGCACCTTCAACTTCCTGGGACAACTGAGGTCTTGGCATTACCTAAGAAATGCTGATTATATTGGAAAATCTGACTTCGACTTAGTACCMGTAATTTGATACAGATATACCACATGCAGTGTTAAATCTTGAATTCTGTTAGTTAAACTATTGTGTTCTGAACTGAGTACAATGTATTTGTTTTTCTGCTATACCAATTGTCTTTCACGCATCAAATAAACTACAGTATTAATAGAAGTCATCTGTGTTCCTTAAAAGGAACAAATGGCAGTCAAAGTAGAAAGGGACCAAGACAGCAAAGAAAGGTCAGGAATCTTGGAATAAGTTCCACGAGGGTAATATAAAGTAGGAAAGACAGTATGAAGGGAAAACCAGGAGTTCTTTGAACAAAAACCTGCAATTTTTCTGTCCTTACAGTGATGCATGTATTATTTATGGGAGTGTAAATGATTCTACARGTATTACTGGGTTGTTATATGTCAGAATAACTGTGTATGTTTTATCCACACTTATGCACATCTCTTGTGCTTTAGCTGAAGAGAAATTTTTGAAACTCTTTGGCAAGACAGTCAATCCAACTGCTGGTAGGAGCAATTGTCTTTGAGTAGTATAATAGTTTTACCCTCTGCCTTTGGGAGGAGTCTTATGCCTTCAGCATTCCTCTTTCCTAAAACAAAGATCTTGGAACATAGTCATGCCCAAATATCAACATTTTTTCCCTTGTCATCATCCCTTAAAATTAGATTAATTATTCTAGGCTTGTATGAATTTTCATTTCTGTGTCTGCGTTTTTGCTTTTCTGTTTTCAAGCTGCGTTATTTTCACTTATTGCTGTTTTAAAATTTTTAATGCTTCTGGGATAAGTCACCTTTCCTACTTCCCACCCCAACCTTTGATTGCTGAGCTTACTGATGTCTGTTATGACTTACAGAGGAAGTGGGAATGATTTCAACACTGTCAGAAGAGTTCCATGCCTCACAAAATATTACAATGCAAAATATTTCAGAGAATGAAATACTCTTTTAAAACGTACTGACTTTCAAATGCTGGCAGTTAAGTAATGTCATCCAAGTGCTGTAATGAACAGTAATGAAAGAAGACCATAGCAAGAATTTTCAGTGGCTGACTTCCTTAGCTTCTGCTAGGCCTGACTATGGAAGTTGGGAGATCTATTTTTTTTTAACAAGATGAGGTTGAAGATTCACACAGAAATAATGACTAAGTCATATTTGCAGATTTCTGGGTATGACGTGAAGTTCAGTAGACTGGGCCTGAATGGAAAGTGGTTAAATTGTTGCTCATGCTGCTCCATCTTTAATGTCTTTGTTTCCATTTGTGCTTTTAGCATTTGCATCCAGCTGTATAGGTGGATGGATATACGCTGAAATTTTCCTTGATGAGAAGTATTTGCTTTTTCACTTTAAAGTCAGATACCAAGTAGCAATAATTTGAATCTTTGCCATTTGATTTTCATATTGAAGTTGGTGTAATCTGTGCTGGCTGTGTTTYCTTAGTGTTTCACATGGACATTATTGCTGTTCCATCACAAAATATACTTGCTGTAAAAGCTTTAAAGCATGAATATTGGAAGATGCTGAAATAATTCAACTATTGTGAGCTATATGAAGTGGTTCATCATAGTGATGATTCCCASGTATTCACTGTCTGAGATGCACAGATCATTACTGTCCAAATAACAGAAATTGTTTCAAGTCTARGATACCAGACTAAATAATAACCCAAACTTCAGGATATTCTCTCTGTAGTTCTGATTTGATCCAAAACAAAAGATSACTTGAAAAATTAGGTACCAGATCTTGAGATGTCCAAAGCTAAGATTTGAATACTTTTATAAAGTCATAACATCATTGTCTTGTCTAATAGAATTCCTCCTATTGAAAAATGAACCAACATTCTCAATAGTTATAAACTTCTTATGGTTTTTCTTGTTTTAAAAATCCTTTGTATGGGCTCCAAGGGACTGAATCTCTGGCTGGGATATTATCTACAAAACAAGTTAAACTGAAAATTGAAAGTCATGGTTTACAACTTTCCTACTGTTTAATGCACTGCTCTGGGGACATGACGCAGCATGTTCAAACAGTTATATAATCTCTTTGGTTGATATTTCAGAAAACATTGCTTTATGAAATGCTATGTTATTGTTTTATGTGTTGTTCAAACAGGGCACTGCAGAAAAATGATGAACCAAGTAAAATAAGTAATGTCTACATATTGCACTTCTAAAAATTGATTTAAATTGTCAGTCTGTTAATGAAAACTGGTCATGTTTGGTTTCTCAGGCTGTGTACTACATTTGTCTTGATCTGTTTTGATGAAAGCATCTGTTGCTTGCTGTAATCTCTGTTTACTCCTTTATAATCTTTGGGGATGTGGCAACAAAATTTTTTCAAATATCATTACACTTAGCAAACGTCAACTAGTATATACGAACTTCCTTGCTTAGAAGCAGCCTGGTATCAGTATTGGTTTGGAAAAAAGGTAGAACTGTATTTAAAGGGTGAATTGGCAGTGCCAGGAGAAATAAAATTCCAAAATTTACAGCAATTTTTTTGTTAAAATTTCCCTGTGAAAACTAAGAGGACTACGCAGATGCTTGTCAATGATGGGACAGCTTGAACTCTGTTATGAAAAAAAATCCAGATGCACTCGTCTGTTTTTCAAAATATAGCTATTAGCYAGACTTGTGCATTACTTCTGGTTAGAATTGTGTGTTGCTTAGATGCACTTTTSTTTACTTATAAAGAACACATAGTTATTTTTCTGAATGCAGAAGGAGTCTAATATTTAGGGATGGTGTCCATAGCATCTACAAYTAATATGTAAAGGACAGAGCTTTTGGATTTTCTTGAGGCCACACAAAGAATTCTTACTACTTAATTATATCCCTCAAGAAACCTGGCAAATCCTGTCTAATAGCAATCATTTGATTTCATGAGCAGCTTACTCTTGCCTTGATTTTAGGGTGGGGACAGGTACTTAAGTGTCTTTTATTGTAACCTTAACTGAAAGGTGGCAGTGGATGGGCCTCAGCCAAACCTAGTCCAGTATAATCTAGGTTCAGAGTAACCTTTCATTACCTTTCATAGTGAGTTAATGTCACCACGGTATTGTGAATAAAATGACATCTTTACTTTTAAAATAGTATTCTCTTCTCTGCATCCATAGTACTCTAGTTCTGTCAGCTGCAGGTATACAGTACAGTGTACAGCACATTAAAAGAAAGCATCTTGTTCATTCACATTATATTGCCTTAAGGTGATCTCAAATAGTTCCTTTGAAACAATATCTATGGCATAAAATAGACTCTTCATACTTAAAGTAGTGGCATTACATATAATAAAACTATTATATCATCTGGTGTAATGTTCTTCGTTATTACTGAATTTCTAGCTATTGCATCAGTAGTAGATGTAACCAAATAGCTAAGTGCATAATTTAGCAATGGCTGATACTCTTTAGAAGAATATCAAGTTTTCCAGGCCCTCAATACTTGGGTATGTTGCTTAAAATTAGTTCCCTGTTCCTTTAGCTAGTGCTGTGGAAGCTGAATTGAATTTCATAGCTACCAAATAATTGGAAACAGATGTTTAGGTTTGTAAATCAACATCATCACTGGATATAAAAAAGTTATATTTAAGGCATTGGGAATAACCTGAAATCTGTGTGTATGTTTCTCTGGCCTTTGAGAGAGCAAATTTGAACTTAGAGATATTTCTAAGAATAAAGGAGCTACTGCCTGCATTAATAATTTTGAATCATAGAATCATATAATAGTTTGGGTTGGAAGGGTCCATGTCTGTCTTGTACTGAAGGCTCCAGAGCTGGACACAGTACTGCAGGTGGGATCTCAYCAGAGCAGAGTAGAGGGGCAGAATCACCTCCCTCGACCTGCTGGCCACGCTGCTTTTGATGTAGCCCAGGGTACGGGTGGCCTTCTGGGCTRCGAGCGCACATTGTCGGCTCATGTCCAGCTTTTCATCCACCAGTACCCCCAAGTCCTTCTTGGCAGGGCTGCTCTCAGTGCCTTCATCCCCCAGCCTGTACTGATACTGGGGGTTGTCCTGTCCCAGGTGCAGAACCCTGCACTTGGCCTTGTTGAACCTCATGAGGTTCACATGGGCCCATTTCTCGAGCTTATCCAGGTCTCTCTGGATGGMATCCCGTCCCTCAGGCGTGTCGACCGCACCACTCAGCTCGGTGTCGTCTGCAAACTTGCTGAGGGTGCACTCGATCCCACTGTCTGTCATTGATGAAGATATTAAACAGTACTGGTCCCAGTACGGACCCCTGAGGGACACCACTCGTCACCGATCTCCATCTGGACATTGAGCCGTTGACTACTACCCTCTGGATGCGTCCATCCAACCAATTCCTCACCCACCGGACAGTCCACCCATCAAATCCATACCTCTTCGATTTAGAGAGAAGGATGTTGTGGGGGACCGTGTCAAAGGCCTTACAGAGGTCCAGATAGATGACATATGTAGCCCTTCCCATGTCCACTGATGTAGCCACTCCATCATAGAAGGCCACTAGGTTGGTCAGGCAGGACTTGYCCTTGGTGAAGCCATGCTGGCTGTCTTGAATCACCTCCCTGTCCTCCATGTGCCTGAGCATGGCTTCCAGGAGGATCTGTTCCATGATCTTGCCAGGCACAGAGGTGAGACTGACTGGCCTCTAGTTCCCCGGGTCTTCTTTTCTCCCCCTTTTAAAAATGGGGGTTATGTTTCCCCTTTTCCAGTCAGCAGGAACTTCACCGGACTGCCACAACTTCTCAAATATGATGGATGGTGGCTTAGCAACTTCCTCTGCCCGTTCCTTCAGGACCCGCGGATGGATCTCATCGGGTCCCATGGACTTGMGCACCTTCAGGTTCCTCAGATGGTCTTGAACCTGATCTTCTCCTACAGCAGGCAGCTCTTCATTCTCCCAGTCCCTGCCTTTGCCTTCTGCGGCTTGGGCGGTGAGGCTTGAGCACTTGCCAGTGAAGGCCAAGGCAAAAAAGTCATTGAGTACCTCAGCCTTCTCCATATTCTGGGTAACCAGGTCTCCCATTTCGTTCCAGAGAGGGCCCACATTTTCCCTAGTCTTCCCTTTATCCCCGACGTACCTATAGAAGCTTTTCTTGTTGCCCTTGATGTCCCTGGCCAGATTTAATTCTATCAGGGCTTTAGCTTTCCTAACCTGGTCCCTGGCCGCTTGGACAATTTCTCTGTATTCCTCCCAGGGCTACCTGTCCTTGCTTCCACCCTCTGTAGGCTTCCTTTTTGTGTTTGAGTTTGTCCAGGAGCTCCTTGTTCATCCATGCAGGCCTCCTGGCGTTTTTGCCTGACTTCCTCTTTGTTGGGATGCATCGCTCCTGATCTTGGAGAGGTGATCCTTGAATATTAACCAGCTTTCTTGGGCCCCTCTTCCCTCCAAGGCTTTATCCCATGGCACTCTACCAAGCAGATGCTTGAAGAGGCCAAAGTCTGCTCTCCTGAAGTCCACGGTAGTGAGCTTGCTGTGAGCCCTCCTCGGTGCCAACATTTAGAGATGTTGATGAGTTTAAGGGATCAAGAGTGCAAACACCTTGAATTTACRTCAGCTTTCAGGTGTTACCAAGGCCACCCCTGTTCTTTTGTAAGCACTGTAGCTGTGTCTTATTTTGAAAAATTGCTGCCAKGATCTCTTTTTCTAATAAGGGAGTGTTCTTTTTCTTTATAAATTTTCCTAATGGAAGAATTATAAATTCATCCTGTCTATAATGAGATCACCTTAGTGCTATGATGCAGATGTCATAATTAGACTTTGATCTTAAGTTAAATAGCTTTTTCACTGAAGTAACTAAGCAACATTCTACTGATAGTGTTTGTTTTGAGATCTTACCTTATGCTTTAAAGGTGCTTTAGGGAGTTAGCTAACTAAACCCGTACAGATTATTTGATTCAGATACCTACGCTGTTATTTTGAAATTTCAACTTAACTAGGTATTCAAGTAGAAATAGAGTTAGAACTAAAAAAAGGAAAGGCTAGAAGTATCTGCAATTGAAATACCTTTTTCTTCAAATGTTTAGACTTCTCTAACTTCTTGTGCAATGAATAATCCCATAAAAGTGGAAGGTCAAAACATAAGAATACTTTTCCAAATTCATGTTACGTGGATGCATATATATCAGTCATTGACGGTGAAAATAGTATGTACTTCCTGTGCTTTGGTTAGCACCCCAAAGAAAACGAAAATAGAGAAAGGGGACTGATTTTTGTGTTTCAACCTATCAAGCACAACATGAGTTTAGGGGTAGTTTATTACATCACCCAAATTTCTGTTGCAACTTGAAAAGCATCATGCACGTCAGTAGCCTGAAGGAAATGTATTTCCAGAATCTCTCCCAAAGGAGGTTCCTGTCAAGTATAGTTTCAATTGTAATTGAAAATTATGATTAAAGTTTGTGAAAGATTAAAGTGCATAATTAAAAAGTAATAAAGCCAGTTGTCAAATAGAATCTTGCTAATGGTAAACAGCTGTTTGTTATTGTGCTGAACTATGGTCTCTGAAGCAACATCAATGAAATAATTAACCTACTGAGGTTGGTGGAGCTGCATCCAGTCACAGCAGATCCGATTATGACTTCAAATGTCCTTATTGTATTTGATGGTTAGCAGAGTATGAATATATTCCTTTCTAGAATGCAATTGGTTAAAACTTGTAGTTCTTTATTTCATAAAGATGTAGCATTAAAAGTAGAACTATTAAAACTGTCGATGCATTAATAAAAACTTCTTGTCCTTGCTATCCATCTCTGTTCTCTCGAATAAGACAGGTTCTTCACTTAGGAAAGTCTTGGCACTTTTTGCCTTTCAAATAAAGAAAGAAAGTATGCAACATCTAAATTAATCTCAAAGGAAACTTCAACTTTTTTCCCTCAGGGAAGTCTACAAAATCAGAACTTCTGAGATAAATAGCTTACAAATTAAACTTAGCTTTCACATGAACCACAGTTTAGAGTCTATAGTGAAGCAAGTTGGTATAATCCCACATGGCTGAGTACACTGTTAGTAATTTTTAGTGAAAATGTTCAGAAAGAATTCTTAAAGCATGTTAGTTCATGTAAATCATGACTAGGGAGTTACACTCATGAGACGTAAGTGATGGTTCTCTCCCATAGATCGAAAAGACTGTTGATTGAATAGATCTGAAGATTAGTTATTTCTGAAGAGTAATTCTTTTAGTCTGAATGTTCTAAGTAGATCTGGTGGTTGAACCAAAGTTTCATCAAACTAAAGATTCTGTTCTTATTTTTCCAATCTTTTATGAAATGAAAGATCTTAGTAGAAATACTTTTCCTTAAGACATGCAGTGTGTGTGTTTTACCCACTTAATGCTTTGTTTCTTCACTTTTTTGGCTTTATTTTGTCAGCCTCTTTCAAAGCTGTTAGAGGTTGTGCTATTCTTGCTATGATCTTCATTTTCACTTAAGAAAACTAGGGATCACACTCTTCCATACCCCTTCCAAGTTGTAAATCCACTTCGTTGAAATCCAAAGCTGGATAAACCATAGTTGCTTCCTGCAAGTTTAACATAAGAGGCTGAGTAATAGCTTGCATGTAGATCCAGACCAGTCATTGGCTATATTACCTTTACCACACCCAGCAAGAAGTTGAGACTTAAGGTCCAAATTTGTAGAATTCTATTTGCTCCATTGCTCATGGACAGCTTTTTTTACAGTAGAAGCAGCTGCTCAGTAGGGCATCAGTTATACCCCAGAGAATTAATTTGAAAAATCCTACCAACTTTAGTGGGAGTTGGACAGAGCCCTGGTAGCCAATCTAGGAAAAATGCCTACTTTGCACAGAACAGAATGTAACTATTCAAAACATATTTGCATGAAGATTGTGGAGTCCTASGGTGGAAGTGCCTGTGGAAAATTACTATATGCATTTACTTCTCAAATTAATGTCTACTGATCAAATTATTTTTCACTTTAAGAATGCATTTTTAACTATTTGCCCTGCTAAAGACTCTGTTCTAGACTTTGAGATTTGGAAGGTCTAGCTAGAATACTTCCAGCTTGTGAAGTCACTAGTAGTCATGATTTTACTTTTGAATTCCTATAAATGTGTTGTCCTACATTTGTTGGTTTAATTTTTTCATCTGAAATATTGCCTTTGTATTTACAAAAGGAAAAGGAAATGATCTTGAAAAAAGTGAAAACAGGGAGATTCAAGTGATTAAAATATTTTCATATACTTGCTTTTAAAGAGATGCTGAGGATCTGCTCCATTAATCATGTGATATCTATCTATTAGAATGACATTGAACAGAGGAGAGAGGGAGTAAATAGCTAGCTGGTACAAACGTATTGCAAGAGTGCCTACYCAGAGTATGCCTATGTTTTTACTACATCCCAGGTTTGGTACAGAGTGGATACATATTCTCCCAGCTTCAGATCCCCCTATCTCTCTTAATGAAACGTATTTCAGAGTAATTTAGACACTTTTTTGCTGCTTCTTTGTATTATGCATTGCATTATCTGAGGCTAATTTAAAACAGATCTTTACTAGCGTCATTTTCTATAAAAAGGAACATATAATAGAGATTAGAAATCAGTATTAAAAAATGCCAACTATAATTGACTGCTGGAAAGAAATGTCTCCAAAAGGAAGTAAGGATCCTCTCATAATATGCTATCTCCAGGGTTTTTTGTGGGGCCAGTACCTCTGCACGTTTGATCAAAATGTTTGTGTACCTTTACTGTTTCTTTTAACCTTAATGGTCAGCTGAAATAATGTTGCAGATAAGTAATTTAAATTTCCAGTAAGTATTATTTAGTAATACACAGGGATGAATTCTAGCAACCAGGCAATGTGCAAACCTTCCACTTTAATGACATATGCCTCAGTCTGTGCTAATAGTGTAATAAACAAGAACATCCAGTTGGGAGATCAAGTGGGTCCTGATGAAGAGCTTATAGTACTAGGGAAGGGTGTGGTGAAAACTCATTGTGACAGTGGCTATCTGCTGCACTAGAGAACGTGCCAGAGGGAGGATGCTTGTTTGAGAACCCCTATCACTTCTCTGGCCAGCTGGCCCCAGGGGAGACTGCTTTGTTGTGTTGTCATGCCACTYCCGCCTTCCAGTCCTGTAACTTTATGGCCAGCGTGTGGTGTCAATTCAGGGACTGTGCAAATAAAACTTTATGCATGTAAACCTATCATCTCAACAATCTTTATGCATCCTCTATGCAATAGACGTGGAATAGAAAAATGTTTTAAGGCCTATGGAGTTTGACAAAGGAAAGTAATCCGTGAGAAAAYGCTTGACAAAATACCTTGATTTAGTAGCACAGAAGCAGACACGTTCAAGTCTTCTGAATGAAGAATACATAGGATCCAGAGTGTTACCCTTGGAGATGTGTGCTGGTGCCGCACCTGGAGAGTATAACAATTTGTTCAGTGCTTCTGTGTCTCATTTCCTTTTCATAGTGATAGCTTGGATTATGCTTTTGTATGTTGTAACAGACGTACTTTTGCAAGAATTGGAAAAGAACAAATTTGAGATCAACTTTTTTATTGTTTATTTTTTCTCTGATATGCACTGTAAAAGGGCTTATGAATAACTTATTGAGATTTTTTAATTTTTATAGCTTAGACTTGAAAAGACATTATTTTTTTAAAAAAATATAATAAAAATACAGTAGTGAGGATAGTGTGTAGTAGAATAATAAGATAAATCAGATGTACATTCTAAAAGGAAAGGGAAAGAAGTTTTATTTTCAGGTATCTCAYCCTTTCTTTCAAGTTAGAACTTATAGCTGTTGTAGCAGTTAAGCTAAAGTTATCTTGTAAAAAGTTACACTGAATTTAAATGATCCACAAAGTCCCTTTATGTATGGGCAAGTGAACCTGTGTGGCTTGTGCTGCGCTTTACAATTCTTTTAACATACGTGCCTTCTCTGTACCTGCCTTGCAGTGACATCTGCTGGAAAAAGCAGGAAGTCCTTATCGTAATTGCAACAGTTTGGAATAAAGGAGAGTTAATCTCAAATAAAGAGTGCAAGTATCCTTTCTCCAAAGATGTGTATATTTCCCTATGCTCAAATCTGGTGCTGATGATAAGATGCAGGTAATACAGAGCATTCCAATACTAATCTTTAAAATGAAACTCAAATCAGTTAGAATTGCAATGGTTTCTTTCTTAGCTACAGCCATATACATTGTTGACATATTAAGGAATAATTGCAAAATACCAAAATGCTAAACTTGTGACGTAAAATATTTTAAGTGCCATACTGATGTATATTCCAGAGAAATGCTTATTTCTTTTTTCTTCCAATTTTACAGGTGATATATAACTCCATTTTTTCTAAAATGRATTTTGATGATATTTTTCTTTCTGCACAAATTTTGGTCCGTGTTTTATATCTATATGTCAGTTAACACAGTAGCTTTAAACAAATAAAGAGAAATACTTCTGTGTTCAGGATAAATAGGCATTCGAAGGTAGTTTATAGATGACATTATACAGTGAGTCTTTCTGGTATATGGTGGTACTTGTGCCAAGTTGACACTGAAAAGACTTGAAAAGTAGGGAAAAATCTAAGTCAGGTAGAGAAGAAACTGCAGTATMTTTTAGGAGAATTTCAGAATTGAAAAATGCCAGGTTTGGTAGTCAGACAGTGTATGGAGATGGAGACAGGAAAAGAAGTTAAGAGTGGTCCCTGTCCTCAAGTAACCCAATGAAATGAAAGTGGCATTATAAATATTTGAAAAGAATACTTTAAAAGGGGAAGTATTCTGGAAGAGAATAAAGTAAATATTTTCAATGATGTTATGAAGTAACATTACTGAAAATAGTTTGAACATGCATACTTTTATTCAAGGATATCAAAGAGCTTTGCAGATATTTTTTCTGTCAGCTGATGAGAGAGATGGATAGTATATTTATTTTATGGATGATAACTAAGAACTGTAGGTTTGGATTACTCAGTAGCTCAGGGCAGCCATGTGCTGGTCACATGATTTAGTCCCATTATTAGAGCTTCACTTGAACTGCTTGAAGGTTGCATGTGGCTCAAGAACTACAAATTGGCCATGCCTGCATTACGTGACCATAATGGAGCTTTCTGGACTTTGTGTAAACAGATAACTCTAATTCTCTCCAATTTTTAAAAATGCTTGAAATATTTTTAACAACTGAGCTTGCTTYTCCCTTGTTTCCTCTTGAATGCCTCTGAAAACCAGTCAAATGTGTAACAAAACACAGCAAGATGTAAGAAAATTCAAACACATAAGATATTGGAGGGAAGAAAAAAAATCTTGTGTCCATTCTCCCATGTTCATGGAGAATTTGTGCTTTCTCTTCAGTGTGGGCAAATCTGTTGTTGTGCCCATGGTGAGAGACAAAGTAATCACTCTTGATAGCAATACAAGTAGTTAGGAGTCGGGGTCTCAAAGGTGTAGTGTAAACAAACTCAAGTTGCCAGGGGAGGGGAACCTCAATCCACCCCACTCCTACCAGTTTGATGCCAGTGCCAGCAATAAATGCCCAGAGCCTGCAGAAGGTTCACAGGTCAGCAGGAGAGCACCTGAAGAGCAGCACAAAGGAACTCCAGCTTCATTGGGGGCCCAACTTAAATGCCTCTATGCAAACGCACGTAGCATGGGGAATAAATGAGAGGAGTTAGACACGTGCGCACGCCTAGAGGGCTATGATCTTATTGGCATCACGGATACGTGGTGGGATGGCTCCTATGATTGGAGTGTTGGAATGGATGGACACAGCCTCTTTAGGAAAGACARGCAGGGGAGATGAGGAGGGGGTGTTGCCTTCTATGTCAATGACCACCTGGAGTGCATGGAGCTCTGCCTGGGGATGGGTGAGGAGCTGATCGAGAGCTTATGGGTCAGGATTAAAGGCAGGGCAGGGACAGGTGACATTACGGTGGGGATCTGCTACAGGCCACCCGACCAGGAAGACCAAGCAGATGAGGCCCTCTATAGACAGACAGGAGCAGCCTCACGTTCACAAGCCCTGTTCCTCATGGGGGACCTCAGCCACCCCGATATCTGTTGGAGGGACGACATGGAAGGGCATAAGCAATCTGGGAGGTTCCTGGAATGCACTGATGATAAMTTCCTTCTCCAAGTGATAGAGGAACCAAAGAGCAGAGGTGCTATGCTGGACCTTGTTCTCACCAACAAGGAGGGGCTGGTGGGGAATGTGAAGCTCAAGGACAGCCTTGGCTGCCGTGACCATGAAATGGTGGAGTTCAACATCCTTAGGGCACCGAGGAGGGCTCACAGCAAGCTCACTACCGTGGACTCAGGAGAGCAGACTTTGGCCTCTTCAAGCATCTGCTTGGTAGAGTGCCATGGGATAAAGCCTTGGAGGGAAGAGGGGCCCAAGAAAGCTGGTTAATATTCAAGGATCACCTCTCCAAGCTCAGGAGCGATGCATCCCAACAAAGAGGAAGTCAGGCAAAAACGCCAGGAGGCCTGCATGGATGAACAAGGAGCTCYTGGACAAACTCAAACACAAAAAGGAAGCCTACAGAGGGTGGAAGCAAGGACAGGTAGCCTGGGAGGAATACAGAGAAATTGTCCAAGCGGCCAGGGACCAGGTTAGGAAAGCTAAAGCCCTGATAGAATTAAATCTGGCCAGGGACATCAAGGGCAACAAGAAAAGCTTCTATAGGTACGTCGGGGATAAAGGGAAGACTAGGGAAAATGTGGGCCCTCTCTGGAACGAAATGGGAGACCTGGTTACCCAGAATATGGAGAAGGCTGAGGTACTCAATGACTTTTTTGCCTTGGCCTTCACTGGCAAGTGCTCAAGCCTCACCGCCCAAGCCGCAGAAGGCAAAGGCAGGGACTGGGAGAATGAAGAGCTGCCTGCTGTAGGAGAAGATCAGGTTCAAGACCATCTGAGGAACCTGAAGGTGCKCAAGTCCATGGGACCCGATGAGATCCATCCGCGGGTCCTGAAGGAACGGGCAGAGGAAGTTGCTAAGCCACCATCCATCATATTTGAGAAGTTGTGGCAGTCCGGTGAAGTTCCTGCTGACTGGAAAAGGGGAAACATAACCCCCATTTTTAAAAGGGGGAGAAAAGAAGACCCGGGGAACTAGAGGCCAGTCAGTCTCACCTCTGTGCCTGGCAAGATCATGGAACAGATCCTCCTGGAAGCCATGCTCAGGCACATGGAGGACAGGGAGGTGATTCAAGACAGCCAGCATGGCTTCACCAAGGRCAAGTCYTGCCTGACCAACCTAGTGGCCTTCTATGATGGAGTGGCTACATCAGTGGACATGGGAAGGGCTACATATGTCATCTATCTGGACCTCTGTAAGGCCTTTGACACGGTCCCCCCCAACATCCTTCTCTCTGAACCGGAGAGGTATGGATTTAATGAAAAACAAAATCTTATCTCCAAAGCCACAACTTATTTTAAGAAGTTTATTGTACATTATAGAAATTCAACTGCCATAGCTACCTAAACAGAGCTCTACTCTATCAGTGCCTACTGCATAAGTGCTATGTTCGCTCAGAGAACACACTCATGTAACTTACTTGACAGAAAACTAAAATAAGCTTCCCCTCTCTTACAGCTGCAATTGCTGTGTTATCAGAGTGCTATGTAGTCATTAATGTATTTATCTCACATTATGTAGCTCACCCTCATAGACCTTAATGTGTYGAACATGATTATTTCAGTGCAAAACTTAAATACTGAAGTAAACCTATAATGTAGACTCCCCTTAGGACCTTTCAATGTACCTGGTGGGGAGCCATGGATAAGTGGAAATGGCATTGTTTTTCATGCAGGAGGCAGGAAAGATATACACATTGAAATACTACAGTTGGTTATGTCTCTAGTATCTATGGAGATGCTGTGTAAGTGTTGCTAAASAGCTACAAATGACAAACATCGCTTCACAGAAAGAGCATTCTTCTGAGCTGACAGCCACAAGGCTAGATGCTGAAAGAAATAGTGCAGTAGTGTTACTGATCTCCTCACTCTTGTGTCAAGTTTCCAGTTCAAGGCTTTGCTTAAAGTCACTAGTAAAATGTTATCATTCTAATAACTGTAAAGAAACATTATTTTTAGAATTATGTCAAAGACACATTTTCTGACGCACCACATACGAAGTATTTGTGGGGAATTTGAGCCACTGATTTCGAAGGGAGACATTTAAATGAAAAAGCAATAAATTAAAGAAAGCTGTTTTCTTTGTACAGTTTATTTAAAGGAAGACATCTGATTTGAAAAACTGGGTTGCTTTCCATTTTGTTAATGTGTAACAGTAATGTAGAAAGATTGACAGTAATAGATCACTTTGGACGGGGGGGGAAATTTGTTTTAGCAAATGGTTTCTCAAAAATAAGTTATTTTACATATACCAACTTCAAAGAAAGTCATAAAGATGTAATGGTCATTGGATGTTGGGCTAAGAATGATTTTTTTTTTTTTTTAAATAAAATAAGTATTGACCATATGTATGTTAGAAATGGAAAGAGCTTACCGTAGCCAAAGAGTTCAAACCCAAGAATGCTGGAAAGGTTCTTCAAACTTACATGGAGCTGTATATTTATTCAGAAAATAGGCTTATAGCCTGAATAATTACAGGATTTAGTTCTTTAACCTGTAACTGGGCTGCTTATCAGTGGAAAACCACTTCTGAGAAATGTCAAGAGATTTTTAGGTAATAGTGGTAACCTGTAGTTTGGAAAATATGTAAAATAGGTATATTTTTCATAGAAAACTTAAGGTGTGTTCCAAATACTTTGTAAATTTATGTAATGATTCAGAATATTATAAACATGGAGGGAAGTATAGACAATTGACTTATACAGGTAATTAACATTCTTTAGTTGGAAACTAGCTAAAGGACTGCAAACAATTTATTAACCCTAACTGGATGTACATTGAATTGGTGGAAGCTGCAGCAGCTCTTCTGAGACTGGTGGCAGATTTACATACTTTGAACAATAGCTTGGAGTTGTTTGTATGTTAATTCAAATCAGATATGCTTTTTAATGATCTCAAAAATCCTAAATGATTTTATAGAATACTTAATGCCATTAGGTTTACATTCAGAATGAACTCTTTTAATCTCAAAGGATGGGATTTTGTGGCAAGACAGTTTCTTTAATGAAACTGCTATACCTTAAATGTTTTGCTGATGCTAGTGCTCACTTATCTTCATGTTTAATGTTGCAGTTTTGTCATAAAAGTGATAACAAGGTGAACAACTGACAATCTGAAGTGTTAATTGGTGACAAATAAGAAAACAATATTGCAGTTGATGACAATTTTTAACTATGAGATTATTTTACTGAAGTCTAATAACTTTATTTGCATTTTATACTGTTGAGTTATACATTTGAAATGTCAAGTGATAATTTCTCAGTTTTACTTTTGAACAAGTTTAGAAAAAAATTGTGCTGAGAACTAGCTTGATATGATCATAATTCAAGATGTTTTAAGTTTAGTCAGTTGTTTCTGTATGGCAGTACTACTCTTGAACAGTGATTAAGGCAACACTCAATATCATTGTGTACTGATGTGGTCCTGTGGAACTACTGTATTTTCTGTGCTGTTTGAATTGCCTTACTCTTCTAAAAGCTAAAACCATTCTGGTTTTGTTCAGTATATACAACAATGTAGCTGTTAGTGCTTGGGTTTCCAAGTTTAATGGTCCTTTAATATAATTTTATTAGGGAATTAATTCCTACAAAAATGAGAATCACAAACACAGATGTGTGTGATACAATGCCCACCTTAGCAAGTGTGTAATGTAGTGGCAAAAACAARGAAATGAGATTGCATTTGGAGAGGTGTGAATTCTTATCTTGATGCTTATGTGGTGGTCCTCATCTAACAAAGCATTTTAAATGTGCGTGGGGAATTTTATAGGAAGGGTGGCAAACTGTCCAGTGAGTGATACTGTAACCTGGAGGTTGTAAGGCCTGGTTCAGTTTCCTGTTCTGCTACAGATTTTTTACCATGTCTGAGCAAGTTGGTAAGTGGATATTGATTGGTTTTATATCAAAATGACACAAATTGTTTTGAATAAAAGACTACATGGAGTTTTACACAGAGATAACTGGAATTGTGAATTGCAGCTAATTAATTTACTTTGTTTCCAACTGCTATATTGAAAATCCTTAAACTAAATCAAAACTAAAGGTCTGAGATTTTAAAGGTCTGAGATTTCTGGAATCCATATAGAATACTTTTTTTTAAGCCAGGTAAAAATACAAGGAAATTCTTCTAGAAATGTGTAACTTTTACAGGRTAAAACTGTGTTCCACTTAAAAATAACAAAATAGCTGCTGCTAACCTCAAGAGTTTATATCTTTTCTGAGGTAGTACTATATAGAGAAAAGATTATCCCAAACTGTTTGTAGCTGATTTTTTATTTATGGGCCATTGCTAATCTTAATGATTATGACATTTCATATCTTGTCATATGTAGTAATTCATGCAGTAGAGGTATTTAAAGTCAGGTATTTCAGTGTGCTCTAAAGGGGGAACTCTTAGAAGCTGTGCAGCAAACCTCTTGAAAGAGATCATATCACCAGTCCTTTTTGAGCTATCCTTGATTCTTAGTGACTTACGTGTGTAAGCATGAGTGGTAGTGCTCTCTGAAAGATCTAGTAAATAAAAACATTGATATTAGCTGTCATATTTGTGTGTTTATATATACATTTTTAAGTAGAGGAGATTAAAACTCACAGGATTACAGCCCTAATTATGCATTATTAAATTCATAGTCAGCAAAGTATTTATTTTTATTCCCCAAGGCAGATATAAAACAACACACCCCGTCACATTCATAAACCAAAATTCCTGCTTTTGTCTTGCTGTGTTTTAAGAGAAACAATGTATCCAGAGAGGAATCACAGAATTCTTAAATGTGTATTAGTGAATAGAATTTGAAACTGCTTTTTAGATGACCCAGTTGCTGAAGCAGACTAAAATTTGGCCTCTTAGTTGCTTGATAGTATCTGTTGTATGGCCAAAGCAGATGGACTGCTTGATGCTCAGCATTTTTTTTTCCTGTCCTCTGATGTCTTGCCCTTAATCTTTCACCACTTGTACACCACATGCAACAGACGAAGCATCCATCAATGCAGTTGGGCATAACCAGATAAGTGAGATCAAAATTCCTGATTTCTGGTATCTTCAGCTCTACTCTATTTGCAAAAGTTTTGCTTATAAACAGATGCTAGCAGTTCTCATTCAAATCTTCTCTTAAAATGTCTTTGCATAGCACACCGTATTAAAATCATGCTGCTGTTATTATTGACACATGTAAGTCACACACAGAGCAGTAATGAAAAGCAGTCCAGTCACTTTTGAACTTTGTATGCTGTCATAGCTACAATTATATCCTTTGCATCATACAAGTGAAATCTGAATAAATAGGATCCTTACTGGGAAARATATTATAGACAGTTTCTATTCTTGTACTTTTCTTTCTTTTTGAGCGTTCCTCAAACATCTCTGCTAACAGATTTGACAAAAATGGCAACACACTCACTTTTTCATTAGCAACAGATTCTGTTATTAAATAGTTTGAAAATTGAATAATACAGAGCTTAGATCTACTGTCCTTATATAGTAAATGATGTGGGTAGTTCTCAATCTTCAAAAGCAGTTCTATATTTGAATATATTTGAATATCTGTCCATGTGCATCTATGCTGTAAGTGCATCTGCCCAGACATTCAAGACAGAATTTATTTCCTTTATGACTCTTTTCCTTCTCATTCAATGCATGAAGATAGTGGTACTAGGTCACTTTATTTCTCCTGCCCAGTAGAGGCAGATTATTCCATTGTTCAAATTTTTTAAAAATATAGCTGCTTTTCCTTTCATATTTTAGGCATGCAAACTCAGTAAGATTATATAAATGTCTGAGTGATCTCACGCATTTGGTGGAGTTCTCTTTTCCCATTCTTGTTATGACTGAGGATATATGCCTGATGCCAGGGTGATTCTTCTTGGCTGGGACTTTCCTGATTATTTTTTCCTTCCAAACACTGAAGTATGGTGTTAGGGAGCTGAYGGGTCTTCAGTCAGTCTGTAATTTTTAAGACACTCTGGTGATCTCTGAAATGAGGTGCCTTTCCAGTTGTGAAGACAGCTAAAATGTTGTATTTTTTTAGGTTTTGTCTTAATTCTAATATTTACCACAGTTGCTATGTAGACAAAACCATTTTTGTTATTGTTCTGCAAARTTTAACTGTTGGAAAACTGTGTGATAGGCGAGTATGTTTTATAATGGAAAATGGCCATGTTAATGGTCACAAGAGGGATGCTATTAGTGGGCTTCATACCCAGCAAAGATGATATAATRTAGGGACCTGAAACTTCCTGGAAATAAGCAACAGAGTCATTGCACAGACCAACTAGCAGTTACTATTGAGAAGGTAAGACCTTAACTTCTACCCTAACCTTATCAGTTATGTGCAGTAGTTCCCTTTAGCTGTTGAAGTGATTACATTTTATGAAAAAAGGTTYAGTTTACATCGGCTCCTGGCTCTTATTTTACCCACCAGGACATGAAAACCTCCTTTAATGGTGAGCACTGTGGATTTGATGCTCAGTAGTTTTTGAGATGACTCTGTGCTCATTCATTTGAGGGACTTCCTCTATGGTAAGGATGTTCTCAGTGAGAGAACATCGTCGATTTCTTTGGATTTCTCCTGAATGGCACCAGTCATTGCTGATGGAAGGGTGCTAAGTGGAGGTGCACATCTCTTCCACTTTCAGTGTGAGCAAATGTTATTCTATCTGTATGCAATGTTATTGGCAATAAGCATCTATTTGATATAGATGTAAACTTATGATCACACATAGATTAATTTTGATTCTCATCATCAGTTTGGTATCTATCCCAAGATTATGATAGATACGTGATAATCTGAGATTGAGGTTCCCTTTCTGGTCTGTCTTTCTCTTCTTGTAAGGAATGAGGTGGGTTACCATACCTGTATGTTTGAAAGCTGAACTGATGCTTGGCTGTTACAATGACCAGAGATTCTTACAGCAGCTCTTTCTRTATTGTCCTGTCCCTCTGTATACTTTCACAGGGTTTGAACCAGTTTATACTTGGCAGTGTGTTTTTGATTTGATTCAGAAAGGTAGAACCAAAGCAGAATTGCTGATGTTCTACATTGCCTGTTCTCCAGTCTCTCAGCACATGTTTTATGTAATGCCAAGAAGGTGGCTGATCATGGACTTATGGAAATAGAGTGCCTCAATGCTGTGGTTTAACCCCAGCTGGCAACTAAGCACCACACAGCTGCTCTGTCACTCCCCCACCGGTGGGATGGGGGGGAGAATCGGAAGAGTAAAAGTGAGAAAACTCGTGAGTTGAGACAAAGATAGTTTAATAGGTAAAGCAAAAGCTGCACGTGCAAGCAAAGCAAAACAAGGAATTCATTCACTGCTTTCGATCGGCAGGCAGGTGTTCAGGCATCCCCAGGAAAGCAGGGCTCCGTCACGCGTAGCGGTTACTTGGGAAGACAAGCGCCATCACTCTGAATGTCCCCCACTTCCTTCTTCTTTCCCCAGCTTCATATGCTGAGCATGACGTCATATGGTGTGGGATATCCCTTTGATCATTGGGGTCAGCTGTCCCAGCCGTGTCCCCTCCCAACTCCTTGTGCAYCCCCAGCCTACTCGCTGGTGGGGTGGGGTGAGAAGCAGAAAAGGCCTTGACTCTGTGTAAGCACTGCTCAGCAGCAACTAAAACATCCCTGTATTATCAACAGTGTTTCCAGCACAAATCCAAAGCATAGCCCCATATTAGCTTCTGTGAAGAAAATAATTAACTCCATTCCAGCCAAAATCAGCACACTCAGTTTGCACAATTAAAGTTCAAAATGATGATTTTTGGCTTCACAGAAAGGGAATGGATTTATAATTCTTGATTTTCAGGATTCCTATTTCTAGGTCATCTCTGGTTTTAAATCAATATATCTTAAAGAAATTTTAATTTTACAGTGGCCTAGAAAYATTACTAGAACAAAGCACTTTCCTCGGAGAACCAAGATACTTTGTGAGTTTAATGAGTTCAGTTCATTTGGACATTAGATTTCACATGAAACATCTAGAATTAGTATGAGATAGTCCTTCTGCTGCAGGACTGTGTTCAGACAATCAGGCACCCTAAACAGTGATGGTCTCAGTCTTTCTGTTTCGTTCAATGATTGGATCAAAATCTGTCATAAGACCATGAGATCCTCTGTGATCAGAATGCAATCAAGTAAATAAAGCTACATCACTGACAATACGAAAGAAAAGGTATGTATGTGCATTCTTTGCATCTGAAAAAGAGCCTGCTGGAGCTCATGCACATTTTCATAAGGCATCACAATGGCAGAGATGCACAGAAATAATTTTGTATTTGGAAAAGTGGTTCAGCAGCTTTTGTTCACATGGAGGACTCAATACCACCTAAAATAATTTTGACAATATGGTAGTTATTTCTTGGATGTCAGTCACAGTCCATGTGTACAACAACTTAAAGATAAAAATGAAACTTACTAGTTACAGGAATCCTTCAAGATGTTGTACATATGTATGCTCCACTTTCATTGTCTTTCAGAGTCTTTCAGAATATTCCTCAGATCTCTGTGTTTCCAAATTTTGCTTTGGAGAGAGACCTGAGGTGGTGCCTGGTTCACTTCACCCTAATATGCTCAATATGGGGAAAGAATTCACCTGAGTAACTGGGCATAGCGTGTCTCTGAGAACCCCTGACTGGRGTAAGTGGTTCTCTATTCATGACCAAAGTTTTTCTGTTGATAAAGTAAGTTGTAGTTTTTCTGATATTCTTGGTTTGTATTTCTGTGTTTCTTTWAAATATGCCTGTAAAACCTCTGGGAAACATTTACAAATGAAGCACATAATTTAGTATGGAAGTAATGTTTATATTTTATTGGTGGACTTCTTCATAATAGGCTAGAAAATTAAGTGAGAGAAGTATATTAACACAGTTGTCAGAACAACAGTAGATTTTGCATATTTTTTCACAATAAGTACTATATATAAAGGGCAGAGCTAGATCTTACAAAAGAGGTATCATGCCAAAAGTATGTCTAGGAAAGGCAATGGAAAAATTTGGTACCATTTTTGCATTCAAAATTTTGTACTGTAGGCTACCCGTGGAGCGTTAATACAGTTCAGGTACACAAATAGATTAGCAAATGCTTATTTTGACTGAGCAGTTTTGCAATATTGGATGTCACTTGTGCATATTGGCGATGTCTGGCATCATTGCCATACTTCAGGGATAAGAGGATGATCTCTGTACTATACAGCTAACTTCCTGCTGATTTATTTTCCCTAGTATTCTGCACACAGTGGAATATATAGTAGCTTAATAAGTGCAGTTCTTTTCCTTATAAATATCTTTCCCCAGCCTCACAACATACCCAATAAACAAATTCATTTTACAGAGTTATGAGTTTCTTGAGTTCTTTTCAGTGTTCAAAGTAGCTTCCTTTGGGTTTGCCTAACAATCTTCATACTGAAGGGCATATGTTGAATGAAGGGTTATTCATATTGGTTTCCCCAAATGTTTCTGGATTTTAAAAAAACTTTGAATTAAACTATGAGTACTTAAAAAAAATCACTTAAATACCTTCAAGATTTTTTTGTCATGGCTTTCTTTCAGTTGCTTAAGAACCTTAAAATAGAAAAGGGTGTAATTATATTGCAATTTGTGAATCCATTTACTAGCATTTAAACTTATTTTTTTGTTCTTGTTAAAATTAGGTATTTTTACAACCACAGCATGACTAAAAATTGTCACCCTTTATCACTTTGTGTTTGGATTAAAAGCTTTTCTCCAAAAGATAAATACTATCGACAGTTTTGAGTATATTTCTGTAATTATCTCCCATAGCTCTTCTGATATGCTATGAGTAATTTTATTTTAGAATTATTTTGTCTTAAAACACAAATATTCAAAATATGTAGCTCACACTTTTCTGACTATAAAAGCATGCTCAAAAAAGGAAAGCTGAAGTAATGTCCTGTTGATGATCTCAAAGCCAGAAACCTTGTAGAATGCCTGTTAAAGGGCATCTGGCATTAAAGAGAAATGAGGAAAGGTGAGAGGATTCAGTCTGGAATTGATTACTGAACTGGCAAAACTTAAATTGTGTTTTGAAGTACTTTATTCCACTGCTATTTTTGTAATTCCTCTAGATTTTTTTCATGTCTCAAAAATGACCCTTTGCAGACCTTTTGAGTGTTGCACTCTTTGGCAGTTGGTGCACACAGAATAGGTTCTCTTGTACTAATACCAGATGCCAATACTTTCCTGACTTGTCCCATTTCAAACTAAAATGTCCAAGTTGTTCAGCTGCCTTGAAGTATTCCTGTTCTGCAAAACCCATTAAATTCCTTGCTCTTGTATTACTAGGACCTGGATGCTGGTCACACCAGTCCCGTTTTGACTGGCTTTTATATAATAAGGCATTTGATTTGGCATAAATTTTTTTTTTTGCATAGGTTAGAGTTTATTGCCRTATTTTTTTTTTTTCTACATGACTGCAGGGAAGATAGTGGTTTGGGGAAAGACAGAATCATTGTACAAATCTGCTTGGTACACGGGATGAAGTGTAGGGGGCAGATCTCCAGCTGAGGATCTGCTCATAGGAACCTTGATGATATACAGACAACTTTGCTGATACTTTTGGGTTCTCTTTGATCCAAATTCTTAGCTCATGAGACATCAACACTTATTTTTCTTTTTCACATCAACTGTTATGTTTTCACTCCAACTCCCTGACAGCTTTAGACTGTCTGGTCATGCTATAGGAGGAATGAAAAGAACAGCTTTATCATGGACAGAATATCACTGGTACTGTCTCCTACTGCTTTTCCTGTTTCTTTTGGAATGGAAGACCTATTTTAATGGTTTGTAGGAGGTTGATGGGCCCCAGATATCTTTGGGGAGTTAATAATAAAACACAGAAAATATAGCCTGTCTTGGAAACTTAGGAGAAAACGGTTTTGTCTTATGAAAGTGATGCTTTCTCTTGTAAATTTGGATCCCGCTCTCTTGCTGTATTAGAGTAGGTTTGTTCAAAGCAATAGGAGGAATTGTATTTGTAATGTGAATGAAAATAGACTCATATAAAATGCATGAAGCCTTTTTATTTTTTTACCAGAAAAGGAATAAAAGATCATTCTGCATCCTTCTAATTTTCTGACTGTTTAGATACTGGAACATTATAATTTTACAAGCATTCATGAAGTTGTATTTTGCTTATTGCTACTTTTTAGTAGAATCTTGGCTGGAAGAGAGTCTTGGCTGGAATTAATAGTGGTGTCATTTGGGCTATAAACAGATGAAAGATTTCAGAATTGGTCTGCTGCATATATTTAATATATATACAGCTAGTTAAAAGCTATAAAACTATTGGAATGCATCAGGTGTTTGTTATAGAACTTTCAGGTTTAATTTATTTGAACATATTCTATAAGCCCTGTGGACAGGGAAGTRCTTATAGTCAGTTGTGATTCCATTCCATTTAGGAATGGAGCAGAATGACAAGAATCTTTTGGATATAGTTACTGCCYCAGGATTATAACTACAAAGCAGTCAAAGTATTATATGGTGCCAAAGGTTATCAATAAGTCTGCCAAAGTAATTAAGGAAATATTATTAGTTTTACTATGAACAGAAGTCTTTAATAATCAGAGGTCCCAGTGTTTAGGTAGATTTCTAAAGGCTTGTTTAGAATTCCTCTGTCTGTGGATGTCCTGCACACATATATATTTCTTAATGATTTAAAGGAACATGGTTTAAAACAACGCTTACAGAAAATCAACTTGCTTAGAAAGAATTTTCAGTGGCAGGAGGTGTAAAGAAGCTTTTGAAGCTTTGGAAGTCATACCAGATGAGGGAGATGAAACTTCGAATGCTGTGATGAGRAGTATCTGTACAAAGCACAGTATGGATAGGCTAACCAGCCTGTGCAGGTCATTCCACTAATTTAACTTTACTGCTTCTAAATATTGGTCAGCATATGAGCAGTGAAGATATCTCTACTTGGCACTGTATTGTGCTGTCCCTTACCAAAAGTAATGGATGGTTTGTGTTGAGCTATGAATGTCTTATTCAAAAGCCTATTAATTTCCTGTGTGGAAAAACTCAAAGTATTTGGTATTTCACATGTATGAATACTGATTTTTCTGTTTACTTAAGCTGCTGTGTTTGACTCTATTCTCAGTCAGTGTGGATGCTTTAGTGATGCAGTGCTTTCCAGGCAGACTCTTCTGTGGAATTTTACGTTATAAAGGGAAAATAAGACGTTATGAAATGGGTTTCATAATAAACTTCAGACTTGGACTTTTTTATGTTGAAGGCACATATTTGCAAGCAGTTTCCTTATTAACAGAAATTTAATGTATGAATACCTGCTTGGTGCCTACCTCGCAGTTCTCTCCCCATCCCTGCCAAACTTGCTGAAAATATTAGTTAGGTTACTTCTGACAAAAGTGTATGTAGATGGGAAAGAGCACAAAAGGAGTGGTCCAGGCAACTGTTTATACTGAATGTGCCCAAGTCCAGGCTTGCTCATTTCTAAATGAATATATTTACAGCTTCAAAAGACGAAAAGACTTCCAATAATGCTAGACACAGCTTTATCAGCTAGAGAGACTGAAATATGGGAAGTCCTACAGAATATTATATAGAAGCATATTGTTACAAATTAATGTTGGGTTTAGATATGTTTTGATATGTAAATTTATTTTTAAATTGATGCACAAATTAAATGAATATTTCCTGTATAAAGCCACTGTAGTAACATTTCTTAATTTTTTATGACTAAGATAAATGTATGAGAACCCAAACACATGTACAGGAGCACATACTTTTTAATGTGAAGTTAAGGTATGTGGCATTGCCACACGAAATGCTTGCACATATAAAAACATGTTTGTTTTATGGAAGTGAGTTTTACACTTTGAAATCTGTGGATTTAATGGGCATCATTTCCACATCATGAGAGGAATTTACTTGCTTCTTGAGTAAGCTTGATCATTGTTTTCCTCTTAGAGGTTTGCCTCTCATAGTTGTAACACCAAATTTGTGCATGTAAAAGTTTTATGTTGATTCTTTTTAGTGTTGTTAGTTAAAAGACCTTGAAAGAGAAAGCTCTTTTTCATAGATGGAAAGTCACAGTAAAAAGTTTTAGTATTGTGTTTATTTACGTAAGTGTCAGGCTGGTTTACTAGTACCTTAAAAAATTTTTTTAAGTCTTCCTCAAGTTAGATTCTTTAGAAATGAAAAGCAAGGCTTTGTAAATCACGATGATGTGTTACTGTTCGCAAATCATATTCATGTGAAGCCAGACACTGTTTCTTTGCTTAAGAGCTGTCTCTCCTCTTCCATCTGTAAGAAAATAATTTCAGCACCAAATATGGAACCACAACTTTGACTTAACTGACTTTTCACAGGATGTCATAGATACGTGTTGCTAGCAAGTAGCTGGGGTTTTTAATACTGCTTATTGGTTCCTTTTGAATGTTGCCTGTCAGGTTTCATGGTGACTTACTACTTCCAAGGAAGGCAGTCCACAATTCAGTATGTCTTCATACTGATTAATGGAACAGGATTGCTTAATTTTTGTATTGAGCACAACTTGGTAGCCAAGCTCTTGTTGGGATTACTCGTTAATCATTGATTTCATACTTAACAGATGAACAGTAGATTGTCTAGATAGTGTCATTTAGATATGAGTGAACTATGATATATAGCATTCATTTGGGATATAAAACTGAAGACTGTGGATCTAACATTCCATTTAGATTGCTAGTAAAGATTAAAACTTCCATCTTGATCAACTTCTGTCTTGACCTAAGCTTTGTTCTACGAATTATCTGGAGAAATAATACTGAAGATAATTAGGTTTCCTACAACTGTTTTCTTTAAAGATTATCCAAATGCATTAGCGCACCTGTAAAACTAAATAAAATTAAGTTAAATATGCTACAACTAATATACATTTCCCCACTTAAGATAAAGTACAGAAGACAATAGAAATGGAAAACTAGTGCATTCTGGCTCTAGATGAAAATGCTGCTATTGAACCCTTTCCAGAACAACATGTACTTGGATCAGTATTAAAGGGAAGTATTGTGCATGTCTAAGCCAAATGACCTAGCACATTGATAGTGTAGAGCATATTTCACAGTTATACAAATACCTAAACTGGTTTTTCAGTCCATAAAACAAGTAAATTAGAATTTAAGCTAAAGGCAAAGCAAACCCRTCTGCCTTAAGTATTTTTGCTCTGAAATTGACTCCAGTAGCTCAGTACTGTTATATTACTGTTATA
This sequence comes from Oceanodroma leucorhoa, assembly GCA_030449065.1. Classification (NCBI taxonomy): domain Eukaryota; kingdom Metazoa; phylum Chordata; class Aves; order Procellariiformes; genus Oceanodroma; species Oceanodroma leucorhoa. The sequence continues at coordinate 5,314,015 of JASVER010000034.1, forward strand.
GAGAAGCACTCTATTAACTCATCTTGATTCCTGAAATCATTAAATGTGACATGCTCCTCTATTTGACATTAAAGAACCCCTCAAAGCTGCATTGTTACACTCACTGTGCCTTTAGATAAATGTCAATAGACTTCCACTTTATTTCAGTTCTTCAAGTTGAAGTTATATTTATCAATGAACAGGGCTTTTTCCTCCATTATAATGAATGCCAAGATAGAAGATCATTGCAAATGCTGACAACAGGAAATATTTTGCAAGGAAGTGAATAAGAGCCTATTGTCTCATTTCTGCTTTCATTTCATTTATCTACATCTTTCACATTGCTTTGCTTGTTTTCATTTCCTTTCTCTGTCAACCACTATTTTTGCTTTGTACTCATGCATGCAGTGGTTTGTCAAAGACTGTTTTAGTCTTATATGAATCATGGAGGAATCTTGTGGAAAAAGTTAAATACTTACGTCACCAATAAAAAAAATGAAATTTCATACCTTCTTTTAAAGAAGGCTTGTTAGTAAATGAGCACACTGTCAACTTCAGTAGATGATCTTAAGCATCCATTTTKTATTTTAATGCTACAGTTTTTATACCACAGTAAGTGGTATAAAAATGTGAAGTGATGAATGATGTGTGTGAAGGGATGAATGATTGTAAATATTAAAAGCCCCTTTTCTTTTTTCTTATTGTGAAGCTTAAGAATTATTGCTTGAGAAGACTGCTTAATAACTAATATTCCCACATACTAGGGTATCGTATTTGGTTTTATTATTTTGTAATAGTCTCATATTATGTTAAACTATCAAACTATGTTTTAAAAACCTAGTAAGCTTTTGGAAATGACAATACTGTAGCCTATAGGCCAGTTAAGGCAACTAGGCTGACCCGATGAAGGGATTTTTTCCACATCAACACTGGAGGATAATAAATTGAGGAATTTTAACACATTCTATTCTTTCCCAATGCCTTAATCCCCCCATTTGTTTTCCATTAATAATCTGAAGCAAYGTTCCCTTGACTCAAGTGCAGCTCCTTAAAACACTCCTGAGCTGTAGCTGCGTGGCCCTGAGAAGAAATAGGAAACAAACCCTTCGGCTTTCACTGTTATGAAGAGTCCCTTAGTATTATAAGTGCATTTTGAAATATGTCCTATTGCTCTCAACACAAAGGATTTTGTTATTCTTTAACTTCAGACATTTAAACAATATTTTTGTTAATCCTTTGTTCTCTTCCCTCAGTTATATTATCTTCTAGTATTTTATAGAGAAACAGTACAAACAAGAAATCTTTAATTTCTAGTTAAGTTTAAAGTTTTGGAATGTCTTATATTTGTTATACATTATATGTTGTCTTGAAACTGCTTTCTGGAATGTTTGGTGACTTTTCATTATAACAATATTTAGCACAAGTAATATTTGTTACTCAAATTTGGAATGTTTTTAACTCTGAAGAAAATCAATTGCTTAGGTCGGAGTAGTAGCCATCAGTTTTATGACTGAGCCAGCTGATACTTTGTCATTTTTTTCCACAGATGTGACACTTCTAGTATTTTCCAGACAATACAGTACTAATTTTAAGTTAAAACTAATTTTATATACATGGAATACATTATACTGGAGTACAGTTATACTACAGCTGTAGTATAACTGCAAAATTATATCACTTGTCTTCCACAATAAATATTTTATATATCTTATCTGTAAAAAATAGGTATGATTTTTTTTCGGGTAGGATTAAAATTCTTGGTCAGGAGATTATAATTTGATTGAAAGAACCATCGGGTTCTCATGCTGGTCTGTTACAGAGTCACGATGCCATGCATTTGTACATTATACATACATATATGCCATGGACATATACCTCAGTTAACCCTTAACATATTAAAACCAGTCTACCTGTGTTGGTACAGCACTTTACCTCATCTGCTTAGTTGTAATGAAAAGCAAGGTTGTATTTGAGTAGAGAATGGCTGTTTTAATATTCAGACTCTTTTACAAAGTTCTGCAATGCATTGCTGTGTGGGATATTGATGTTTTCTAAATTTCTTGAATAGCTTGCAATTTCATTCTCTGAGGCCAGAAAAGGACATAATATAACTCCTATTGTTCAATTCTGACTTCAAAATGTTCCTAGTTCCATTTATAGCTTTTGCAGCATTACTCTGACCATGGAAAGTATTTGCTAGGCCCTCCTACAACCATTTGCCAAAACACGTCTGCTTTTAACTGTGAAATGCAAAAGGTAGACCTAAATGATAGTTTTTATTGCCTGGTAGTTTCCTTTGAGTCCCTTTCTAGTATTCCTGCTAAGTTTCCTGTTTGCGTATTTACACTTGGGCTACGCTAGAAATTCTTTAACATATGAAATACATTTTAAACAAAGATACAAAAAATGAAAGAAACTGATTCATGATAACTAAAAACCTGTTTATTTCTTGGATATCGTAACTTAAAAATAATTCTATCACTTTACTGAACTGGTTTTTGACTGATTCTGATTGGGGCCATATGTTCTGGAAATTGCTAAGGAAAAGAGCAGGAAGTGGCAAGTGTGTTGTTTGGCTGGATAGATATGGATGCCAGTGGAATCAGAGTTTGACTTTTGGATTGACTCTCAATTGGTCCCACTTGTGGTAGAAAGATTATTTATGAACATATATTCTGGATGGGCAGATTAAGGTAGTTGATGCGTAGGGGTCAGAGTATCAGAAACTTACTTCCTGACATGGAGGTCTTGGCTAGAATACCAAGGTTCCTGCTCTGAAGGAGTGGGAAAAGTCAAGGTACTCATTAGAGAACACAACAGAGGGTTGATTTCCTTGCAGGCAATTTCTACAGAGTGCTTGGAAATAGGAACTTGTTAGCATCTTGTTGTGTTTGCGTATTGTAAAGTTCTGCTGAACTCTTTAGCAGTCTTACTCCTTTTAATAAGACTATCTCTCCTCTCTGTTTCTTTTTGGGTATAGATTTTGGTCTTTTAAGACACTAAGTAATTGCCTATTTTGGGATGGAGGGTCAGGAGATTTTCCTCCACAGACTAAACTGGGACTTGCATTTTGTTTGTTTTTCTTTCCCATTTTGTATGAACAGAAAGGTTTTGCTGTTAGTATAAGCAACTTCATGCCTAATGCAGGTAAAAATGGTATGTGATGTTTCTAGAACTGAAGCTRAGTTAAGACTTTCTCTAACAGAAGTTGTACCAATGGGAGAAGATACTGGAAGTCTTCACACGTGTTTGGTACCCTTGTTCCTTTTAGAAGAGAAGGAAGATTTTTATGAAGTCTATTCAAATGAACGAACTAATCTGTTTAGGCTTAAAACAGYCTACCTGGAGTTATGGCATATGTTTTAGAAGCTAGTTACATTTAAATATAATGAAATTGTGGCATGCTGCTTAATCTGTGTTTATTTTCATTCACTTGTGTATTTTGATAAACAGGGAAATTGTTACAGTTGTTTAATAAGCAGTCAAGGAGGATGTAGCAGGAGAACAGTGTGGCATAGGTGAGTTTTGAACTTCATTTGAAGGATTATGGTAATTCATTACATGTCTATTATAAGGACTTGATTTGACTCATCTATGTGAGTTTTAAAAAATTCTTTTACATTATCATTAATACATGGTAGCAAATATGGACTTTCTAATTGCTTTTGTTTCATTGTGTTGGGGATGCTCGTAGCTTGAATGAAATATTGTTTTCCTGTGTTTTAGTCAAAGTTGTTTGATGTTAACTAGGATGAATTTCAGGGAATATTATGTCCTTTCTTGGAATATAGAAAAGGATTTTTTAAGGCTCTGTTTATACGTTACATTGCACTTATTTCTAAACTCATGCATGACTTCACAAACAAAACTTTTGTGGGAAGAGTATTAAATTATTAGTCCCCAAAATTTAAGCTTTGTTTTGAGGACTTACTAAGCACAGAGGCTACATTGGGCAGTACAAAGGGTCTTTTTGTAATGGTATATTTACAAGCTTTTAATAACAATGAACATATGAGCTTGATGTCTTGAATAAATCTCATTCTTTGGTCTACAAAACAAAAAAGGTTAGTTTTGCCTAAATAATTTATACAATTGTTAAACTCATGCAAATACTTTTAACACTAGAACAAATATTTATACTGAACTGCGGTTCATTTCTTTAGTTTCTTATTAGAAATTTATAGGCATTACAATTTTTCCAAGTAAGGGTAATCTAAAAATATCAGAAGCTGCACATACTTGGGTCTTATTTCTGGATCAAAGTACAGTATATGCCATTTGGCATTTAATACAGTCTTGCCTAGCGGTCTGATTTTTGACTGCTGTTGTGATCTGTTTTATGTAACTTATGACAAGTTTACATATTTTCATGACTGTTATTACTAAATTCTATACCAGCAAAAGGTTTAGGAGTCCTTTACAAGGAAACATCCAATACCATGGGGTCATTTTGACAACTTATCATGAAAATGGAAAAGGAGAAAAATAAAATATCTATGTTTAGCAAAATATCCATGGTTTAGTACTTAATTCTCCTGATAGCATACAGGACTGGAAGTGTATTTATGTTTATCTTAATTTAAAATGGTTCTTAAAATGAAGAACTGAAATAAAAAACTTCAGACACAAATCCTTATTTTTAAAAATGAAACCATAGGGTAGCCAAACTCAAGTGTGGATTTAGCAAGGAATCAGTCATAAATCCCACTACCCTATCATCGTCCCTGCCCTATTATCATCAGTCGCTGTGGTCTTTTGTGCTCATCTGAGTGACATGGGTGAGACTGGACAAACTATACTTTGTGTTAACGTCACATTCCTTAACCTGCAAGAATTCATTGTTAATACTTTGCTTTCCTATGGTAGAAGACTTAGCTTCTTATGTGCAATGTCTTTTGGGCTATAAATCAGTAAAAGAATTTTACAGATGAATAATCTAGAGTAAAAAAAAGGTAAGGTGAGTTAGTCATATAACGCTTCAGAGGAACGGAGGTGAAATTCATGAATTCTAGCCTGCAGTCAGCCTGAGGTAGCTGTGAACAGACTCCATTACACTTATTCTACTATACTGTAGAATCTTCTAGTGTTGAGATGTTTAAAATTATTTGTTTTCACATAATGCTGGTGTAAAAATAACCATTGAATATTTCTGTATACCAAGTAGCAGTTACATACTCTTAAGGTTTTTTTTGGGTTTTTGTTTTTTTTTTTTTTTTTTTTTTACTACGACAAAATAGACTACCAAAATTAATGTTGCTGAGGAGTCAGCTGCTCAGTCTTACCCAACAACAGCCCCATGAAATCTTTAAAGACTTCTGGCTTTCTTTTTACTGTACTTAGCCAGTGTAAATTGAAATATGTGAGGGAAATACAGTGTTATGTTAACAGGTTGACTAGCACAGGCAAATAAGTAAATGATAGACAAAGCAAGTAGATCAAAGCAGTATGTTCATTTTACTCAACTCCAGTTTGTCTTCATAGATTACTTTTATGGTCAAAAAATCAAAAGAGATTCTTCCAAACAGCTATTCAGTGCACACAGGTTTAGCACCATCTCTGAATGTAGTTCTCCAGAGGAATTTCTTTGGTTGTGAAGAGATGGAGATTTTAGAGATAGGGAAGTTACAGGCCAATTTAGCCAGCCAATGCAGATTTCTAAAACTGAATGGTGTGGCATAAAGCTTAAGACTAAAGCTCTAAAGCTTGTGCTTCATATTCAGATTTGACTGTGGTAAGTGTGGGGTACATCGACTGCATCAATCAAATAGACTAAATAATGAATTAAGCTTAAAAAAATAAAAAAATCAATCAGATCATCCTGCTAAAAGTTCTTACTCATTTTTCTGATTTATTTACTTATTAAACAGTTATTTCATGTGAATTATGTATATATTAATCTAAGTATCAGCTTAGAGGAAAATTTTTATGATCAGCTTTAAAATATTGAAAATAGTAATGAAGAAAATAAGTAACCAATGGCGTACATATAACACAAAACATATAGCTCATGATAGAGGATTTTTTTCTAAGTGAAAACAATCTGCCAGGAAAAGAAATGTTTGTGATATATTGCAGTCTGATGGGAGATCTTAGATGACATCTCTAGTAAGAATTTTAATATGAAAGAACTTATTTCTATCAAAACAAAATATATATTTTTTGGGGGGGTGAAACCAAATGTGCTTTAGATTGCATAACAGGCAATTATTGCACATTGCATTGAGCTACACAGTTTAGCAATCTTATGTTAACAAGTATAGTTCAGTTTTGACATTTTATATGGCACCTCACTCTTAACCTTCAGGGTATGTGAATTAAGGACAAATGCTTTGTTAATCTGGAACCAGTGACCAAACTTGGGGTACTTTATTTATATCACCTCTGTATATGTGGGTGGCCTGTGATTTCACTCTCAGCTTTCTTGTTCCTGCAAGCTGTAGGTTGCCATCTCTGTTGTCACTGTAGAAGAATTGATTCCAGTTGGCTGCTACAAGTGTTTGCTTTTGTCTTACATCACATGATGTTCAAGATGCTGTTAATGGAATCTCTTTAGAATATCTTGCCATCTGCTGCACAGTATTGTATGTTTGCTGGTTTTTCCAAATTTGAGCATTGTCTAATTAGGACCATGGAAAAAATTAAACAAAAGTTGAGGGAGAAAAAGTAGTGGGACAGCTGAAAAGAATCACTGGCATTCCAATACACTCTTTAAATAAACACAAGCTGTGTTCCATGGTCAAACATGCACTGTACTTGTCTTGAGCCTCAGTTTTCTGTCTGCGGTATACAGCATTTAGCCAGAGGATCATTTCTATTTTTGCCAAAACATTTAGAGAAATAAAAAAGTGTTCTATCATATGCCACTGAAAATGCAGCCTGGCTTTATAGCACAACAGAGTTAGGAACTCAGTCACAAGCAGAATACTAGAAATGTGAATTTTTCACTTCTCCCCTCCTATTTTGTTGAAAATCTGAATATTTCACTGTGAAAAAGTTTTAGGGAAATGCTTCAGGTGGATGTTTCAAAGGACAGGTAACATTATTTCACTCTTAATGCTGTCCATTTGATCCCAAGAGCAGGTTTGTTTTATTGTGATAGCTTAACAGTGATGTTTCTCTATAAGGGAAAAACAATTATCAGGTGAATCTGGAACCTGAGCTCTAAAGAGTAATGAGACATGTTCTTYGCTATGTGTAATCTTTGTTTAAAAGAAAAGATATGGATCTTATTGGCCAGTTTTCTGTTTATTAGTCTTTATGATCTGTGGATTTAATTAGAGTGAGTTCTTTATTTGTATGTGTAAGGCACGCACTTCTCTGAGCCAACCAATGCAAGGAGCCTAGGAGGTTGGAGCCTGGACATGAGTCAAATATGGCACCTGATGTAATCAGCTAAAACTAGGAAGTCTCCTCAGTTTCCCCCTGAAGTCAGTGGAGATAAATTTTAAGATCCTTTAACAAGTGATTCAGAGAAGTTCATGTGTCTGCTGAGTTCTCTTTAATGGCTATAATCGCAGCTTGGAGAACCTGCTTGACAAATTCAGGTGCCTAAAGTTGTTACGAATATTTCTTTTTCTCTCCTCTCATTCGTAGACACTCAGCTTATATGTTTACGAGCCCCCAACAGCTGAAATTATGGGGTGACTGCCATGTCAGTCCTGTCGCAGGACAGTAAGATAACTACTTCATATTGTAAGATTAGTGTCAATATTGTTTCCTTCATTCATGACAGGCAATCTAAAATTTTGGTGTAGCTCATCTTGGCAGAACTTGTGTGACATCAGCAACTTCTACCTTTTATCTTTGTTTACCTGCTTCATCTACCGCTTGTGTATTTGGACTGCTGAATTTTTCACAATGTCTGTATAAAAGGCCTGGCTGTCAGCAACACCACTATGAGAATAAATTTAATAATTATATTTGTATCTACAGAATACCACTTCATAAATTTTAGTTGAACTTGATTCTTATGATATGAAAAGGTTTGCTTGTCTTCTGCTTAGAGGGAGGAATCTCTCCCTGTCTTGTTTTTGTTTTTCAGGGGAAGCTGCTGGTGACACTCCTAAAAACAAGTTCGATAAATTCATAGGAGTTCTCCTTTGGGAAGTTTGTAAGTACTTGCTGAATAATGAAAATATGCTACTTCAAGGTTGTGTGTTGAGAAACACTGGTGTTTTGGGATGGTTGTTTTTACATGTTGAGGGGAACTCCCCCATCCCCAGCCCCCCGCCCCAACCCTACTTCGATTTCTTATCAATCTTTCAACTCCTTACATATGCACATTTTCTATTTTGTATGAGTGTATAACAGCTGTGTGTCACCAGTTCTGTGCCTCTGAGCAGAGGATAAGTGATATTAGCACAGGAACCTAGCTTAGTGCATATGCATGAATTTTTGAAGGTAGACATTCTGATAAATCAGGCTTCTACAGAGAGAGTTAAATGAGTGGGTAGAATCTATGAATATTCAAAGAGATAATAAACTCCAGAAGGTCATGTTACCCCTCCTAACAGTACTGAAATAATTGGCATTTCAGAATCTGCATTTTTTTTATATTTGATTATATAATCTCAATTCGCTTCAAAGAGACAAAAAGAATGTTGACTGTACTTAGAATGAAGGAATGCTATTCCTATGGATTGCAATTGATGTTCTTGTTATGCTTGCACCTTTTATTCGGAACTCTAAACACAAATACTGTTGCTATTATGAGCTTGATTATTTTTTTAAATGTTTTTCAGTTTTTTGAAGAATGTTTTTGTGTCTTATTCTCAGTGAGGAAATTATTTGTCTTGGTCACAGCTGCTTCATAAATTGGGAACGTCAAATGTATTACTACAGAAAAGGCATACCCGCTGAAGTTCTAGCTACGACACTCAATGAAGAATTGGGGCACACTTGGATGTATTTTCTCAGACAAAACTAGAACACTAATTCAAAATGTGATGCCACAACGAATGCTCCATTATTGTGAACATACATTGAAAGTTAATCAGTGTTGCTGATTTACCAGCCATTCCACAAATAGGATTGTGTTTATAATTGTGATGTTGAATTTTACTTATTGTGTTCTTTTAATCTTGTTGCAGTACTTGTTCCCTATTTGTCTACTTGAGTCTGAAAAATTGCTCAAAGAAACATGTAATATAAAATTGACTTCTATTTTATATTTTTGATAACTTTTGTTTTGTAGCTGAAATATATAATAGCTGTGGTTGGAAAATAGAAATTAATGAGGTATAGAATGATATTTAGAAATTACAAAGTTGTATTAAAGGATAGTCCTTATTAAATAAGCATTAAATATTAAAAATAGACTAATAGGGAATTTTATAACTAATTTTTCTGAGCTTTCAAGACAATGTAATAAACTAAGTAATTACTCTAGAATAGTAAATAAAGTATTATTTTTTCCTGTGAACATGTTTTCTAGGTGAGCTGTTTAAGTAAATTATAATAGGATATAAATCTTTACATCTCTTATGGCTCTACTCTTTTTTTTGCTCTTGCCAGTGATGTTGCATACTAATCTCACAGCACACAATACGAACATTACTATTTCAGATAAATTATGTACTCATGGTTTTACTCCATTATTAAAAAAAAAATGTGGAAAGCGTGATTATCAAGACAAAACCTACAGGTATAAGTGCTATATACTATGGTGATGCTTATCTTTGAAGTGCTCAGATTGCTTTGTGTTTCTACTCCAAAAAGATCAGATATTCTATCTTGGTTTTGCATCATCTAAGTCAGCTGGAGGTAGCCTTTTATAAGCTGCTATATATCCTGACAAAATTCAGGTGGGCCATTTTAGTTGCTTTATTCATCCAGCTTGTTTTAATTAAAAAATTTTAAAAATCTGTATAGTAGTAACATTTGTGGAAGRAGCAGTTTCATTGCTGCTGCCTATACCTCTTAATTAGGATGAAGTAAAGACTACACCAATAATTAAGTGGTTCCCTTTTGAACTTTAATTACCATTGATTTCTGAAGGTATTTTGAAAAAAGTTGTTATAGGTAAGGTTCCAACTTTTTATTGAAAATTTATATAGATAAGCGAGTGTTTTTAAAAAAATCCTTTCCATTGTATTAATCTGTTGTGGAGAAATAACTGTAAGAACAATATCTGTTTAACACATATTTGTTAATATACAAAGAATTTTATTCACTTGCCACTTCAGTCTGTCTTTCTAGAGCTTTTGCTCTCTTGTTTTCTCCCTCTTATTTTGAGGTTCAGAGCAAAAGGCTATTCCAAAGAAACAAATKACTGTGATTCAAGAGAAACTGTCTAATCTTTGTCAACAGGAAAGAAGAGAACAGAAAGAGGAATATAGGAAAAGTAGTGAGGAAATACCCAAGAAAGAAAATAAACAAGACTTTTGAAAGCAAGATTTGTAGAAACTAAGATCGTCTGAGCCTTCTTATTTGATTTCAAAGTGAAGTATGCTTAAGCTAAAATTAGGTTCTTGGATTTGAGATTTAAAAAGGCCCAGGGTCATGCAAAGATTAGCTATGATTTGCAACTTGTGAAATTATAACCCAAAATATTAATAACTTYGTGAGACTATATACTTTTTATGAAACTTGGAAACAAATAAGGTGGACTGAGAAATCTGGATCTGTAAGTGAAACCGGACTGGAAGTTTCACTCAATGTTACACATCCTTTCTCATATTAAAATAATGTTGTTTTTTATAATGATATCTTCTGTTCCTTTTAAAAATACACTTGGACTATTTTATTGGTATGTACAATAAAATTGTAATTAGRCCTCGGAGATCAAACAACCCTTTAAAAAAACCACAAAAACCTCAACAAAAAGGATAACACTTTTTGTTTTAAATTCTTGTCTTTTCTTTTTCAGTTAGAAATTCAGATGATCCGATAAAGCTTTATTGTAAAGGGGCACATACCTTGTATTTGAGCAGCTTCATCCATCCAATGGAGTATTAATGTCTTTGGCATCCAACTGTCTTGGTGTAAGTGCTTCTACTTGAGATATTAATTCAGAAACCCCCTTAAATAGTCAACATATTCCATTTAAATTAGAGGCTTAAAATTACATGGTTTGAATATTATTCTTAGTGTAAACATATACTTAAATGCAGGAGGACTTCCTGGATCAGGACTAAAATGTTTTCTTGCTTTAGAGTTAGCCAAATGTTCTATTTTGTGTTCCCAGAGCTGATTAGAGAACTAAATCTACTTAAATAATAATATGGGTTCTGAGGTTTTATGCTAATATTTAAAACACTTAGAATATCTACATTGTGCAAGTAATCCATATCTCAGAATTCCTAGCTTGAAATCAGTGCAAGTCTATGAATGTGAATACAAATTATCCAGTTTCATGTTATTTTAAAAAGTATGCTCTCTTTGCTTGTTTTCTGGGGTCTCCCCTAATGTGAACTTAAAGGAAAACTGGATAAAAATCTCATCTCTTTCTTTAAGAATTCATGTTCTCTGTAAGTGTCCATACTTAATACAAACCATTCCATGTTTTTTAAAATATGTCTGTGACATTACTAAACCATCATAACATATACTTAATATGGGTTACAAACATAACTATTGTTTTCCTCTCTGTAATAGAGCTTTCTTGGCTTTCTTTTAATCTTTTCCAGAAGGCCAACATGTTTTATATGAAAGCAAAGCTGGAATCATAAGCATCTGATCTTTTTTTTACAGTTCCTTAGATGCTAAAGCCTTGAGTTTCCATACTTACTCTGTAAGGTTAAGAGGGGTTTGTATGTTTGTGTGTGTGGCCAGGATACAGCTGCTATATGGATAAGGGAACAACGCAGTGGTATGGCTGAAACCACAGTGTATTGTACGGTATGCACACACTGAATTAGATGATGATGGCTGGCAAGACTTGTTCCTTTAACCTCTTTCTGTCAGCTTGCACCTGTGTCTTTATAGTCAGTCTCTCTCCTTTCCCTTTCTCTCTCTTCCCCTCTCCTTTCCTTCCACTCTCCCTCCCCACACTCCTGCAAAATTTTTTTCCCAAACAACTATAGTTTTCCCTTAATATTTCATTTATTCAGTTACAAAACTTTGTTGCTTTGTAGTGCATCAATTTTTGATGTTTAATGTTCCTCTTTGTTTTTTTGTTGTAATACCTTATACCAGAATATAAGGAATGATCAAGCTACATTGTTGTTAGTGGTGAAGCATACAACAGTTTGTTTTGTTGACACGTTTGAGGTGAAAAACATTTCCTGACATACTCTTGCCTTTTAACAATGAAACTACTCATGATCTTTGCACTTTGCAAAGACATTTACTCACTGAAATTTTAAGTTATAAATAATGCAGTATATTTTGCTTAATAAAAATGCCTCATGTGCAGAAGAGTACATTAAAAGTAGAAGTTTTGAAACCCATCACATGCGTAGTAATATTGATAYTCAAGAAATAAGTTATCTGTGGATTTTTGAGTCCAGTGGTCGGTCTTAGGACTTTCCCCAGGTCAGTTGTAATGGGCATGGGTCTTTGGAATATCAACATGAAGGATGAAAATCATTATCACATCTGTTTCTTAATATGTTTGGAAGTCTTGCAATTTGGCAGTAGAGTATATGTATCTATGTGTACTGGCCAATATTTACTTAATTATATCCTTATTTTCCTAGGTGTTAACTAAAGCTCAAAATGATCTTGGGGCTTATTGCAAGGAAAACATAATTCACTTGGCCATGAATCAGTAATGTGGAAGTGTTTTAATCACAGATTGTTCTGTCTTTTCCAAACAATTAATACAATTTCTTGCAGTTCTAATACTTATGAATTTGGGCATCAGACTTATTTTGATGGCTTGATGATGGTATCTAGATTGAAGTTCCTCTTTTTTGCTTGTATTCTAGTACCAATTTYCTGGCTTTCAAAGTTAATATTCCTCATATGTAACAGTTATGATGTACATCAAGTGAATAGAAATTATATTTCTCTGAATATTTTCATCATTATTGTAACTGTTATTATTGTAGCATAGTTTGCTTAAAGCATAACTCTGAAGGATCTGATGCAGAACACTGGCCATACTGTGCTTTATGTARGTATCTTTGGAGGAAGGTAACAGTGTAAATGGTTCTGCTAATGGGCATGTATAATACTTGCAGAGGCTACTCATCTGSACTTTGGGAGGTTGAGTTCTTTGCGTATGATTGTAACATACCTTTAGAGAATATATATGATATGATAAGGTGAGATTTAATGGGACAGTACATTTATTTAGACATTTTGAATATTGCTACAAATATTGTGCTTTATATTCTCTGGATATTATGTTGATGCTGGTTTATGATGAAAGTTCTTGGAACTCATATTCTAAATTGAATATTGATCCTTAAGAACAAGCTCTAAATCTCTAAACTTAGAGAATTATGCAATTTATTGTAAGACTGATTCCACAGAATTTTATTTTGTGATTCTGAGTAACACTCTGTGACAAGACAGTGTGTTCTGTGAGAAAGAATGGAGCTTCTGATGTCCCCAAACAGAACAATAAGATACATGGTTTTAATCTCAGTTATTCCTTTGATTTTCGTTTTACCCCTCAATACCTTTCTTGCTGTTTCTGTACTTTCCTGATTTGTTTATTTAGACTGAAAATTCCTTAAGCTTTTGCAAATATATTGTGCAGTCAGTATCACAATAGGAGCCTAATTTCAATGGTGTACTTTAAGAAGTGCTGTATTACAAATAATAATTATGTATTTCAGGTGAAAGGGCATCTTTAGTCCTAAAATAAGTATAAAAAATGCTGTAACAATATCAGACAATTTATAGTGTTGTGATAATGAAATATTGTCAGGATAAATTACCTGTGAAATGAAGTCACTTTAATTGCCATCACATTAAAATGTCATTAATATCTCTCAAACTGCCATGAATATCAGTTACTCCCATCATATACTGACAGGTGCAATGAAAGAGACTTTCATGACTGGTCACACAGTGATGAAGTACATAAAGAACTCTGGTAAGTAAATATGAGAGCAACACTTTTTCTGTCCTTCCAGACCAAATACCCCAAATGAATTCCTTGCTTGTAGAGGAAAAAAAATGATTCCTCTCAGTAAGAGTCTATCTGTTAGTTTTGTTGGTTTAATTAGAACTATGCAGAGATGTTTTGTCTTATTTTGCTTTGTAGAGAAAATTTTCTTTTCCACTGTTTTAAATATATGAAAAAAATTACATGTGTATTGAAGTGTCTTGAAGCCCATATGGTCCTAGGGGTTGGTTAATTTCCCAGTCATCTTAGAAGTACACACAAATCTATGTTAAAAGGATGATATTCGTGATGCAAAGACAGCTTCAGGAATTGTCGACCKTTGTCATTGCCTAAACAAAGTTTGAGTTCTACCTCGTTCCTGAATATAGTATTTAATTACTTGTCTACAGCTTTTGTTTATAAGATGTTTGAATTATTAATTTTGAAGGATAGGACAATTCTACAAGTGAATTGTGGCTTTTTAGTCTATTAAGCTTTTATCTCCAGGGTGCACCTCACTTATTGCAAGAGAAGAAAGAAATTTAAGGAGTGATTAAGGCTTTTTTKGGGGTTAGTGTAAATATAAATTCCTTAACATAAATGGTGCTGAGATACTGTAGTAATAAATGATAGAAAGATCTAAAAAAGGAAATAGAGCATACTGTTTTCAGAATAATTGGATCAGTGATTGCACTTGCATATTAACTCCTTCAGTGTCTGTATCTATTGCCATTTGCCATCCCACAGTGATTTAGGTGGGGTTCTTATTTTTGCATTTCAGTTAGCTGGCTTTCTCCTGACCATCAGAAAGGGCATGGGTTGCTGACAGGACGTATAGTTAAGACTGTCTCTTTTCAGTTTGTTTGGGTCCACCTTAGCTTTGAAAAGAATATTTCAGGAAAACTGTAGCTCTTCCTTGACTGGAGCTTGAGAAGCCACCCTGTGTGGTTACTATAGCTGCTGCCTGGTTATGCTGTGGACCCTGGGTACTACTAGGCAGTCTAATTGTATGCGCAGGGAGGCAGGCTTAGTTTGCTTGTACAGATAGGTCATGCAGCGTGTTTACAGTAGAGGCTGTCTGTGTATGTCAAACATAGTGTGTGCTTGCAGTTGGCTGTTGAGGCCACTTCCTAACTTTTAAAATGTTTTAAGATGACAGTGTGCTCATTTGTTCTTTGGAGATGGTGTGTGAGCATTCTCATCAGTGCAGACGATGACATCTGAAAAGTGACAAGCACCGCAAAGATTCCTAGACACTGTAATATTTAGCTTTGCCATGCCTAACAGTCCAGAAGCCTCTTAACAGCCCACCCATGCATGCACAAAGAACCTTTGTACTTCTAAAGATGTTCTGTTGATAATAGATTCCTGAAGAGTACTCAAGTGCCTTTGAATAGCCTGTCCTTGGAGCTATAAGGCTCAGGTATACTCAGAGAGTAGACTCTTCAGATTTTATAACCCTCAGAGCATAACCAATTTCTTATCAGCATGCAATTTTTGAAGATTTTTAACTGAACTAAGTATTATAAGCATTTCAGTCTTAGTTTTATAGTTAACATACTATAAATCTAAAAATGGAAAATATACTTGCAAGAGTTACTTTCATTTCTGCTTGTGGTATCAACAACATATGTTGTATCAAAATATAGTTTAGACTGTGAAAATCAGTTTTGCTAAATCAATTTTATTTTTTTTATTGTTTCATAATTTATTTGAAATTGTTGGACAAGCAGATGGGAAATCCAGGGGGGAAATCCAGCATGAATACTAATCATGGAGGATTGGGACCTGAGAGAACATATTGTCAGAATGAGTTAGGAACAATATCAAATAAGTATAATGATTCTTTTTCTCTTGGAAATATGTTAGTGTAAGAGAAATTCATGGGGGTACAATATGTATTATCACAGTCTTTTTTTCTGTGTAATATAGAGACCTGAATGCTAGTGATGTATATTAATTTCATCAAGCAACGTGATGCATTTTAACAAATGACACATAGGAAAATTTAAAATTATTAGTGGTCAATGTTACCATCAGGTATTTTAATCCACTTGAATTCCACCATTTCTCTGAAGTCATCTGTAAACATAGAAGTGAGCCTGATTTGCACTTCACTCCTCTTTGGAACAAACGACTTTCAAAGAAAAATGAAAAGGAAAAAAAAAAGAACGTAAGAAAGGTTTATCTGCTCTAAATTTAAGAGTCAAATTAAGTAAGAAACCCMAAATTCATCCTAGTTATTTCTGAGGAATAATTTAGGCAATTCTTATATTACCAAAACTTAAAATAAATGTTTTAAATCATTGAGGATGGAGAGACATTCTGGTGAATGAGCGGACAAATGACTTCTGACTTGGGTCTTACCAATTCCTTTCCCTACCTTGTTCACTGTGAAGCTTTTAATAATGTCTTTGTAATCCTGTAGTAATTTCCACTGTGTTAGAGTTGCCAGAAAGACTGTTTTTACACCCTGAAAGATCCATCTCAAATTTGTTATTAGCGAATGTACATCTTCCTTGGATGTGAAATTACTCAGATTAAAAATAACTTTTACTACAATATTCTCTTTTATTCAAGACTGTGGAAATATGTGAAAATTTGTAAAAGTAGTTTTCTCCTTTAGCTAATAACTTGCGTGCCAGTTCTGTGTATCAAGGCATGCCTAACTCTTCGCCTTCATACACAGGGGTCAGTGCTTGTTTCTCTTTTAGCACATAGTCTCTCCCCTTGAGGTGGTTTTGAGCTGGAGAGCACTTGTTACCTTTAATGACGGATTCAGCCACCAGGTGGCCTTCAAAGAGCAGCAGTCGGCCCTTCCCGGGGCAGCAGCTACCGCGCTGCTCTGGGCCGCCTCCCCGGCTCCAGTGCAGGGCAGACTGCTGTCCAGTTTGCCATATGGCATCATCGTGCCTTGCAAATGCACACCAAGTACTGCTTTTCAATGAAAAATTTAAAGGTTTCCTGCAAAAACTGGATRTGGTGGGAAAAGAAAAAGCTCACCTCTGCTCACCAACGTTTATTTTAGGGTTTCTTGACTATCGCTGCTACTATCATTACTGCTCTTCCTGTTGACTGCTGCTATTACTGTTGATACTGCCTACTTTTGTACAAGCTTATTCTTTGAATCGGTAACTGAGCAGCCTTTTGAGAAACATACATAAATTTATGTAATAAAGCATCAAGACGTGATCTATGAAGATCGGATCTATGTTGTGTTGTGGCCATTTTTAGAATTTGGATATGCTAGGACTAGTTTCCTTTAAGTCTATATTATTAAAATTTAAGAAAGTAAGCTGAGCAATTTCTAAAATAAAATAACTAAAATTAAATAATAGATATCTGTAACAACATATTAATTATTCCAATACTAACAGTTACTAAAAGGGCAAAAAAGGAAAATAACAGATATCAATTTAATTTAATAAAGATGTCCCTTCATGAGATATATGAGCACTCTCAGATGTGCCCTACYGCTATAATATTCTACCAACCAATTGTCTATATAATAGGTCACCTAGCATGTATTGTGACAAAACATTCTTAAATAAGTGTTATGCTATAGGAATAAGACATTTAGAAAACACTTACAAAAAACTCCCTATGCATATTCCATCTGTAATAGTGTCCCATCCAAGGAGAGCTTCTAAATAACACTTTGATTTGCAGCTGTACCAGCATGATTTTGTAGAACTTACCAATAAGTGTTTCCTTGCTGTTGAGAGAAAGAAAATTTCCTTTGTCTAGGAAAAAGCAATCCAGTAAGCTCAGAAGGATGTCAGGTAAGCTCATGTAACCCAGTGCTTGTTTTATTGTCCTTATTTCAATTTATACTTTTCTCCTTTCATATTCCTTTTCTACTTATAGAGCATTACAGTATATTCATGCCACAAACATCCTGGCAATGAGATTAACATTCAATTTTAATAAATTTCTACTGAACAGCATTATCTCAGCCACAAATTTAAACTTAAACAAAACATTTAGAAAACAAAACCAATAAAGAGATTCCAGGCCAAAAAATATTTCTAATACTAAAATAGAGAATAACTTTACAGTTAAAGACGAGCCAGATCTGTAGACAAACTCTCTGGTGACACCTCTAAGTCATTGTCAGGTGGCCGTGTTCCTTTCTTGCCCTCTTTTTTCTCTTTAAAGGAAGCAAAAGAATACCTATTTGGACAAAATGAAAAACTTTACGATTCTCAGCTACTCTGTGGAAGAAAGTGCAAAAGTCAAACCAGGGCTCATTTTGGGACAAGTCTGTCATTGGTAGTTAATTAACACCCTAGTAGTTAATGGTTATGGCCTGGTAAGTAGGTTTGTCATGTTTTGCCCTTTCATTCCCACTCCAGTTGTATATGTGTTCTGTTCCAGGAAAGATAATTTTTTTCCCCGGAACTGCTCCAATCTTAAAAAAAAAAAAGTTTTTTAGGTTGTTTGGAAAAGAAACAAAATTAGTATTCTGTACAGCTTTTAAAAATAAATTTTACTGAAGAGGGCCATATAGTCAAAAATGTTTCACACAGTCTTACCCATTCTTAATTAAAATAAACCACTGCTGCTATTAAGGGCTTGTGTGGGAGTAGCAGCACAGGACCAATGCCGATTAACTGAAATGCAAGTAGGCAGATGTAGTACAACTATTTTTTCCTTATTTTGCTTAAGAGCACAACTTAACCTTAAAATCATTACTACATCAAATTAATGTCATTAAGTTACCTCCAGTGGATTTTCTAAATATCAGCATTTTATGGGAATGCCAAAACAATTTGCTTTGATTAGAAAATCTGGTTCCTGTCATAAGAACAAGCTTGTGTTCCTCTCATGTACTTGGGGTTTGAACTCTTGAATAAAAATCAAAGTTAGTTTTTATTTACTAATTTAATAGAGCTTCAGGCTTCATTCATGAGAATGTAGCTGCATTAGAAGATACAAGTTAGCAGTTCTAGTCTCCACCTGTTCTTCTGACTCTTCTTGAGTCTGCAATGCATGCTTTCCTCGTTTCTGTGCATTTTTCCTCATATTTCACTGCCATATCCTGTGATTTACAGCACTCCAAAACTTCTGAGATTCCTACTTTTTCATTTCAGAAAGACTTTACATTATATTTTAATGTAAMAAATTTTCACAAGAAATCAAGTCCTATGATATATATGCAGATGCTTCAGAATTTGGGTTCCTGGCCACATTCCCTATGTAGATAGCTGTAGTATTAAATATAAATCCAAAAGAGAACTGTCTGAGGGTATGGCTAACATTATGTAACGCTAATTGCAAAAGTTAACAATGGGATGTTCTTCCAAGTACTGAATCAGAGAAACTCACATTCCTGTACTAAATGCCTATTGAGTTGATAGTTCAATTTAGTAAATCTTTTTGTTTACTCTTTAATCCTCACAGTGTAAGCTGGAAAGCTGAATGTTTTTCTCAAGTAGCCAATTTTAGGGAGTTGTTTTCTTTTTAGCATTTAGTAGGTAAAAGTGAAATCAAATATTTTTGCAATAAAATGTGTTTTATAATCTTATTGTGTGTGTTGAGATTATATATGCTATATATGTGTTTATATACATGTAAGAGGATGATTTATGATGCTAAATAGGAATGAGGTTTTCTGCTAAATGCTTCAGTTTCTTAAAATTCCTTTGACTTCACTACAGAAGAAGACACCTTATTCATTAAATGCAAGTAATGACCAACATCATATTGTCTTATAATAGTTACGAAACCAGCTGACTTACCAGAAGTTTTCAGGCTCTTGCTATTGAGGCTGATTCGGAGAAAATTCTTGGAACTTGACTGTATGTGTAAAACTGACTTGCTGTTGAGTCATTCCTTTACAAAAAGCATGAGTTTCCGAGCTGATTAGGAATCACAGGAAGGCAGTCACATTGACAGTAGGAGATGGAGCTAATGACATCAGCATGATCAAACATAAGGGGAAATTTAGAATTTAAAATGTCAATAAAGATGATGGTTTATTAATGCATTTTTATTTATAGCAGGCCCATTACTTAGACCTTTTTTACTTGAAGAATTGCTTTTCCTTTTATGGAAAAAATAGAAACAACTCAGATCAACCTTTATACCGTTATTTGGCACTTGAAAGGAACTATGATAAAGAAATAAATTAGTTTGCGTGGGGTGATCTTAAACTGAGTCAGACCAAATATCTGCCTGATCCAGGGTCCTATCTTTAGCAGTGACCAAGAGCAGATGCCTAGGAAAGAGCAAAAGAACAGGGAAACCATTCAAAGTTGCTTGTGCAGCTTCCTCCACTCTGCGTCTCAGGAAGATGTGTGTTTTCTTTGTGTTTACTAGTTCTTGATGGGTTTTTTGTCCTATAACTTTGGTCACCTTTTAAATATGTGGGAAATTATAGCTTCCACAATACCCTCCAAATGGTTATTATTTTCCTAAAATGCAAGGTTACTGTTACAAATGTTTACATTAAACATAGGTAATGGAATATGACTGAAGGACTTGAACAGTTGGCCATATTTCTCAAATGGGGAGGCTGACAGCTGTTACTATTGTGCAATTTTTTTCACAACCCATCGGTTAGGTGTAGAATACAGCCTATGTAGCAGCTGAGAGGATGAGTAGAATTCTCATCCTCTGCCTGCTATCATGGACTTCCTTTTCATTCAAGGCATTTACTAAATACTGCATTGAATCCTCTTAACTGCCATCCTGAAAGGTCACCTTTTGTCCTGCTTTAAGGAGAATTTTTGAATAACAAATAGTGCATCTTCTGCAGTTAGCTGAAACATTTCTTTCATTGCTTTATTTTGCTCATATCTGGGTCTTTGGAATAAAAATAGTCAAAGTCTGTGGCACAAAAATGTAGTTCTTTTACCCATTCTGAGCTGAACTACCAAATGCTGGACCTGATAGAACTCTCACTGTATTACTATTCAGAGGCACCATGAACCTCAGAATGCAGTAGAGGATATCTTTATTTGGGTCTCATTTAATTGCATGGAGGCATCTCAGTCAGAATTAGTATTTCAAGAAAGTAGAATACTATTGTCTTAAACATTATATTTTGGCATACTGTAAAATTTCCCACCTGACTGATGTTTCTACTCAGAATGAAGCATGGCAGGATCAGAACATCAGACACTTTTAATCATAGAAAATGCTTTATACTTAAGTCAATATTAGTAAGTGCTCTGTTTATTTTACTATCAAATACTTGGAAGTTCCTTTTTACAGTACAATAGCTATGTGAGACTATATAGTAAATATATAACTTTCTCATTAATTGATGGGCAGTCATAAAATGATATGATAACTTCATAATGAATAATGGCCTGGGTTGTTTGCTTACATTGTTTTCATCTTGCTCCTACTAGCCTTGCCCTGTAAATTTGTCAGAACCTCAAATTCCAATGGCATATTGTTGAAGCAGGAAAAATAGCAGAATAGGACTCCACAAAATATTAACAAAATGGATTGTTCTGTAACAGTTTTATTTTAAGTTTTGCTGTTGCCATCTAAACCTAGAAAAGGTTATAGTTAGTATAAAGTTAAGTTGCATTTATTCATCTATTTTGGTGTGAAGCATTGGGAAATGGTCTTCCAGAGGCAACAATAGAAAGGGGAAGAATTAAAGAGGATGTGCAGGGAGAAAGAAAAGAAACTTTGGATTAGATAAAAAATAATCATAACAAAAAATTATTTGCACGGGGAGCTTCTTAAGCTTCTGGGATGGGAGGGACTGTATAAGTGAGTCATGAAAGCAAGCATTGATGTGAGACCATTCCCTTTTTGATAAACACTTTTGGCTCTTATTTCAAATTTCTTTTAGTCTAGGACTAGTTCCATTGACAGTGATTATATCGATTGCCTGAAACTGTCTATGTGGTAGCTTAATAAGCTGACATCTGTTTTTCAGCTATTTAGTATAATTAAGTTTCCTCTCTCTTTGCTTGCAGGTGCACACATAGGAGTTGGCATCAGTGGCCAGGACGGAATGGAAGCAGACTTGGCCAGTGACTGTTTGCCCGGTTCAAATACCTTCAGAGGCTCTTGCAGATTCATGGCAGGCATTCTTGTTTGAGAATGTACAAATTCTTGTGTTATTTCTTCTATGTAAACTTTGCTTTCACACTGCTTCATTTCTGGTTTGTCTTCTGTGGCTTCTCTGCTCAGGTTTGTTTCTGTTTTCTAAGTTTATAAATGAACAAAACAGTGATTTGTACACTTTGGATACCTAGAAGTACATGTACTAGGCAACCTAAATGTTTGAGTACAATAGTTTTGGAAGTTAAATAAGTATTATTTCTTTTTCTGTTTTGAAAACACAAGTGTATTTGACTGCAGTTATTGCACTTAATGATCCCCTTCATTTTCCAAGTTTAAGACATACCATTTTCATATGTTATACACTTCTGCCTTATATTTAGAAGGAAAAGAGAACCATATGTTCTGCTTTAATGGTAAATCCTAGGGCTTGTCTGTGTGGTTGTAAGGAGTGTGTAGATAAGCCATGACGAAATGACTGCCCCTAACTACATCCACTACAAAAGATGTCCAGTAAGCAATTATACTAAGGTAAAGAGCTGTGTTGGAATTTCATGCTTTTTTAAACACAACCTGGTTTTCTTACCTCTTTTTTTTTCTAATGCTTGCTCTGTGGGCATCGTTCTTCAGGAAACATTAAGTTGGTGATTTAAGAAAAATTGAAGGGGACCAAGAGTGGAGTTCTTGCAACCTAAATATCATGTTTAAAAAATTATTAATATGTTGGACTGAGGGAGTTTTATGGGAGACTATATTTGGAGACATTTAGTCAGAGTCCTAAATTTTGTCTCCTGAGCATTTCAAACATGTTTTGTGAGAATGAAGACAACCTCCCTGGTTCCAAATTTCTTCACTTAGTGACATTATATATCCAAAAGAAAAAAAAAATCATCCTTTTAAACCAATATTTAACAGATTAAGAAAAAACATTTTTCTTTAAATTTTGTATGCTAGATTCCATAGACTCTAAGCAAACAGGGGTTTTGACCTGTCTTTTGTAAATTCTTTGCTGTTCAGGGTCTTCCACCTCTGTTTAGGAGCTTTTACTAGACCTTAAAAATGGCCATACTAGTCAGACCAATGACCTTCTTGTCTTGTCAGAAGCCTCTTTTCAAGTGTCCAACAGCAAACAACTGTAGAAGAGTACAAAACTGGGGCAAACATATAATGATACTTTCTCATGTTACTTTCCTAGCTTCCAACAATGTGCAGCTGAAGGACTTTCTGAACCAAAGGTGGTAGTTTGTTTAATAAGTGTCAAAGGTTTTGAACATTTACAACATACAGCAGCAAATTCTACAGCTTAAGATTCCTTTCCCTGTTGCACCTGCTGTCTACTACCTTCATTTAATGCTCCTTAGTCCTTGCCACTGAATTTATCACGATTTTATAGACTTCTTTCCTCTTATACTCGCTCACCTCTTTTCCAGCTGAAAAGTCCTAGTCTACTTATTTAGTATCTGATAAATCAAATGGTGATTGAAGTATCCTCTTGTGAGATACTGAAAAATAATTCGGAAATGAGCAGGTAGCTTTGGTTATTAAGGTGGGTTGATCTAGCAGGGAGAAAGAATGAAAAAAGAAGTCTTCCTTGAATACCCTGAAGCATAGTTGGTTTTTTTTCTGTCCACATGTAACTCCTGAAACCAGGTAGAGGAATTGGGGAAAAATTCTGAACTGCAGCTGCAATGCATGTTCCAAAAGTTATACAGAGGTAACTTTAGAAGAGGAAACCACTCCTAATGCTAACTGGCATGGTTCCAGAAAAGAGAGAATCAAGGATTTTGTGAAAGCATGAATAATTGTGAAAATATGTTAGTGTTTTGGGCCTTGGGAAATAACCTTTCTATGTCTGTAGAAGGGGATGTTTTTCAATAATTACAGCAATTAAATATTTGATTACAATTTCTAGAATTACATAGTATTGCAAAGCTTTTCGTGAACACTAGAACAACCAGTATGCTTCACATGAGTATTTTTGCTGTTTTGGCTCACCTTAGTAAATGTAGTACACAAGTTTTTATTGTTTGGGTTTTTTTGTTTGTTTGTTTTCTCAGAAGGGTTAAAAAAATAACCACAACACTTACATTTTGTATCTGTATGATTTGTTGTTAGGGCTTTTTTCCAGAGTTTTGGTTTGATTCAAATCTGAAGAGATTTTCAGGCTTGTTTTAACTACCTGCCATTTTTATTAACCTTCCATATTCTTATCAGTGAGTTGTGGTTAGTGTGATATAAAAAAGACATAGTGTTTGTTGAAAATGAAAGGGCTTTGATTGTAGGCTAAAGATATAGATTTAGATGTAGACTTTAGAAGAAGTGCTATGGGTATTTTCCTTCGTTCTCATTAAGAAAATGGAAGTCTGTAGAATAAAATTAAAGAAAATGTTTAGCATATAATCAACTGCCAGCATACTAAAAATCCTTCGGTCTTGTTACAAAAAAATCTAGCACTTAAGCTTTTGTATTCAGGAGGTTGGCATGTATGTGCCATGCTCAGGTAATTGCTACTTTGCACTACTTCACATTGTTGGCACAGTAGACTGATTACTGTTGGTCTCTGATTATGTGCTTCATTCTGTCCCAACAAAAATTCCTTGGTAGGTGGGCTGTATACACCAGATGACATTTTCTGAAAAACTTCTGGAATGTAATCTTCTGGTGATATGCACATCTGAAAGCTGTTCTCTCGTGTGGTGGTGTGATAATAAATCCTGGTGGTGGGGCAACTGAGGCTAATAGTGCAGTAGTGTCATTTATCTGGCATTCACTGATAGAATGTTCCTTATGCTTTTTTTCTTAATCTAATTTCAAATGTGATTATTTTAGCTACTGTTTGAGTATATAGTATAAATTCTCCTATATAATAGGTATAAATTCTCCTTTAATACTAAGTATAATAAGAATAATTTGTATAGTAAGTGTAAAATCTCCTTGTATGACTCGCATACAGCAATAGTGCAGTGCAATATTCTTTCCTCTGCTCTGATCTGCCTGTTTTGAAGAACAAGCCTGACTGCAAGCTCTATAAAGAGGCAAGCATCCTGTAAAATAAGGCATTATCATTCACAAAAGTTTCCAGCTTAGTTTGTGAGCAGATCTGTATCAGCTTTCATGCATTACATGAACAGCAACTAGGATAAGTTCCCAGAATTCCTACAAAATGCGAACTCAAACTTTGAGAAACTGTTGCATGTTAAAACATTTCTGGACTTTGAATCCATGACGACCTGCAACTTATGTTTGTATATTGTGAGTATTTGAGGCCAGGAGATATGTTGCTACATCAGCTTTGGGGATTTGTGGGATTAGTTTTACATCTTTGATTCAGACTGTTTAACATCACACAGCTAGCCTAGGCTAGCTCTCATTTTGGAGACTTACTTAATTGTCCTAGACAAGGCTCCCTCAATATCCAATGGGATGAGAGAGAGAGGTCTCCATGAATGACTACTTACATGAGGTCACTGAATACGTTGAGAATTTTGTAAGTTGTATTGCTAGGAAATGATTGTAGCTTCAAATTGCTCTGAAGGTCTGGGCAAAAGGTGGAACTGCTGCCTGTTGAGGATCTTACTTTTACACTTAATTCGGTTGTGGCCAGTTTTTCTCTAGTGGATCCAGGTATCCTTCTTGCTTCACTGCTTAAGATGTAGCCAGTTTGCCCAAAGGTTGTAAGAGAAGGACTTGAATGGAAGGTGGCTATATCACATACGTGAACCCTGATAAGCAACACAACTCTCTGGGATAGTAATGCTCTTAGTAAATAATCTTTTGTCACTGTCACATTCAGACTGCATATATACTTAAAGCCTTTTTCTTGTATAGAGGAATGCTTATTGAGCATTTTACTTGTACTAATTGTTCCGTTTTATATTACCAGTACTATACAATGATATACCACTAAATCATTGGATATCTTTTACTGTGTCTGTTATGGAAATTCATATATTCTGTTAGAGGATATTGTCTTCTTTTATTCCAAGAAACTATCAATGGAAATCTTTAAAATGGTTTTGTTGATAATATTTTTTGTATAAGTTGTCATCCTTTTAGACTGTTTATGGTTTATTCCTCTTCAATATTGTCTATACTTCGCTGCCTGTACCAGTTATTTGACCAGGTACACTTTTATTTGATGTTTAAAATATAAGTAGTAATTTGACAATAACAACATTGTGATAAGTGCTGAAGTGGTCCCAGCATCAGGTGACAAGCCTTTGAAGAGGCTACTTAAGGATTCATATTTTTTTAATTGCTTTGACTGTACTATCCATAGCTTAAGTAATTAATTATCTAGGAGCTGGGGATTTATGGATAGTGTTTTTTGCTGGCACTATAACTTTCTTGCCCTGATTCCTCCTATCCTGAGGATGTGATGAATGGATGTAGTACAGAAATTACTGGAGTTTTTTTTTGCAGAGCAATGTGTATGAGGTGTAGAGGGTGAAAGCATCTGTTAGTGCTAAACACAATCAAGTGCAAAGAAGACATAGTAAAGGATATTTTTCTCTTTGCTCATATTTAAAGACATAGACTAATAATATCAAGCTCAATAAGATCTGCTTATGCTTTTTCTTATCAAGAGGGCTATGGGAAACATAATCTGGAAGGAATATGTACATCAGTAACTCACATTTGTCATCAGGGTTATTGAGGACCATGCATAATAACACCAGTGGATTGATAATTCACTTAAGGGAACAGCAGAGACAGTGAGTAGTTTTAGTAGTGACAGAAATCTGAAACTTTGAGTCTAACAGGAAAAACAATTTTTTCCTAAGTTTCAACTATTTATTTTCTAAAGTTATTGCTGTATCTTCACACTGTTTGCTGTTTTGACAGCATTGAGCTCAGCATTACTGCTTGCAAAAGACTGGGATCAGGTGACTAACCATCTGCATTTTTTGGGCATGTTCAGTAGTACTGTGAATATGGTTATTCCAGAGGCTATTCCTTTTTATTTCTTTTATTTTTCTGAAAATAATTTACCTTAGCAAAATAACATACATTGCTCATTAAAGAGGTAAAGCATTGAATGGATAATTTTCCATATTAAAAGATGTATGCAGTATTCATATATTTGTATTAGATATCTAACCTGAGATCTTTATTAAATTCTGTATATACTTACATTCAATAGAGACATTCATTTGCATTCGAACGCATTGTTAGGATAAGTTGAAATGTAATTATTATTTTGCATTATTAGAAAATACATACATGGATTAAAAAGACTTCAACATGTTTCAAAATTTTAAAGTCAACTGTTTTCAAAAGGTATTGCCTTTTTAAGGACAAAATTTATAGGTATTGGTMATATCTTTTGTTAAATCAAATTAGTGTAGCTGCCAAGTGAGTCTTAGGGTATACAAACCTTTTCTCAGGATTTGAGTTTGCATTCTGAAAGATTTTTTTTCTCCCCAAACTATATCAGATAATCTCTGCATGTAATTCAGCAATCATCTATTATCAATGGTGCATCTAAAGTGCTTTTCTATGTTAAATAGACATGAATAACAACATAATATTCCTATGAAGTTGAGCTCTCATATATCAGTTCTCTTTTAGACCCCTAAAACATTTTTCAAAGTTGAGGTGTATTAGAGAGAAAGAAGCAATCCAAGCTCCACATGTAAGTATGTACTAGTAGTTTTGCAGAGCATGCTGCAATTTTATCTTGTGAGGTGCTTCTGAACCAAACATGAGTGTCAATTTTTTTTCCACCAAGGAACATTAATCAACATCCTTTTTATGACATTTATTCTTTTGATCTGATAAATTCCTATTTCTTGGTTATTAACAGAGACATTTTCATTTAAGGGAGACCAAAAGGTGCCCTTGATAACGTTTAGTTGTGCCTCTGAGAAATTTTTCCTATTCTGTTCCACGGATGTGTGCCATTATGCCTTTCCAGTTCACTTTCTCATAGCCCTCAAAAAGACTGTTTGTATTTGCTTCATTCACATGAGTTTGTTTTCCAATGCACTGCCTTAAATAGTGGCCTTTAAGAAGACAGTCATGTGTCTGATACATTATTTGATTCAATTAAGTGGTTTATTAATCTGTTTTTTGAATGATTACATTGCAATACTATTGATCTTTGCAATATGAGACTTACATAAAAAACATCTCATGCATAACCTTTTCTGCTGAGCTGCTGTTTGGAAGTTTCTAAATCCACAACTTTAAGCTTTGCAGCTCATTTTCAGGATGTTATTTATAAAACGTAATATTGCATTTTCTTTCATGATAAGGATTAATACGTCCAATGTAATCACTCTGTGCTGAACAAGATACATTGCTTCATCTAGCAGCTGCCTTTTAGTGGCTGTATTCTTTCCCTAAAGTTCTAACTTGGATGTCCTACTCCCTTATTTAGCATATCTTCTGAACATGCTTTCTAATAAAATCAGAATTTCAATTTGACTTTCCAAGATTAAACAAAAGCTAATAATTCCTAAAAAGGGTTAAATGGAGGATACAGCTATCCTCCATAGCTGTCATAATTATGTATTAACAGCCTTATGCTGTATAGCTCACAATTTAGGTTCCTCCTGCACTTTTTGAAGCCTTGTTAGGCTTCAYGCTGTACAGCTTCAGTTGTCCATGTTTCATGAGAAATGAAGTCAGATAAATAATTTGGCACTTTTTGCAGTTTAAAATTTTCATCACAATTAATGTGACTATGTCAGGAAAGAATTCAAGCATTTGGTAAAGTTTTTGTTAAATTATACATTTGCTTATTAATTGGCTACTTGCACTTTTAAAATAGGTCTCCATAAAAAATTCCTTTTGTTGTATAAAGCAGCTGCTCAGGATTAATATCACATCAATGTTTCAGGCTCCAGGAAAAGGATAGATGAGTAAAGCTCAACCTCAAATGTCAGTGAGCTCTTTGTTTTTACAACAGAAATCTTTTGTAAGTGATCGAAACAGCTCTGTCAGGTTAAGTGAAGAAAGAAAATCAGTGACTTAAATACTATAGTGCTTTACCAGTGGCTTCATTTTTTTTAAATAGAACTGTCTTAGTTTATGTTAATGTGTCACTGTGATGAATAGGAACTACTTGCAATTGATTGCAATAGCAAGAATTGATCCTTATCTGCATTATATGCTGAGCACGTTTTTCTGACATTTAGTCTGGCTCATTGACAGTCAAATTAATTTTCTTACTCTAGGCTGCCATATGCAAGAGACATGCAAGCAATCCATTTGACAGCAAAACAACACACCGAATGTATCTGTATTGAAGTCTTATATTACTGCCTGTTAATGAATTATTCAGGACTTCCACATTATCCATTGGAATTTTTTTTGGAAGGCTAGTTAAAGCATGAAAGAATGGTGGAAGGAAAAATCAGTGCCTGTCTTTGAGAAGAGAGAGAAAGCAAGTACAATGTTATAGACAAGTCAACTTTAATTCAGTTCCTGTAAAAAGATGTGTAATCACAAGTGACCAAATTATTTGTAAAAACCTGAAAAATAAGATGATTAACAGTCAGAACAAATTTGTCATGGGGAAGTTGTACCAAACTAGTTTAGTTTCTGTCTGCCAGAGCGTTAGCAGGCCTTGTGGCTAGAGGAGAAGCAATTTGACATGTATCTTGACTTGGAGGTCCTTGTTGCATTCTTATAAGCAGGCTGATAAAATTTAGYCTTGATGCATCTACGGTGAGGTGGGTACTGGTATGTTTTGTAGAAGTGTTTGGAGTTAGGTATCAACGCTTTTCTCTCAGAATGGAAAGTTAAATATTGAGTAGGGGTTGGCAGGAATCAGTCTTGGGTCAGATRTTACTTAATACTTTCATTAATGATCTGGATGATGGAATAGAAGACTTATTGAATTTGCGTTTGAGATGAAGCTGGAGGGCACTGAGGTTTTATTCTAGGACAGGATTTAAACTGAAAATTATCTTTGCAAGCCAGGAGGCACTCTGAGAAAATAGAATACAAGTAACAGGGATGACAGCAAGCTCCCACACTTAGAATTTAGGAGAAGACCTGCTGCCTAAATACCATGATGGCAACAAATGGGTAAGTAACAGTTTTRTAGAAAAAGGTCTTGGTGTTATAGTGCACTAAGGTTCAATGTGAGTTGAACACAATGTGAATGCTAAAAAGTTATAAGAAAGGGAGCTATCTTACAGGGTGCATAATGAGGATGACAGCCTGCATGACGTGTGAAGTAATCAGTCTGGTTTATTTAGGATTGGTATGGCCTCAACTTTTGTATGATCAGTTTTGGTTGTCACATTTAAGGGAAGGTGTGGACCAGTTGAAGAGAATACCAAGGTGAAGAATAAGAATGATTAAGTATTTAGGAAACACGACTGACAAGGAAAGAGAAGTGGAATTGGGCTTTCTTCACTTAGAAGGGCAAGCTTTTATATCAGTCCTTGGATATGTAAAAGGCTGTTGCAAAACCAAAATCGATTTATGTCTCTTGTGAATAAGATCTATAAATGCAGCTAAATTAAATGAGATACTTGGTAAATTAAGATAGTGGGGAATGCAGTACATTTCCTGAGGTGGTGGAATATCCATCATTCTTGACATTTCCAGCAATTTCTTAGGTAGAATTCATACTATTTTGGGCACAAGGTAGTCTAGATGATGTCTTGAGTCCTTTCAAGTCCTAAGATTCCATGAAAATAGTTTTATTTATTTATTTATTTTATTGGTTAACATTTGGTTTCAATCTGGAGTGTGATTTTGTAGGAAAAGCTGTTTCATATGGAGATGTTTGATTCTTGCATATCTCAGGGCAAGAAACACCTGTAGTGATGATGACTTATAAGCAACTTAGCTCACCAGGTCAGTGAAAGTACATTTAAACTGGAGTGGTATACATGCATAGCTGTATAATGTATCAGTATACACCTGGGGTGTATACTGATCTGGGTGCCTGCTAAAATGAAATAAAGATGAACTGTCATGTTGTTCACTACTTCCAGAAAGTAAAATATTTACACCAAAAGGTGGAAGTACTGTAAATAAATTGAGAATGAGGAAAAAATTATGTTRCTTACAGAAATATGGAGAGGAAGTAGAGCTTCTTGATGTGTTACCATTCATAATCCTGTAATCTTGCTATATCTCAAACTGCTTCTGGGTGTCGAGATAACATCTTTAGCCAAAAGCTGTTTATAAATCAGGGTAAATTACTTTAAAAATAATTATGTAATCTGTGTCATTTGCGCACTGGATCAAGTAATGCATTGGAAGATAATTAATCCCATGCACTATTTTGTCATTTTGATTTGTATTAAAATTCTCTATTGAATTTGTAAGACAGCAAATTAATATTGTAACGGGTAAGAAAGCAAATTAATATTTTTGGGTTTAGCATAGCTGTTTCATCCCAAATCCGACAGGAAAGGTGACAGTAACTTTACCATTTGCTATGAAATCTGTATACTTAATTTGTATACATAATCTGTACACTTCAAATATTTTGAAAGGCTAATTATTTGTGTAATAAATAAAAAATTAACTTTCTACAGTTAATTTTCATGAAATATGTCAATGACAACTCAGAAGTTAGATTGTATAATAATATACAGGATGTGGTGATGTTGTAATAAGGTATTATTCATTTGTCTTGGGAAAGTCTGAGAACAAGTTTTACTCGATGTAATAATTTTTGAAAAACCCCAAACCCAAAACACAACCCCGTCTTTTACTTCATAGGTCAAGAGTTCAATTTTTTTGCTGCGAAGCAGATTGATTTCAGTAGATTTCATTTTTAATTGTCTGAGTAATGTTCTGTAAAGATGAATGCTTAAGAGTTTCCCCTCGGAATCATTCTGTTCATGTGTTTTTGGTAGTCCTTGTGAAGAGATGTTGTTCTATAAAGAAATTGCTTTCACAATACTGTTGATGTGCTCATAGATTTTTTTGGGAAGCAAGTGTGCATTAAGGATGCCAGGCTAACATTTCAAAAAGTTATGGTATTACATCTTTAATGTCTGGACATTTGTATTATAACAATATTGTATTTGCATATTATTTGTTCTTTCAAATGAACAATGCTCATAGAATACTGTTTTTTCTCCTGTTATTGTTCAGTGTGCAGTTCCCTTTTTTACAGACATTTATTCTCACTGTGTCCCTCCAGATGATAATTGACCTCTTCCTAAAAGAAAAGTCTGAGACAGGGCAACTGAAACACCAGGTGAAAATGTTTCTTTCTGACTCTGAAGGAAGTAATTGAACTAGTTCAGGCTACACATCTAAAAGTTAGATGTCTAGAAATAGTTAAAACGAAACCCACTCATGAGTGCCTCAGGCTGGGCACCTAGAAAATGAGAAATTTGTACACTGTGAGAAGGTAATTCTTTTCAGTCTTTAATGTAAATAAATGATTTAATATTAATAAAATGGGGAGATAATTTGCCTCCTTACTAATGATGCAGACTTACAAACAGGCCCAAGAGCCACAGCAGTAGTAGTAACATGATGGTAAGACAATTTGATAAGACACTTCTACCCAGAAAGAGGACACTCAGAGTGTCTTATTAGGATAGCACTGATATTAGAAAGGAAATARTACCAGCAATGCAGAAAAGTGTATTTTCTTTGCTTAACTTTGTCTATAATATTCGTGTAACTTACAGTAATACTGTAAAGAATAATTCTTCCAGTAATGAGGACCCAACCAAGTCTTGGGGTAAGTAGTTCATAATACTGGGTGAAGTTTGTTTGCCTAGGTTGTCTTATTTGTTGCCTAAAATCTGAATACTTTACACTGAAGGAGGAAATCAGTCTTACAGGTTTTGTAATCAGCCTGTAAAGGCCTTTGCTCTTTAACTTTATTTGAAGGATGCTGCCTGTATAAAAATGTGGTAGTGTCTGGCTGTGCTACAAAGCAAATTCACAAGTGTGCTGAAAGAACTCAGGCTATTTGTGCATCTCTTCAGAAGGAAAATGTGGGTAGGGTTTAGATGAAAGCTGCTGCTTGTTTCACTAGGCCAGTTAGAAGAGAGCTTGGCTGATAACATATGATCACAGTTTTCAGGAAAAAAGGGTTACGTAAGCTTATTTAAAAATACAATAGAACTGTGCATTCAGAGAATGAGTTAAAGGCTTTTAGTGTTAGGGAGCTCAGTCCAAAGGAAAAAAGAACATTTAGCTGTATTTTTGACAGAGGCCACTCTTATGATTTCTGTAGGTTGTAAGCCCTGAAGCTCATTCAGATGGCATGGTGTGCAATGGAACACACAAAATAAATTGCAAAACTGACATCAAAGGAAAAATTAGTAAGAGTATAGGAAATTTGTGCTCAAATTTTTCCACTATCAGTTAATATACTGGTGGTGGTTAAAGAAACTACCTGAAGGAAGAGAAAGATGAAATTTCAGAGTGAATAAGTGCCACTAAAGCTCCAGGGAAATATAGACAGTAGGCAGAGCTGTAGGAATTTGGTGTCAGAGTGGAGTTGGTGTTTTGTGACAAACATAAGATGAATACACTGTGTGCTATTCTGTATGCATTTATAAGAGCTTGTTTGTTTAGTTAAAGCCCAGTTGGATTGGATGCTTATTGTATTTCAACTCCTAATGAGGACAAGATGAGGTCATGAATCGCCCTGATAAATGTGAGTATATACATATGCTTTGAGGAACACTGCTGATCTACAGAGCCTTTTTTCTTGGCTAATGAATCATAGAATGGTTTGGATTGGAAGGTATTTTTAAAGATCATCTAGTCCAACCCCCTGCCAGGGGCAGGGACATCTTTCACTAGATCAGGTTACTCAAAGCCCTATCCAACTTGACCTTGAACACATCCAATGCTGGGGCATCCGCAGCTTCTCTGGCCAACCTGTTCCAGTGACTCACCACCCTCATTGTAAAAAAATGTCTTCCTTATATCCAGTCTAAATCTACCCCTTTTCAGTTTAAAACTGTTGCCCTTTGTCCTGTAACTACAGGCCCTGGTAGAAAGTCTCTCTCCATCTTTCTTAGAAGCCCCTTTAAGTGTTGTAAGTTCTCCCCAGAGCTTTCTCTTCTCCAGGCTAAACCCTAACTCTCTGTCTGTCTTCATAGGAGAGGTGTTCCAGCCCTGATCATTTTTGTGGCCCTCCTCTGGACCTGCTCTAACAGGTCGCTGTATGCCTTGTGCTGAGGACCCCAAAGCTGGATATAGTACTCCAGGTGGGGTCTCACAAGAGCAGAGTAGAGGGGGTAGAATTACCTCCCTCGACCTGCTGGCCACGCTGCTTTTTATGCAGCCCAGGATACAATTGGCTTTCCAGGCTGCCAGCCCATGTCCAATTTTTCATCCACCAGTACCCCCAAGTCTTTTTCCACAGGGGTGCTCTCAATCAATTCATCTCCTGCCCTGTACTGATATTGGGGTTTGCACCAAGCTGGTGCAGGACCTTGTGCTTGGCCTTGTTGAATTTCATGAGGGCCCACTCCTCAAGCCTCTCAAGGTCCCTCTGGATGGCATCCCTTTTCTCAAGGTATCAACTACACCATTCAACTTGGTGTCATGCACAAACTTGCTGAGGGTGCACTCAATCCGATTGTCTGTGATTGATGAAGATATTACATAGTATTGGTCTCAGTATGGACCCTTGAGCAACACCACTCGTTACTGGTTTCCATTTGGACATTGACCTGTTGCCTGTAAATCTTTGGATGTGGCCATTGAGCCAACTCCTTATCTAACAGTCCATCCATCAAGTCCATATCTCCAACTTAGAGGCAAGAATGTTGTGGGGGACTGTCAAAAAACTCTAGGGAGGTGACATCAGTTGCCTTCCCTTGTCCGCTGATGCAGTCACTCCATTGTAGAAGGCCACTAGATTAGTCAGGCATGATTTTCCCTTGGTGAAGCCATGTTGGCTGTCTCTAATCACCTTCCTGTGTTCCRTATGCTTCAATATAACTTCCAGGAGGATCTGTTCCATGATCTTACTGGGCACTGAGGTGAGGCTGACTGGTCGGTAGTTCCCAGGGTCCTCATTATCCTTTTTAAAAAATGGGTGTGATATTCCCATTTTTCCAGTCACTGGGGACTTTGCCTGACTACCATGACTTTTCAAATATGATGGAGAATGGCTTGGCAACTACATCAGCCAATTCCCTCAGGACCCTGGGATGCATCTCATCATGTCTGATAGACTTGTTTATGTAATGAAACTGTCAAGTGAATGAATTGAGATGCATGGTCATTCATGCAGTTCTATATAGAACAAAAATTTTAGAGGATATCCCTTCTCAGCCTGTCTTCATCAGTCCCATCTTCTTGCCTTCCTTTTGGTTTCATGTAGAGTCTTTCAGGATGTATAAATAGGAATGCTAATAGATGTACTGTTGAAATTCTTTAAGGAAACAAAAACCCCACACTCTCTCCCCCAAATCTACCTGATAGCAAGGATTTACTTTATGTGATGCTGAACAATTTATAGCTCCCAGGCTGCATTTTTCCAGTGGTCTGAGGCTGATTTATCTGTATCTAATTCTATGAACATAGGTGTCTGAATTCTAAAGTGACTAGAACCTACTTTGTACACTAATAGTGATGCAAGCTGCCTTTAAGACTTGTGTATGTGGTTCCAGAAGATCATCTTAAGGTATGTTGGGCTGAAATAACTCTTCTGGCACTGTTTTATTGCTGTGATGCCAATAACAAGAGGATAAGAGCATGTATGTCTGTCTGTTTCCCAAATGTCACACTACCTCCTGAGGCATAATGTGTCTGGTATAAGTTAAAACAGTCATTTGGCCACTTTAATAGTTATAACTGGGAAACAATATTGTGCATAATAAGACCAAGATTAGGAGTCCTCTACAGTGATATTGCACTACCTTTTTACATCCTTTCGTCAATTGCATTATTTACTCCGTGGCTAAAGCTTTTTTCTGCATTACTTGGTTATCACTGGATATTGTAATAATCTTCCCTGCGCTGTGAACTGAATTATTGRGTATTTCTCAACTACAAATGCATCACTACAAAGCTGCAGGCAATGTTTTTTGTAATTAAACTCTGTTTCCAGTTTACTTTACTTTGCTTACATTATCTGGTTAGGCAATCATTGTCTGGAACATAATAAAATAATCTAAACTACTGTTCTTGTAAGAATAAACCAAACAATAATTAATATGTCATTGTTTCCTTAGGGATGTTCTTTAAACATTTCAATAAAAAAGTTGAGAAAACATTAAAAGAAATCAATAGAATATGGAAATCACGTTGCCATAAAGGAGTATTTGAACAGTATATTTCATTCAAAATGCTTAGAGAATGTTAAAGAATTAAATAAAATGTAAAAACTAAAAGATTTCCTATGGCAGGAAGCCTTTAAGGCAAAAGTGTAATGAATCATGTGAGGAATATTGCTCAAGTGCAGTTCCTGTTCTTAAAACCAAATGAGCTAGACCTTTACAAAATTGTGGTATTAAGGGTGTGTGCTTTTGTGTACACATATATGTGTGTGCAACTTTTTTATTCAGTCTACTGTAGACATAGTTAAACTAGATTAACCTAGCAAATGTACTGCAAACAGTGTAACAGCAGCATTTTTTTACTGTAATTAGTGGTAGACTTTTGAAAG
Organism: Oceanodroma leucorhoa; assembly: GCA_030449065.1. Taxonomy (NCBI): domain Eukaryota; kingdom Metazoa; phylum Chordata; class Aves; order Procellariiformes; genus Oceanodroma; species Oceanodroma leucorhoa. Next base: position 5,350,590 of record JASVER010000034.1, read on the forward strand.
GCAGAGTAAATATGCAAACAATATGGCTGCAATAAGGCTCGCTGCTACAGGTARATACACACTACTAGCTGATCTTGAGCTAGCCACTTTGAAGCTAAAGGTGTGAGTAGCTGAAATTACATTTATAAAAATTTTTCATAATGTCTATCACATTAATTTATGTTCCTAAATGGGGCCTTTAGATCTCTCACCATACAAATAATGACAACTTCCCCCAAACCAAATTAAAAAAACCCCAACAGCAAGAGATATCCTAACCCTTCTCTAAAGCAGACTGCAAAAAGCATTTAATACTATTAATGTTTCTGTGTTTAGAATAGACTTCATCGATTAAGTCATGGTTGAAAAGATGGTGCTTTCTCTTGCTGGATACTCTACCTGTATGTAAATGAGTTATAAATGTTCTGTGCCTCACTATATATACCTCAAAAATGTTTGCCTTCCCACTGAAAGCAATGGCAAAACGCCAAAGACTGTCTTGGTAAAGTTTTGGATGTCACTGTTCAGCTACAGTGAAAATGTGTTTTAAAAATGCCTATTTTTTTTCGTTCACAAATCTTTAATTGACTTTCCTGTTTTTTTGACTATGAACTTCCCAATGAAGGGCTACCTTTTCCTGAATTCCTAGAAAACTGTTGGTATATTCTGTGAATGGCTATGGACAAATAACACAATAAGTAGCTAACCCTGAATAGCCACTATTTTTTAATGGATCTTAAGACATATTGCAAAAATATTGCTTTACCCAATGAGCTTGGGCCTGGAGTGGGGTATGTGTGTATTTTACTTTTTTTTTTTTTTTTCCCCCCTACACTAAGCTGTTGGGCTGTTGGAGTTCCTTTAGAATATAAGATGACATAAGGATGTGGTTTAGGTTGCTGCCAACTATATCCAGACTGAGAAGAGCTGTGGAAAATTTTAATTTTCTGGGGGAGGTTTGACTTGGATGCACACTATGCCTGTTGCAAAGGGATTTTAAACCTTTAAGTGTCTGACAGTTGAATTATGTCAGAAAGGAAGAACTATAAATGATTAGAATGAATGCATGATCTACGATTTGTGTGGAATGAAATAATAAAACTAGTGATCTTATTACTAGGAGAATGAATGTAAATGTAGAAAGCATAATCAACTAAAAAAAAGGTCCAAGTTCAACAGTATGTTGAATTATATGGGAGACCTACTACATATAAGAGACAACTAAAGAAGATTTTAAAACCAAAGAATTGTACAAATGATTTTCAGTAATTTACAATTATCTGTCTTTTCTTTCCTGATGGAAGGACATAACACTTGTGTGTACAGCAAAGATACATAACTAATGAATTTACTTTACTGACCTGCAGAAAGGAACATGATTGTAACTAATCTTGTACACGTACACTGGCTCATAGCTTTAATGAGGTTGTAAATTTGCTTTAGGGCACGATGCATAATTATTCAAAACTATTTACATTACTAGAAGGTCCCAGGAGCATGAAATTCAGAAATATTCCTGTGGTTTTGCTCATGGCACCTAAAAAATGTAATTAATTAACCTACTTCATATACATCCTAGTTAAAACCATAAAAAAGGAAATTATCTGAATTCTTCAAATGCAGTGGTAAAGTTTCCTGTAATTATTCTTTCTGCAGTACAAGTGGAGGACTTAAAGTTTAGCCTATGCTAATGTTAATTATTCTTAGGCAAGCATTCTACATTTTAGTGTTATTTTCTGTAAGTTCGTTCATGGATTTCCTGTCTGTAGTCTATCGTATTGTGCATAGTAATACACAATATACCTTGGACTATTTGGTAAAATGTACTCAAAGAAGGGTCAGGCCTGAAATAGGTATGGTTTGCAAGTGAAAACATTATTCATGGGAGCTCGTGCAGCTCCAGATTTATGACAGTGCTGTGTTTCATTAGCACAAATCTGAAACGAATCACCAGCTTGGCAAATGAAATGAAGAGGTGTATAAGGGAAAAGAATAACACTGAGCTCCAGAACCCATTCTAGATTGATTATTGCCCGTCTTTAGGATTAGTACTATGTTGTTTGGGGTTTTTTGTTGGTGGTTCATGGTGCTGAAGAATTTTTTTTCCATTTGGGGCACAGTTACTGTAGTGAGCTTTGAAATATATAAAAGTTTAGGCTGAGAATACAGGTGTTCCAATGACCAGTTTACCAGAGGGGAGAAGTATGAGCCTGAATGTATCTGCTTCACAGGCTTGCTCTCAAGCTAAACTCTGCCAATTGTCAGAAAAATCTTATGGAGATTTGGATCCTGTTGATTCTAGGCTGCCAGAAGTTTTACTGCTTTTGAATATATAGAGATAATAAAAAGATGACTTTTTCTTTCCCCCTATGGCTATGGGAAGAATTGTATTAACAGAAATAAGAGGTTTAGAATGCTTTTTATCAATGCGGTCTATACTGCACAAACTTTTAGACTAGTATAGAATAGTATTTCACTTTAAGGTAATAGTCACAGTTGCTTGCATGACACTGAAGCAGTGATAGGTCATGCAAGAGATTTGAGGATTCAGCCTTTTCAAATTTCGTATATAAATGAAAATACCAGTCCCAATATAAAACTCACATCTAAATCTCGAAGACCAGATGCTGGTCTGTAGTGTTGTCATAACATCAAAGAATGGAAGTTGATATAGATGACCTATAGAATTGACTACAGATTGAAGGATAGCACTGAAAACCAATTCCTCCTATATTGTGCAACCAATTTGCGAAGTATTAGAATGTTCTTATGGATTAAAAAAAAAACCACCACCAAAACAAACTTAAAATGAGAACAGTGTTTTTCTGTTTGACCTTAGAGGAATCTAGGATGCAAAAATTACCATGGGTTAAATCTTTTGTTTCTTATATTTGTATAATTCCATTAGCCATATGGAGTAGAACAGGATATAGGTTAAGCATTTCCAGAACCCACTTTTACTTCTCCATTGGATTACTTAGATCTTGCATCAGAGGTATTCCGTGCTTTTTCCCTTCCTTCCTAGAGTAAATGGGCAGGGATTAGAGGGAGATTTTGCTTTACTTTACTTGCTACTCATTAACCAAGCAACTGGGATACTGCAAGTGCACTGTGTATACTAATTGCTCATAGTGATGAATTACTGTCTTCCTCCCGAAGGACAGGGAAGAGCTATTAATTTGAGGAGTGTATCTGAAGCATATTTTCTCTCTCTAATATTTGGTTGCGTATCTTCCCAGGTTTGTAACAAAAAGCTTCTATTTTCTGTAGCACCTTACATATAAAGGTTTTCCTTTTTAATAAAAAAAAAAAAAWTCTTTTAGTTTTATCTTAATGGCCTGAAAATATCATGCACACGTGTGCAGGATGGAACTGAGATTTTTCCAGTGAACTTGTTATGACACTTTTCTTTGTAGAACTATAAATACTGGCAGTTATTTCCTTAGTGTCAGTTGAAGTTCTTATAGTTGTTCCCAGCTTTGCTCTAATGCCATGTGTATATCTTTTAAGCAAGATGTGCTCTCTACTAAATGGCTTTGATAAGTGTGTTTCTAATAGAAATGTCCCTGTCACATGTATCATCTGCTTGGTCTGTGTAATCTCTTGTAGAATGTTTTCTGGCATTAAACTGACAGTGTATGTTTAAGCAAGCATGCTTTAGTTTTTACATTTGTGCTAGTAATTAATGTATAGCTTGGGGTATGCCCAGTTAATTATGGGGACAACCAAGTTTTAATGAGATGTATGCAGTCAGACATTTGATTGTGTTTAATGTTAAAGAAAAACATTATTTGCAGAAAAAAACTTTTGTGAAATGATATGGGTATGGGCGTGGTGAAACATTTGATTCCCCTTTTTAATTGGTCTGTTTTGGGGGTAAATATCAGGTCTACCTGATGTTTGTAAGAACGTTGCTGTGGAAATGGACAGGAACAGTACTTGGATGAAACTGATTCATCTTTCAAGGCATCTCCCTGGTTCTTTGTGCACACTACTTTAACAGACARCATTGGGTTTTGACAGTATTCTGCAGGATCAAGCCATAAAGGTAAATCTAAATAGTTCAGGGAAGCAGTATGTAGCCTTTCTATCACTTAAACTCTGTTTTGAAAGCACAGGCAGGATTTGGGTGATATGTAACCCTTGAACCAGTGCTCAGTGCAGGGGGAGTGTAATACTTAGAAATCCAGCTTCCCTGAAGTCAGTGAAAGTCTTCCACTGCCTGCAAGGGATAGTGAGCAAGGAGAATAATAATCTAGGACTTCATCCTTCTGTGGATCATCATATTTAGCATGGATATGTCTGTACAATCAGGCGTATATATATTTATATATTTCTTATATATATATATATATATAWAAATGTTTATATGCACATATGTGCTAAAGAGGAAGAGAGATGTTCCTTAGTCTGCTTCACAAAATGACTTCATTTCTGTATTAACAAAACACGGTTTATTCACACACAAGCCAGGAAAAACAAAGTGTCCTTTCCTAATCCTGCAGTTTTGTTATTGGTTTTCCCACCTCATATGTGAGTGGAATTGAGGTTGTCACCTCATTGTGGTCAGTTCCACACCTTTTTCAGGGTAAACAGCATGCAAACTTGTATAAGCAGCATCTGAGCCAAGGCCCTTTTATAAACCAAGCTTTAATTTGTTATTGTTTTGGCATCTATGAATGTGTGTGTGAGACCATGTGGGCTGGCTGTGGAAGATGCACTATAAAAACTAACAGTGGAATGTTCATCTGGAGATGTTCTGTGTTATTTATGAAAACTTGGGGCCCAATCCTGCCACCTTCTCTCACGCTAACCATCCCACTAAGGTCAGCCAGTGATTATACTTCTTTAAGAATTACTTACGTGCATAAAAATTTACTGGATTTGATATATGGATGGAATTTTCAAACTTCATAAGGGAATTAGATAAACCGTGTCCGCTGACATCCATTGGATGTTGAAATGCAATCTGTGCCTTTGGAATTAAATAAAAACTAAGTTGATATGAACTAGGGGGGAAAAGTCTTTGTATTTCGTTGTATCTTCTATTTTATAGGTATTCACTATAAGGACCTGCTTGTGGGAGTTACCAAAGAAAGGTAAAGGTGAGAAGTGGGTTGCAGACTCTCCTACTGGTGTCCAGTCCTTGATGAAAAAAGGAGTAAAAGTGGAACATAAAGCTGACAAAGAAGCAAAGTTCTCTGCTGAGCAATACAAAGAAGCTGGAGCAGTAATTAATGTTGTGAAAACTATATTTGGTTCAGATACTGTTTTAAAGGTAAGTTTGTCATTTGATGTGGATAATGTAACCATATTTATTCTAAAGACCCAAAGTTTCTTTTCATATTTGTATCAAATTAGTTGAATTACCTATAGTATAAAATAATTTATTAAGCAGATGTATCTTCACATATTTGCAGTAAAGGAATGGATATTTTGTATGCCAGCACTGTAGACTTCTATTAATTTTCTTTTGCATTTGAGATCTTGTTTTATATGTGTCCCAGACCATTCTGTTAGTGATCTCTTAGCTTGTGTAACCTTTAGCCGGATAAGTCACCTGCCCAACTGGTGGTATTCTGGTCACTTAACGCAAATTAATTTAGTCTACTTTTGTTTGCTATTGCTGGTCCTACAGCCTCAATCCTGTGCCAGGATCTGTTACATCTGTACTTAGTATAGTGAACATATTGAGAGCATAGTAGAGGGCAGCACAAGGGAAAAGATTCTATACGATTATTTAAAGCTGAATCTTAAATTAGACTTAATACTAGCTTAAATTATTATTAGTAGTATGTTTAATTAAACAAACATGATATGTTTTGTGTCCAAGCTTAAATGAGAATCTAGGAGTGCATGAAGCAACTTTGCTCAAGAAAAATGTGACACTTGTCAGCCTTATCTATCCAGCTCAGAACCCCGTCCTCCTGACAAACTTACTGAATGCAAAGCTACTGTTCTAGCAATGGACTAAGTTGCTCAAGGATATGATGCCCTTAGCATGATGGCCAACATCTGCAGAGTACTACCAGACAATAACATTAGTGCACTACTGTTATTCTTGCATGCCAGATCATACTGGATTATTGTTTGTCCTGCTGTGGGCTTTACCACACAGTGTAGTGGTTTAACCCGGCAGGCAGCCAAACGCCACACAGCTGCTCGCTCACTCCCCCCCACCCCGCAGCGGGATGGGGAGAGAATCGGGGAAAAAAAATTTGCGGATTGAGATAAAGACAGTTTAATAGAACAGAAAAGGAAGGAAGAATAATAATAACAATGATAATAATATAATAATGATACAATATACRAAGTGAGTGATGCACAATGCAATTGCTCAGCACCCGCCGAGAAAATGGCCAAAACGATCGCTGCTTCCTGGACCCCCCCCATTCATATACTGGGCATGAYGTCACATGGTATGGAATACCCCATTGGCCAGCTGGGCCAGCTGTCCCGGCTGTGCTCCCTCCCAGTCTCTTGTGTGCCTGGCAGAGCATGGGAAGCTGAAAAGTCCTTGAGCAGTAGACTACCTAGCAACAACTAAAAACATTAGTGTGTTATCAACATTCTTCTTATACTAAATCCAAAACACAGCACTAGGAAGAAATTTAACTCTATCCCAGCCTAAACCAGGACACACAGGTACAATTATCTCAGAAAGAAGACTAGAGCAATGCTGGCAGTTTCTAGAACCTGCTTTCCAGACGGGCACTGGGAGAGGAGGAGCCAGCTGAAATATTGTCTACATGAAGYAAAAACAGAGCTAGCAAAGGATGGCTTTCCTCACCAGTTGGGGCACCTAGCACAACCCAAAGGAGGGATTGAAAAAAGAACTGAATTAACCTAATCTGTGTCAGTTAAATGTGATCATCAATTTAGAAACTAGAGCAGTTCGAGCTTTAGGAATATTGCCCCGTTTTCCGGCTTCTGCTTTACATAAGCAGTCTTAAAGAAATGGTTTTGACTGCTTTACCAAAAGGTTGAACTTTTTTGGGGGGGCTCACGTATCATGTTTTCTGTTTTCTCTGCTGCTTAAGCATCACTCTTTCTTTTTGTAAAATATGCTATAAATGCCCTTTCTAAGAACAATAGCTATTATAGGTATAAAACAAAACTCATTTTAGTAAATCCATTGAGACATATGGTAAGAAATTCCATCGACAGCATGATAAATGTGTCTTATATTTGGCATAGCTTTAACATACCACTTTTTATTATTTTTCCATGATAATCTCTCACATAAGTAGGAGTGTAATATAAGATTGTTTGCAAAGGAAAGTGTGAACTGATCACAACATGCAAACAGGATTGTCTTCAGCTTGGAGTGGAACCTATAATACTGTCTTTGAAGTTGCTGTGTTTATTTTGAGGCCTGGCCCTGGGGACAGCTGGTCAAAAGAATCTGTTACCCTTCCTAAACTTGCAACTAAATTTGCAACTAAAGGTGCAAAATTCTCCCTGCTAGTTTTGAACTCTGGTTCCCCATGTAGTATCACATCACATTACTGGCCAAATAGCCAAGACCAGTCATCATTCAGTATAAGACACATTTTGAAACAATTCAAATTTGGAACTGATTTCAAAGCCATTTAGATTTCTATAAGGAACTCGTTAAAAAAAAAAAAAACAACCCACAAACAACTAGTTTAAATACTGAACCAATTATTTATGTACATAGGCTACATATTGAAATGGTTTAAAATTTGAACCAGTTCATCTCAAGCAGAATCAATTTGGTAAAGATATCAAACACATAAGTGCTTCATTGAACAAGGCATTTTCCCCGCCACTTGCTGCCTTGCCACTGATGTTTTGTTCAGAAATCATCTGAAAACAGTTTTTCACATCACTGCTTATGATACCATAGCATTCCACTGTGGAGGTACGAGTGAATGTAATCCTCTGTTTTCCACATCATGCTTAACATGCTGTAGCAAAGTAAATTTATGTATTTCTTTTCTGCTCTCTGTTTATCCAAAAAAGTTAAGTGCTCTTTCACAGCAAGAAGGATGTTTTGGCCCATCCCTGGGCCACTCCTGCTTAGCTGTTAACATCCTATATGCAAAAGAGAAACAACTCTTTCCTGGGATTTTTATTTCTGCAAAACCTGTCCAGGACTCAGATATCTAGGTTACTTAAGAATCAGTAAACAATAAGCTTAACTTTTAGTGTTAAATTGTGAAAAAATCTGTATTTTTATGCAAGACTTTCTTTAAATCTTGACTAATTTTAAGAATAAGGTACAGCTGGCCTGATATATGCAGAGGCTAAAGCCTTTATTATACTATGTCTAACAAAACAGCAATGGGACATATAAGAAGTTAAGCTAAATCAAACCAGAAGTAGTTTGCTTTCTTTAAATCTGAACAACAATTCAAACCAAGATCTGATGTTGCTTTATAGGAAACCCGTTTAGTAAGAAGACTTGGACTTGCTGCAGTCTGCAGAGCAACAATTTGTCCTCCCTTCTTTTCCCCACTAGAATTGAACACTAAGCTGCTATTGAAGGGAGAGAACTAGTTCGCTCTCTCAGATACCTGTATTCTCATGCTGTCATTCCTTGAAGTGTCCTGTAAGTGCTTGAGGTCACATCAGCTTTCACCTAAACCCTGCCTCAATTCCATTATAACTCTGTGTCATCATGTGCATGTTTATGCTCTGTGCTATGCATATGCAGGCTTAGATTTGCCAAGGAGAAAGGAGCTAAGAGAAATTCAGTCTTCTTCACCATATTCTCCTATTTCCCACTTTACTGTCACAGTGCTGTCACCACTGGTTTCCAATGAAGTTCAGTTGCCAGCATTTCTCTCGATCCTCAGCCTCACATCCTACACTGAGGGAGCTGGAACTATATTAGGATGCTGTTTTAAGAATGTGGCAGCTAAGAAGAGACAGGGTTAATATCTTGTGTTTAAAGTTTTCTGATGTCAAGGTTTCTCACATCATCCCAATGAGAAACCTCACTCTGGTTCTGAWGGAACTAGCTCTAGACAGTGACACCTTTGTGCAAGTACCAACCCTGACTCTGGTTGGCAGGCTCAGCACAATGAGGGAAAGCAGCTGTTTTCTGTGACCCCTGTCTACTTGCAGGTGGATGGAAAAAGGTTGCTTTATTATGTATCYTACCCAGTTTGGCCCTCCATGCTTTCAGGAAATCATAGGAAATCGTCTACCAGTAATTTTTCCCTCTTGGAATAAGATTGACCCACTAGAGAGGTCCACCTCCTAGTATTCYGTATTTCCATACCTTCTGAATCCGTACAGTCTATGGACCTTTTAATATACCTATTAAATATCTTATAAAATACCAGTGTTCAAATCTCTCCATGTGTTCCCTTCTGGCAGTGAGTGTGTCTAGGATGAGTTAACTGATCAATAYGGTGGGAGCAAGTGAAAGCTAAATAAGAGAGAAACCCCTGTTTATGCTTAAAAGAAAAAGGGGATTCTGCTAGTGCTTTAGTCATTCCAGACCTCTCGGACTAAAACTTTTTTATTATTCTTGCTTGCAAAATATAAATTACCAGGGTCTTTTATGTCTTTGAGTTAAAACACACAGAAGTGGCTAATGAACAAAACTGTGCAGAAGTAACCAGATAATTTCAGTATGATCTGAATTAGTGTCTGGCTATCTAAACTGAGATAGTTGGAGATGAGTAAACTATCCATTAACAAACATTGTAGCATAGGAAAAGTGTAAGCTCATGGCCCTGTTACTMTCTCAATAGCGAAGAATAGAATTCAGTAATGATTACTAAAAAAGGAAAAGAGAGAACTAAAAACTCATATATGCTGGTATTTGGAGAGCTTTGATGTGGCATTTTCATTCCCTGGTGTTTTCAAACCAGACTTTTGTAGTCAGGTTAAACTGAAGCATATTATACAAGCCAGAAATTATCTTTGCACTTTCTCTCCATATTTGAGAATGAAAAAAGCAAGGTGAGATAAGTTGGTGAGCAGTAAGGTGTGTTGATGAAGACAAACTGGGAGTTAGCTGACAGCAAGTGGGGATTAGCAATTTTTTTTTCCCCAGAGGGAAGTGATGTTAATTCAGTGCCATCAGGAGTAACAGTGAAGAACTAGAAAAATCCTTTAACTGTATCACATCTGGGCTGAAGATCAAAGTAAAATTTCTAGAGATCTAATAGATGTCTAAAGTGTCTCTATGCAAAAAATAACCCAAATGACAGGCTTTCTTGTGATGAATATATATATATATATATATAGCCTTCCCACATCTCTAGGGACAGAAAACAGGACCTTGTCCTGTACTTGTGAAAAAAAAAAATAAATGGTCTGCTTTTCTTTCCAACTTGGTGTGGGTTTTTATCTGACTTCAGTAAGGTTTGAATTGGATCAGATATGAAGAAAGGTCTTCATCCACAGCATAACAGTTTGATTCAGTAGATTTGCTCCTTCATTTGTATCTCTGTAAGGAAATTATGACTATGACTTCACACTTCAAATTACCTTTAATAGGAAACGTTTCCTACTTACCTATTTCCAAAGCCAAATTATGTTTATGATGGGGATTATGTGTGGTGTTTGCAGTTGAAGGAGACTGGACCTTATGACTTAGATTGGGCCCTTCAGTTGCATTTTCTTATCTTATTAAAAGGGGTATTTTTCTTTTTTGTTGCAGAAGGAGATGAAGCTAAACAAATCACTTTTCATGTAGTCAGCCACAGTGAAGTTAAGGGGGAAAAAATTACAAGCCGTGATAATGTCAGCAGTCAATATTGTTTCTCTTTACAGAACCATAAACAAAATCATGAAACTAGTCTCTAAAAGGTCTTGATGACAGCTCTGGTAAACTTAAGCAATCTGGCTACAAAGATGAATGGTATTTTCCTGTTGCACATTCTCTCTCTCTCTGAAGCTATTTAAATCTAATTAACCTAGTGTCAAACTCTCTGATTTCYCTCCAATGTTCTAACACAGGGCCTTAAATGTTTTGGTTTTTTTCTACCAAATTCTCTTGAAATATTTGTTTTTAATATTTATCCTTTTATTTGCCTGTAGACCAGAATAAATTATTACCTCAGGATTGTATGGCTATGACAAAGAAGCAGATGGTACCCACAGAAGAAAAACAGTTTTTTGACTAATACACAAAGCATGTGTATACAATGACTGTCTTGCCCTGGCTCAACTTGGGTATTAGCAATTCTCATTTTTGCCAGTCTTTCATTTCTTTCCACTGGGTGAAACTTCACTTCAGTGAAACCAGTAGAAATTTTGCCATTAACTTCAGCAGGAAAAATTATCACTCACTSTTAGCTACAAAATACTAATTTTGTAGAGTTGTATAGGAATTCCCAGAATGACTGCCTATCTTTTACCCTGCAGTACTGATGATGGACCAACTTCTCTGCCATCTGTATCCAAGGAATCAGGAGAGTTGCACTGTATGCACCCTGCTTCAGCACTTAGATCACTGATGTTAAACTGGTTTTATATCTGTTACCCTTTTAGGAGAAAGAGGATTTTACTCCATGCCCAGCTTAGTTTTATTTTAAACTTTGAAGGAAGGAGGAAAAGGTTTTATGTAAGAAAACTATAAAGATAGAAAAAGAGTTTTCCAAGTGTTCAATTTTTCTAAGCAAAATCTTGAAGTTGCTTGGCCTTTTGGCCARATACTCTAAAGCGCTAAGAAACCCATAGTTAACTGGCCTGAAAATCTTTCTTTAACAAAACAAGCCCAAAACAACAGCAACCCCCCTTCAAGTTACGGCAWACCTGCAGCACTTTTAAAGAAATCAGTGATTCTTTCCTTAATTCCCCAATAAGTAAAAACAAACAAACAAACACAACAACAAGAAAACCAAACCAAAACAAAAAAAAACACCCACCAAAAACTCCACAAGTTTTAGATGTTGCTAACAAAAAAGCCTGCTGTAACAAAGATAAATTCTTTATTCTACTGTGGTCCATATAGCTACAAAATGTTGACACAAGAGAGCATTTTAATGAATATTTTCTGGGCCACCTCCTGTTCTCTGAACAAAGAACAATAAATTGAAAAGATTTTTGAGCAATAGCTTATTGGGAGAGATAAGTTGTACAGGAATGCTTAAGCAGCACATAACTATGAATGCAGCTTATGTTTTGAACACGCTTCCTTTTGAAAGTAACTGAAAGGTTTGCTCTATTTTCCAGTTCATGTGAAGTTTATATAATCATCAACTTGTTACTTTGGCAAGGGAACTTGTGCTGTAAATTCCTGGAATAGCTATGACCAGCCCTGTGCACTGTCCGCATTCTGTGCAAGTGGGATGACAGTCAAGTACAGGCATGTCAGATGATCCACAGAATTAAAAATAAATAATTCAAATATTCCAGTTGCAAGAAGCACTTTATGCTGTGAGTCATCACCTTTGGTATGCATTCTTTTCCCAGCATTTATCCTCCATCAAACATTTAATTTTCAAGCCACTGGTATAAATTGGAATGACATTTGAATATATATTGTTTCAAAATTTATTGCTTTAAGATGTCCATTATGCTATTGTTGTGATGAGGCTTCTATTAATTACCTAAATTGATTTGTCTCAAGAGGTTTTGGCTCTGCTTCTGTAATTTGTATACTGATATCTGAACTCTAGGGAGCGTGATATTTCATGGCGTATTTTTGGCATGGATACTTGAATGTTTTCTCATCTGAGGGTGTCATTACCTATCTACAATGTTATCTGTTTACATGTTATAGGTACAAATCAGTAGTGCTGGCATCTAATCCTGTTGGCAGGGTTTTTACTGGTCAGGTAATGGCAGCAGGACAAGTTTCTCCTGTGAAGGTACAGTTGCTACACGTGATATTTACAGAGTAAAATTGCTCTGGAAAGCAAAGGCAGTTCAACTCTCCCATGTGACCCTTCTAAGAGATAACAGAGTTTGATTTCTTGTGATTTTATTTGGGTTTGCTGGATGGTACTAGCTTTAGACATTTGARCCATCCAGTAAAAGTTGATTTAAGTGCATTTGAGCATTTCTGAATGCAGAATTTTCTTCATCAGAACCTTTAAAGACTTTCCTACGGGGTCAGGATCAGATTGTTCACAGGATGTTCCCAAAAAGGATGTACTAGATCTGCTTCTGCTTGGCAGGACAGTAACATCAAGGACTCCTGTCTGTTCTCACCTGCCTTAATGCAGTACAGCCAAGGGCAACTGAAGTTTGTAGGTCACTGTATTATGTATGTTTTAGTTCTGCCTTGGGTTTTTCATTTATTTTCGGCAAATGCTCAATCAATTGCAATTATTTAAAGTGTAAAAATACTTAAATCACATCATACCTCAGAAGGACACTCACTGTTTTTTTTTTTTTAAGGATCTTAAAACAGTCTATTTTTTCATTCTGAGACTGAACTCTGCCTTCTAATACCCATTTCAGCATGCCTGTCAGAATTCATATCTGAGAAGAGCTATAGTAAAGGAAAACATTTGCGTAGCTGGACAAATACGATTAGCATCCTTTGTTATCAAAGTTTGGGTTAAGGTCTATGTCCTGTGGAACAGAAAAGGTGGCTCTAGTCATGTTGTGTTTAACAATGTTTTTCGAATTTATTTCTCTTATTTTCTACATATGGCACCTTTTGTACAGATGACTACCTGCTCTTATAGCCTAAACCAGCTGTTTAACTATGTTGCATTGTTGAGATAAGATTATTCTTTTTCTACTTCCCTGAAGTACTTATAGTTTTTAGCCTCTGATGCTCTTTAAAGTTCAAGTGCTTTTGAAGATAAGGCATACTGCAGACACAGCATGTGATGGAATAAGTGAACACAGAATGCACTTTACTATCTGTTTGATCTCTCTAGATGCTGATAATTGGTGGTGGCATTGCTGGCTGGGCTGGCTGCAGCAGGAGCTGCCAAAGCAATGGGAGTTTCTGTCAGGGGATTTGGTACCAGGTAGAGTAAGAAAATATGGCTTAGAATCTAGAACACTGCTTAACACTTTATAAAATATTCTAGTCAAAGTTCTGCTCTCCTTTGCACTGAAGGATGTTCTTCCAAAACAATCTGACAGGTTTCTCTGTGTCACAGGCAAAAGAGTCTTATTTTTTTTATAAATAAGGCAGAAGTTTTATTTAATTTATTGCTAATTAACACAAACTTCAAATTACTGATTTGCGTATTCAGAAAAAGAGAACATAATTAAAAAAAAAACATTTAATTATGCTTCTTCCCTACTTCCCAGGCCCAAGTTAAGCCAAACATCAGCTTCTTCCTCCGCTCTTCCTAGATTCAACTTTCCTCGTTTTCCCTGCATGTTACACTCAGTCCATCCCAATTCCTTTGAGTGTGGGGTTGTGTGCAACTGTTTCTGACCCACCCCGCATGGCTGCCCCTGTCCCAGCATGAGTCACCCCTGGGCCTCAATCCCTCAGTATGGAATTCCCTTTGGTATGGAATGCCTGCTTCCAAGAGTGTCTCACCAGGTGCCTGTCTCCTCAGCACTCCATGTGTCTCTCTATATATCTCTTCACATCTCTTACCCTAGCAGCTACTGCTCACATGTGTGAGCAGGGGTGCCGTGTGCTGCTGTGGCCGTTTTTGCTGTGTGAGAGGGTGTTTACATGGCTTTTAGAGCCAGCTGGAACTGGATGGCACAGGGCCTTCTCCTGCTCAGGTCACCTCTGCAGCCCCTGCCACCAAACCTTGCAATTTATGCCCACTACAGCACTCATACATGAACTGATTAGGCACTCATGCATGTAATAATTGGGTGTTCGTGGGTAAATTAATTGTGTGCTCATGTGTTAACACTGCAATTTATGTCAAGGATGCTGGTGGCCTTCTTTGCCACAAGGGCACATTGCTGGTTCATGGTCAATGTGGTGTGCACAAAGATCCCAGGTCTTTTTCTACAAAGCTGCTTTCCAGTCGTTGGTGCCAAGCCTGTATTGCTACATGGTGTTGTTCCTCCCCAGGTTTCTAGCTGGCATTCTGCTATAGATGCTGTATTCCTGCCAAAGTGCTTTGTATTCAAACTTTCAAAAACTGGAAAACAAATCATAATAATTTTGGATAGAAAACACTGTTATGTCATTCAGTCCATTCCTCTGCCAGTGTAATCCACTAACTACAGTCCCTTTTTATTTGAAATGTCAAGTTTGTGTCCCAAGCAACTGAATTTTTGCGGTTCCTCTCACATCCTTTGGGAACGTATTCACTTGTAGTCAGGAAATGCCTTTTTTTTCCTTTTTATTCAGACTATTATGTAGATGTGATTGGGCTCCGATTCTGTATTAAAGTCTGGGGACTGTTCACCTGGCCCCCATCAAAATAAAATGGGACTCTGCACAAGAACAGCTGTTGCTCTGCATGTATGAGATTGAGTTGGGACCTTGGTATTGTAGCAGTGATGAGTAGTACTGCAATTCTAAACATCCGTCGTTAATGAATATAATAGAATTATTATGGACTAACTACTGCAGTATCTACAGCAAAAAATAAAAGCACTACAAAAACTCTTTAGTAATCCATATAGATTATAATACACTTCAACCAACAACAGAGAAAATGTGCCATTTAATTGCTGCAGAACTTATCCTAAGCGGTTTATCCAAGGGAACAGCAACTCTCATTACTTAAGAAGGCAGGTWGGTTTTTCTAATGAAGATGTTAAATTGTATGCTTAAACGTGTGTTAGGCACAGACTCTTTGAGCAGTGACTACTTAGCAAAACCAGCCTTTTTTTAGTTTGGACAAACTAACTTCAGTTTTTCTTTAATAAAATAAGTTTTTTCACATGTATGAAAAATTTTAGTGATCAGTTTATTTTTGTTTGAAATAAAAAAGTTTAGAAGCTGCTGAGGTAAAGCTGATAAATAAGTTGGCACAGCCTGATTTGCCTAGTGCTTATTAAATTCTTACTCTTGTCCCTTTTTTTTTAACAGATCTAGTTATGATGAGAGAGTCTGTTAACTACTGTTGTCTTGCCTCTGTTAACACAGCAATGATTGTTTTTATAAAAATAGAAAAAAATATAATCCTGTATCTGTCGTCTCCATTATTTTTGCTTGGGCCTCCAGCACTGGAACAGCTTAAATACCTTGGAGCAATCTCTAGGAGATAACTGCTGAAACAGAAAAGAAGGCTATGCAAAAGAACCCCCCCAAGAATATATTGGTATTATTTGCCAAACAGTGTAAAGAAGTGGATATTTATATTAGGACAGCTCTTATTCCAGGTAAGATGATACTTCTTATAACTATTGCAGAGCCTAAACATATGTCCCTATTAATATAACATGCTTAGTGAAATATGAGTATATCCAGATATGTAGTAAAAACTATTAATGAGTAAAGGCTTCAGGATTAGGTTTTATTTCATTTTTATTCAATGGTTTAGAGTATTTCCTTCTCTTTGCTAATGATTTCCTAGTAATTTTCAATTCAGACTCAATGTAATTAATATTTTATATTTACTTCTGAAAGCACCCACATGTATTACACATCTCCCCATTTACCCTCTTTATTTCTAGTAAGAATTATTAAACTTGTTTGGTTTGCTTTCTTAAACATGAAATTGGGGAAGAAAGCTCCAATTCTAATCACTAAGAGTATGATGGAGACAATGAAAGAATGATCAGTAATTATGGAGCTGAGGCTGGAGGTAAAGTAGAAATGACTTATCCTGCAAAACTTTACATTTGTAAGGTGTGTAGATTATACATCAACATTTGGAAATAACTGATGTGCACAGAAAATACAAATAATGTCAGTGTTGGATTAACAAATGAAAAAGTAGTAGATGTTATAGTAATAAGGACTGTCTTTCCTTGAAGCCACTGCAAGTCTGTCATGGAATTCTTACCAATGTGTTGTGGGGTAATAAAGCAGAGTCTTTCATAAGTAATGAAACCACAAACTGGAATATTATCCAGACACCATTCCATCTTTGAATGTTTTATGTGTTGTGACTTTTATAAGCATGGTAACATCATTTTTAACAATGATATCCATAAATGCCCTTCAATTCATCCCTAGAGCTTTATTAACAAGAATTTTGAGTGTCCAATTCCAAATATAGAAAAAGAGAAAAATCAATTTAGAAATTTGTTTAATTTCAATATTAAAAAAAAGTGTTCTGTGTCATTATTTTACAATATGAATGGTAGATTTTAACAGATTAGCATTCAGAGGATTACTATTTTTAGGTGAAGACTAAGTTCAAGTGTGATCTGGAAAAGTCATGCAGGGTATAATGGTAAGATGGTATAAAGGTGCAATTATTTGTCTGCTGCCAGAGCATATGTTAGAGTATTGTCTAAACAGTTCAAGTTTTACCAGTTTTTTTGTTTTTTTTTTTTTTTTCAGAACAATGCAGTCCTTAGTGGTGATATACCTAAGAAGATGGGAGACCATTTTCAAAATGTGTGAAGACATAATCAATCTTAAACTTTTTCTTTCATTATCTCTTCGAGGGGGTCACATTTCCAGCTTATTTCTTTTGTTACAAGGATATTTTTCTTTTTGAATGGAAGATTATTTTTCTGTAATGATCTGGTTCTAGCAGTTGAAACTTGAAGAACGACAAACATCATAAAACTGATGATACCAAGCATTCATAGACTTGCTGGCCTACACTAATGTTCTTCTAGGAGGGCCTAGCTTTGTCTCGTGACTTTTTTTTTTTTTTTTTTTTTTTTTGCATCTCCAGCTTTGTACTAAATTGCTTGTCAAAGCTATTTTAAATTTGTAATGTTGGGGCCTGATTAAAGATAGTCACGTTTGCATAATTCCCAACTCTACGTTTGGCAGAGCTGAGAAGCCATTTGCTATCATCATCTCTTAATGGGAAAAGTCCAGTTATGCCTTTTCCTCTAGGGGGAAGAAATATTTCTACGAATTTTCTGTTGAAAAATTGAATTTAAATACTTAAATTTTATGTAGATCTTGCAAATTTAAATACTCCCATTACTGAACCATTTCCAGGTATTTTGTTCTGGGTCCGGCTGTATGTGCCTGAGCAGATCTAATGTCACATATAATCAACAGTTCGGATATTGCTTGCCTCTCCTCTCCATGTGTGCTACCTAGACCACATGTCCCATGTTGCACTATGTTTGTACTGGTGTAGCGGTGGGCTTTAGGCACACAGAAGGTCTGCATGTGTGCTGTGGGGCTCAAAGGTTTGTTCAATCTATTAATTTAAATGCCCAGCTTACATAGTGAAAAACTTATCCAAGTTGTGAGAGTCCTGTAGTGTGAAAACACTTCAAATACTGTTGTGCATGAGAAAAATCCTCTATGCACCTACTATTTTCTACCTTACTCTCTTCAGTAATAACTACAATGCTGTATTTTTCCCTTCTTTCTAGTACTGTGTCATTTATTTTCCTTTGTAAGGACCCATTATTTGAAGCAATTAAAAATGCTATCATTTCAGTATGTGGGAATTTACCTGAGGAGGAAAAGTCTCTCATCAGGAACCAACTTAGGAAGCGGACGATAAAGCAATAGCAGAATACTTGCAGCCTTCACTGTCCTCCAGGTAGTAGATACATGCATTGGCCTGTTCGGGAAAGCTAGGTAAAAATAACAGTCCAGCTAAAAGTATTTCAATTTTACCTCGTATTGACTTCTCCTGTGGCTGCCATACTTGACTATCATGTCATGACTTACTCCAGGATGTGTATTGAAGCTAACATGTGTGGCTGCATACGGGATGAATTGGCAACTGCAATGTCCAGATGGCTATCCTGGAATGATGCAATGAAAGAAAGAAACAATAATTTAGGGTACAGTGTTCAAGATCAGAATTCAATATAAGTTGTTGTCAGAGCATGGCATTAGAATTCTTTTGTGGTTTTTTTAATGTTCTCTATTTATAATAATATGAAGGTATGTTAAAAAGAAACATGATCTTAATCCAGATGTACTTGCAAAGAATTTAAGTTTTGAAGGTATCTCTATCTTCTTCCTTGGGATTGACTAGAGTGCAATTAATCTGTGAAACACATTGTGCAATGTGATTCTTATCAGACAACCATGAGGTGTTTTCGAATTTGAAGAAGTAGTTGATTTCTTATTCTCAAAAATAAGCACCATATGGTTTTGTAACTAGTTCCCTGACTGGCCTCCCAGCTCATTTAGTCTCTGGCTTCCTGACAAAATTGCTGACTTTCTTTGGTTACGCATCAGAGTAAGCTATTAGTTTTAAACAGAATCCTTAACTTGTAAAAGAAAGCTTTACTAACTCATGTCTGCAATAATATGCAAATTTGATTTACTAGCATGTATAAAACAGGCATCAGATCTGTGGATAACATGTGAAAAGTTTCCAATACATGAAAGCTTTGACAACTATTTATTTTTCTTTTTCATCAGGGTGTGGTGAGCACTGGTTACAAGGACTTGCCAAGTAGAATGGCTACTCAAGCCAGTAGCCTTTATTCCAATAACATCTTGAAATTATTAAAGCTGTTTCTCCTGAGAAAGAATATTTTCACTTTGAACCAAAGGACGATTTAGATTATGGGGCTATTGATCATGTCATTAGAGGAATTTTGGTAATGAAGGTGAGTTTCAACACCACTTAAACAGTTTTGATAAAAACATATAAAATGTGTTGTATGAAAGCAGTGATTTCGTTAGTGAGTCTAGTCATTCCAAGGAAACATCATTCAATTTCTACATGATAATGTGGTGAAGGGAATTTCTTGCATGTTTCAAGACCTAAAATATGGGGCAAAAACATATTTATAAAAATTTTGATACTGTAAAATTACTGTTGTACTTTAAACTTGTGTTTTTAAAGAATGTGTTTCTGAGAATCGGCCCATCTCCTGAGCTACTGAACTGTGCCTTAAGCAATATGACTTCAAGTGCTAGATAGTTTATGGACTCAAATCAGTATGTATTGAACAAAGGTGTTGACATGTAGGAATAGGTGAGCTGTGTGTGATACTCAAAAGGACTTCAAGTAGTGCAAGTACTTCAAAGGCCAAATGGTTTGATGACACTTACTATGTCTTTGTGCCAAGGTCAGGAGAGGTAGAGCATTGTTGCTTATGGATTTCTATTGAAACAAGCAGGGGTTTAGCCTCGGAATATGAAACGTATTTCAACCCTGATATGACATCATTAGGCTATATCCTGCGTGGTCTCTGTTGTAATAGCAGTAGCCCTCATACCTTCCTACATCCTTTGACCCCTTATTCTGGGAGGAGAAAAGGAGCTAGATATACAGTTAATCAGGAGGCAGCCTTAAGATCTGTGAAAACTGATATTACTTGTACATTGGCTGCAATTTTCTGTATGCAAGATGATTCTTGAGATAGACTGATTCTTTTTCACTTAAGTTTATTTTGGATATAGTAAAGAGGAAGGCTTAATTTCTGTAGTCATGGTGAGTTGAAGATTGACAGGAATCCATATTTGCCTGCAGGTAGCATTAAACCAAAGTACAGTCATGCTAAACATTTAAGTATTTGCAGACTGGAATTAATGTTTGGCTAAGAAAGTGTTTGTAAAGAGAAGCATATTCATGTTCAGCTTTTAAGGAATGTAGTCTAGGATTTAGATAGGTCTTCTTGTTTAATGTTTTTTTTCTGGGCTTGCTTTTTTGTGTGTGTTTTTTTGAGTTTTTTGTTTGTTGTTTTTTTTACCCCTCCAGTGTCAAGTGTATTACATCTGAAATATATCAGGCCAAATTTGGTGAGTAAGAACACAAAGATAGTTTTTACAACTGACTGAATTCAGTGGTTGGTGCTATTTTACAGACCAAGGGTTATCGTAATCGGTACATAAGGTAAAGGCCAAATCCCATTCTATTTACTCATGTGAATAATCCCACTAAGTTCAGAAGGACAAGTGAGTAACCATGACAGAACTTTGCCTGAAGGGTCACTCCGTGATACAATGAAAGGCAAGATACAGTAGGAATCCATTATAATTGTTTTGTTCTGCAACAGGAAGGTGTGAAGTGTTATTTCAATAACCTTTCCCAAGAACAGCACCCCTTTCTATTTAAAAAACAAACAAACAAACAAACAAAAAAAAAAACACCACAAGGACAGGAAGAGCCATACTCTTACAATCTAGGAAAATTATGACCACAGCTGGAATTTATATAAAAAGTACAAGGGAATTAATTTATCTATATTTTTTGTTGCCAGTTTGGCATTTAAATGATGAGCCATGCTAGGAATAATTATGTAAAAATAAATTGAGCTCCTGAAAGGTGGTGTGGATTAACATTGAAAAGCAGCAGGCAGTGGTAAGTCAGAGTTGCTAACATATCATGTTGCTTTCCATTTGAATGAAAGGCTGAAAATTTAACTTTTCAGGATCCTTGGTGAATCATTGTATACCTTTTGTTACCAAGAAACTTCTGATATTAATTATGTATGAAATAAAGAGCCAATATGGTATAGGTTAGGGACCCAGTCCAGGGCCAATTGAAATTAACATAGACTGTTCTCAAAAGCGTTTGGATCAGGGCCTGTATATACTGCATAACTCCAGATGTCATTATCTGTGTTGAAATATATGTATGAAATGGAAAATGAATCATATAGCAAGGTTTTGATTATGTTGAATAGTATTTTCCTCATAAACAAGATGGTTATGCTCTTTGCATTAACTGCCTTTAAAAATAATGATAGAATGAAAAAAGAATAATGCAAATGATGACAGAAGAGGATACATACAGCACACCTTTTCAAGGGTTCACTACCTTCAAAGCTCCTGTTCAAGGTAAACGAGTAACAGTAGAAATATATATTAGTTCAAGGAAAGCAATTTTTGATGGTACAGAAAGTTTATTTTAAAGGAAGAAAAAAGAGAAGGAAGTCTGTTTCACTTAGTGAACCATTCCATAACCAAACTTTTTACAGCATCTGAAAGACCTTCCTTACTGCCTCCTCCCAGGGTCATTGACTTACAATGTTTTGTCCGAAGTATCATCCTTGTTTGAAGATCTATTTTCTTTGACTAATGTTGGGCAATTTGTATACAAATTTTGAAATTTTTATTAAAAACTTCCTAAAATAATAATCCAACTGAAAATTAAACTCCGAGATTGTGATATCTTTCTACATTGGGCTTTGTCTTGATGAAGAAATTCATACTGTACATTGATTTGCTCAGACTTTACTTGGGTATATTTAACAAAACATTGTGCAAGTGATGACAAAATATGTCTCCAAGTAAAATATCATATTATCTTGGATTAATGAAATGATCTAGTCTTTTCCTAAAGAGGGAAAAACATTTCCTTAAACCACCAACACATATGGTCAAAGACACTAGTACTGGGAGCAATAATATTTTCTCCCAAGGAAGTATTGTTGAACTCTTTGTGTGGTCTGCATCTTTTAACAATATTCAGATGCTACACTGTGGTCTGTATTCCTACTAAAGCAGTAAAGGTTGTGAGAAGTCACTGGGGAATTTATGACATATTTAGTTTTGTTTTTTTGATGAGCTATTTCTCCATATTTGCCCAAGTGGAATACTTTTTATTTAAGAAATATAGTTTGGCAGTCCCATATGCATCTGCTGCATCCTGGGGTCCCCACTTCATCCTCAGGTTGACAAAGATTCTATTATTCCAAAATTAGTTTTCTGGCAAAAACAATGTATACAAGTTATGCTTGTAAAAGCATGTGCAGGAAATGCCTTCCACTGCCATGGGTGTCAGTGACACAACTTCAGTGGAAGTAGGGTTTAGGTTCTACGCCTGTTTTTGTTTTATGGTTAATAAAGAAAAGTGCTTTGTTTTTTCTTTTGAGTGTGTACGTTTTTCTTTATAGATTTGGCAGGTATTTTAGGACTGACGCTTGTTTCTCCTAATCCTTCTTTTACTCAAATGGTGACCAGATTTGTTCTTGCTTGGAGTAGTGGTTATCACACTACCCAGGGAGTCACACCTGGCCTCCATTTGCCTCTCATACCAGAAATTGTATTTATTATTGCTAAGTGTACTGTCTGCTGCTTTCTTCTCTTGTATGCTTCATTATGACAGATTTGAGTTCAATTTCATTAGAAGGGACCTACCGGAAATCAAAACAAGGTTAATGACTTGCCCAAAGTGAATTACAAATGAGATTAGAATTTATGAGTTCCTGCCTCAAAACTTTTACTCCAGGCACTAAACAATGCTGTTTTCATCTTTACTTAGATCTGTGATGCATATTCATGCACTGAAATTTGACTGGCAACCAAAGGATTGTATAATGATCATTGTTTGTAAATACAGGAATGCCCATAAAAGAATTGGCTTTATGTTTATACCCATTGTCTCTACAGTAAATATACATATTTCTGTGAGCAATAAGATGACCAGAGAAGAAAATGTTTAACAGAATTAATGGGAATAGTGAGAAGACATGATGAGAAAACTTTGATGTCACCTCAGGTATGTGTGCCTATACCCTTTGCTTTTTCATCTGCATAGGACCAGCTTCTTTCTGCATGGTCTTGTCCAAAAAAGATGTCGTCTCCAAAAAAAAAGAGAATGTTTCTTCAGTTGATGAAACTACAAGGTTAAATTTTTCAAAGATCATTGATAACAAGTAGCTAGGTTACTTTGCCTGAATGAGATACTACATGCATTTGCCATGATATAGAAGTACAAAGCTGCATGTGGGAATTTACAATGTGAGCAGCATCCTTACTGACTTAACTGTCAATTTCTTGGAGTAGAGCATTTTGCAGAGCAGATTTTCCCTGATGTTTTCAGCTTTAAATTTCCATTTATGATAGAAAAAGTATTTAAAAATTGGATTCTATGCTAAGCAAAGCTGAATGCAAGTGGACCTCAGTTTGGCTTTAGAAGCATTTTAATTCCAATTTAATTTTTTATAGAACTTTGCACAGAAGAACCTGCTCTTTTAATACAACTGCTTATGTACAATTTTGTGTGGGTAGTCTAATTGTTTTGGTAGTAGAAGTCAGTTATCACTATTCAAGACCTTTGCTCAGAAAAAGCATTTTCTAGGACAATTGACTAATTTTTTCCGTATAGCATACATACCTATTTCTGCTGTTCAGTTTGTCTAATGTTAGGTTTCTATGTTACTAATAGGATGTCAAAATCAATAACCTGATTTTTTAAAGTATTAAACTGTTGGGACAGCCCCTGAAATCTCTTCATGCTCACCAGTTCTGTGAAAAAGGTGAAAAATAATTATGGACTTTTGGGCCATATGATTGAATAGTTGGGTGTGGAAAACTTCAGATTACAAAAGTGTCTGTGGCAGCAACTTAATGTCCAGAAGCAAACCTGTAACAAAAATGTTATACGCACAGTGGAGAGGGATAGATTGTTAAGATAATTGATTGAAAGGGCTCATTATAAATAGCTGCATAATTTCATGTTTTAGTTTGATCACACTTGCACTGAGACTACCCCTCCACAGACAGGGTTTCTTGCTGGAAACTTCTCTTAGAATTATGGTATAGTTTGGGTTGGAAGGGACCTTTAAAGGTCATCTAGTCCAAGCCCCCTGCCGTGGGCAGGGACATCTTCAACTAGATCAGGTTGCTCAGAGCCCCGTCCAACCTGGCCTTGAATGTTTCCAGGGATGGGGCATCTACCACCTCCCTGGGCAACCTGTGCCAGTGTTTCACCACCCTCATTGTAAAAAATGTCTTCCTTGTATCTAGTCTAAATCTACCCTCTTTTAGTTTAAAACCATTCCCCCTTGTCCTGTCACAACAGGCCCTGCTACAAAGTCTGTCCCCATCTTTCTTATAAGCCCCCTTTAAGTACTGAAAGGCCGCAGTAAGGTCTCCCCGAAGCCTTGAACAACCCCAGCTCTCTCGGCCTTTCTTCATAGGAGAGGCGTTTCATCCCCCGCTCATATTTGTGGCCCTCCTCTGGATCCTTTCCAACAGGTCCATGTCTTTCTTGTACTGCAGGCTCCAGAGCTGGACGCAGTACTGCAGGTGGGGTCTCACCAGAGCAGAGGGGCAGAATCACCTCCCTCGACCTGCTGGCCACGCTGCTTTTGATGCAGCCCAGGGTACGGTTGGCCTTCTGGGCTGTGAGCGCCCATTGTTGGCTCATGTCCAGCTTTTCGTCCACCAGTACCCCCAAGTCCTTCTTGGCAGGGCTGCTCTCAATGCCTTCATCCCCCAGCCTGTACTGATACTGGGGGTTGCCCCGACCCAGGTGCAGGACCTTGTGCTGGGGCATTTGTTTATCAGTTCTTTCAATCAGCGGGTTTGTCATGCTAATTAGAACCTCATAGTAATTTGTCTGTGGGTGCGGAAGTAGCAGATCTCATAAGCTACCTAGCCAGTTTCTGAGACCTAAGTAGTAATAGGTGGTCACCCAGTGATGTGATAAAGGTGGAAAAGAGACACTAGAATCACAATTCAATTTTTTCAGTGATTAAAGACACGAGCCTTCATGCTAGCATTTTTCTAAAATGCTCCCCAAACCACATATAGAGACAAAGTCTGCATAGGAAAGAAAGATGTGTTTAGATTTTTTTTAGGAACTAGGAAACCTATGGAATAAATAGAACCCATCCTTCTGATGTAAGCTCTATCTAATGGAAGATGAAAGGCTATTAGCACTTAGTAAAAAAAATTATAGGATAGTTTTTAAAACTCAAGACTGGGAGAAGCAGATCAATTAGATAACATAATCTAGAATGAAGTTCTGTAAGTCTCAAGGAAAAACAAAGGTAGAATTTGTTAAAATTAATTTTAAAAATTAGCATAAACAGTCAACACAAAGTCCCTTCTAAGTAGAAAATGAAAAAACTATGCAAACATACCATATATAGTACCATAGCCATGCTAGAAGTTTAGGAAATAAGATGTATAAGGAAGGCCTGACTTCGAGAGGGAATAAGGAATCCATTTAAAAAGAGCACAAACAGTTAAGAAAATCGAAAATGCTACTACTAAAAGGGAAACAGGGCGAAGTCTGACACTGTAAGGGAACCGAATTTGCAACTGGAATAAGCTGCAGAATACAAAATGACAGTTACACCAGTTTTAACATGAAGGGATGTGGAGAGAAAGTGTACTCACAGGAGTTTTTACTTGCTAATTTTTACAGGTAAAATTTATATTTCTGAACAGGTGGTTTCTTAATTTCACAGAATGCTGGATATGTTCAAATGACCTACAGCAGAATATGATTATCTCTGCCTTCTCCCTAAAGCAGTGTTTATAGGAGGATATGGTACCTCTCTATGCCATTGGACATAACATTGAACAGGTTACTCAATGTTAAGTTATCTTCTGTTCAATAGTTAATTAATCCAAAACTAGGAAGGTGGTCTCAGCTAGCAAAGCTAGTCATACGAGCAAGCAAAGAGCCTGATTCTCCCTGAAATATTAATGCTACAAGCAGTGAGGAATGAGGGGTATGTGCAGAATCAGGCCCTCCAGGAGAACTACTCACTTATATGGGCAAATATTTGCCATCCCTCTTCATTAGATCATGGAATGTGTTATCCCTAGGGCCAGGGAAGCAATTTTATAGCCTTTTTGTTTTCTACTGTCCTTATTTGAGCATATTCCTTTGAGTGTGCTATGTTTCATTCAAGAGAAAACATCTTTGCATTTCCAGTTCCATAATATTCAGTCAGTAACAAAGCAGCAACACATTCTTCAAAGAACCTAGTCCATTTGCAGAACTACCAATCTGTATCTAGTTTAGAGTGTAAGTACATCAGGAGAGAGACCATATTTACTTTTATTTGCTATTTTTTAATCCACCTCCAGATGCATGTGTTGTTCAAAATTTATTAAAACTGAGCTATTTCTAATTAGAGGTAGAATCTAATTGGCAATTATCTTTACGAAAGACAGAGAAAGGAAGTATTTTGGGAAGAAAACAATCTGATAGTAATCAGACCTGAACTGGTTCTCTTACCTGCCCTTAAGGCTTCCTTCCTACATCCTAGAAAAGTGTTCAGCACTAAATCTGGAAGAAATGAGGTGTTGGATTTCATTAATTCTTTAAAGTTTTTTTTAAACAATATCATCACTGGAGAGAAATCTGATGGATGTCCTGGAACTTATCAGAAGGTCACATGGCAGCCAATATATATAGTAACAAAGCTTATTTTCCAAATGGTTGTTTCACAGTTAGTTTTACATTGGAACCCCGTTCTTTGAAATGATATTGTATTTCCATACTAGAAGAGCTCATATGTGTATTAAAAGAATAAAGTAAAACATTTGCCTCTGCGCTATAATACACGGAAGGAATAGATCAATAAAATCTTAAAAGTAACAAATGTCTCAAAGACTGAGAGAGCTCAGAATGATATAGAAGCAGTAGCAAGTGTTTTCAGTTTAAATTCTGCATACAAATAAAGGAGATTTACACTTAGATTTTGACCTGATTCATTGTGGGGACCAGGTTAATAATTAGATAAACACTGGATCAAAATTATATGCTGCATTGTTGCTTCTTGGAGATAAGGTGTAAAATCACTGAAGCTAATGTTTTTTTCCAGTTGTCTTACGAATGAGTACTTGAGTATTTGAGATGTGTTCTGGGAAGTTTGTTATGTTGCTTCTTGCTTCTTGTTATGGTGCATCTTTTCCACAGGCCATAGTACAAGCCACATCAATACAGTCATACAGCTGTTCTGTTTAACACCAAATTTCCTCAGGATACAGTATCTATAAACTTACATCTCAGCATTGTTAATATCCTTAATGACAGTTTCCCTTCTGTCAGACTTAAGTCTTTGGACTTAGACTTCTGAAAAGCCCATAAATATTTCCTGAAGATACCAGCCAACACATGGTCTTTGGCCTTTCCGAATGTTCTAAGAATGTTGTTGAATGGCTATATTTGTCTGTTAGTTATGATTTGAGCATCATGGATTTTTCTAACCATATTATTTTGGATCATACTTTCAACTCATTCAGTGATGCAGGTTAAAAGACAATTTACTGCTTCCCAGGTGGCCAAGAAGGCCAACGGCATCCTGGCCTGTATCAGGAATAGTGTAGCCAGCAGGAGTAGGGAGGTGATCGTGCCCCTGTACTCAGCACTGGTGAGGCCGCACCTCGAATAATGTGTTCAGTTTTGGGCCCCTCACTCCAAGAAGGACATTGAGGTGCTGGAGCGTGTCCAGAGAAGGGCGACGAGGCTGGTGAAGGTCTGGAGCACAGGTCTTATGAGGAGCGGCTGAGGGAGCTGGGGTTGTTTAGCCTGGAGAAGAGGAGGCTGAGGGGAGACCTTATCRCTCTCTACAACTACCTGAAAGGAGGCTGTAGAGAGGCGGGTGTTGGTCTCTTCTCCCAAGTAACAAACGATAGGATGAGAGGAAATGGCCTCAAGTTGTGCCAGGGGAGGTTTAGATTGGATATTAGGAAAAATTTCTTCACTGAAAGGGTAGTCAGGCATTGGAACAGGCTGCCCAGGGAAGTGGCGGAGTCACCAACACTGGAGACATTCAAAAAACGTGTGGATGTGGTACTTCCAGACATGGTTTAGTGGGCATGGGTACTGGGTTGATGGTTGGACTCGATGATCTTAAAGGTCTTTTCCAACTTTAATGATTCTATGATTCTATGATTATTTAAAATTAAGTCACCATATGCTCTTTAAATATCAGAAGGAAGACCACATGTTTACTAAATGAGGTCATGTAGGAATTTCAGAGCATTTTTTATAGCAAAACATCTAAAATCAAAATATGAGAGAATCAGAACTTCATATTTATCTTGATAAAATACACTACTTTTACCTATAAGGAATATAATGGCTAAAACAGTTTTAAATTTGTCCAGGGCAGGGCAAACCTAGCAAAGGTATATCTTTCAGCTTGAACTAATGTGATAAGGTATTTTTCTCTTGGGACAGAGTATTAAGAAATAAGTCTGAAAACAATAAAGAATAAGGCAGTAATTGAGGCATTGTAGACTAATATTAGAAAACAATACGTCAGTGTTGACGATAATTGAAAACATGTACTCAAATATATGTCAATGGATCTTGGAACGGATTTGCTGGGATGCTAATTAGTTTCATGGTTGCTTGGTGGATTGGTGTCATAAAGAAATACAGAAACCAGAAAATGTGACGGGAGGAATGTGCAGAAGTCTTATAATCAGAAATAGAGATTCACTTGCATTAATAAACAAAGAAGAAATCTTTCTCATCTTTAAAGATAAACTATTGGTTCTCAGTCCTGGAGGTTTTAAAAGCCTTTCAACGCCTTTATATTCCTTTACAAAGAGTAAAGCTTGAAGTACAGCAATGCTACACGTTCATTTTTTTCTTTGTTTTTCAGATGATGTATTTCGGCTCAGTTGTGTGCTGTGCAGGAGTGCTGGCTGGGTTGTCTAGTCAGAACACTTCTGGATTTGGGAATGCCCTTGGTATGAGTGGGGTGTCAGAGATTTAGGAGCAAGCAGCAGTAGGAGCACCGAAATCCTCACCAGAAGTGCTTGCACAGATGTCTATTGCCATGGCTCTGGGTGGCACAATGGGTATGTACACTTCTTATACAGTATATGTGCTCAATTCACAGCATCCTTGTTAAGTGTTACTAATTAATTTACTATTCTTTGAAAGGATAGGAATATATATTATGAAAGTATATGAATTCCTAAAGGTGGCACTCTTAACTAAGGGGGGACTGTAAGTTGGGGTGAAAGATCTCAACTGCTGATAAAAAGCTTAAGTTTTGTCAAAGTCGAATGTTGTTCTGAAATGAAAAAACCAATGTTTCAAAAAGCACTCAAATCATTAGACATTTTTGGAACTTCCCGTATATTTTCTCAACTGAAACAGTTTTCTTGTTATGAATCTACCAACTGCCTCAGTTGATCTGAATTCAAATTTATTAGTTTGTGGGAAAATAAATATTTGAAAAATATTAGTTAAGTTTTAATGCTGATGGAATTTAATGCTGAGGAATTTGTATCTGATACTATGGAGGCCGATAGAAATTCTCAAAGGTTGAGGTTGAAACTTGGTAAGAGAGAAGAAGGGAAGGTGGTACTACTTTCCCACTTTGTCACTTAGATTGTGGCAGTCTTCTAATGCGTCCAGAGGCATTTGGCCTGCCTTGATTCTCTGTAGGCAAAATGTGTTTGGCAGCTCTGGTGGGTGCATTCACACAACTCTCTCCCATACATAAGAAACAGTGGCTTCAAAAGAGCAGTTCTGGCTCTGTTTCTTACAAGCTGTCATCCCAAAATGTTCTAGCAATGTATTTTTGGAAAAGACTTAAATTAGGTTAAAATTTCCTATAACTATTATATTTCTATTTCATTGTACGAAAAGGAAAACAACATTAAAAGTAAACAGTCCTTTTCTTGCTCAATGGTCTGTTTATGCTTTGAGTACCAAACACAATGTAATGTTTTATTTTGGATCTAAATCATTTAATTTTGCAGGTCTTACCATTGCAAAAGGAACTGAAATCCTCAGCTTGTAGCTGCATTTCACACTGTGGTTGATTTGGCAGCAGCAGCTCTTACATGTATTGCCGAGTACGTGATTCAATATCCACACCTTGATGTTCACCCTTCTGCCAAGGTTCTCAAAATTGTGGCATATCTGGGCACTATATCGGGGTGTAGCTTTCAGTGCTTCTTTAGTGGCTTATGGAAAACTGCTGAGTACTCTTTACTATTCTGTCATATGAAATTTAGGATGAAGTTCACTAGAGGCCCTTTTTTGTTTTCCTCAAAATACAGTTGAATCTTAGGAGAAGTTGGGGGCTAATTCTCTTAGCTCCTTTGTGAGGGGAGGGAAGTAGCCTTATACAACTTAGCTTAACAAATTTGGTAGGACTGGAACACAAGGAGGAGGAGGTTAGTGACTTTGGCTTTTGTGTTGATTAGGAGAGATGTTGATCTCAAGGATTTCTTTTGCTGGATTTGCTAGAGAGTATCTGTTTAACTAAGAGTCTGACTTAGATTTCATAGAGCATTACTCCTAAGATTCTGACGTGAACAACCAGTGGCTAGAGGAATTGTAGTAAGAGATCTTTTAGATCCCTATGTACCAATTAATTCCCTCTGCAATGATACACAGCTATTAAGCTTTGTGTTCTGAATAATTACTGTGTCCTATTTGCTACTACACAGCAATCATATATTGAACTGCTTTTGTTTTCCCACAAGACTGAAATAGAAGGAGTCATGGAGTATGACAGGAGCTGGAGCACTTCCATTTCTGAGAATTCCTTCAAAAAAAATTCCTAAGTTTTTGTCTTGTACCTGCAATAGGTGGATCTTTCTTCCAGCTAAACTAATTTCCAAGGAGACCAGTGTCTTTCATATTTTTATTCTGTATCTGTAGCCTGTCTTAATTTCTAGTGCTGTAGCATTAAAAATACTTCAGTGCTAAAGTCAATAGAGCGTTAGAGCAGCATGCTTGCTTCCAAGTTTGCTGAACTCGGCACCATTTCTACTGGGGCACCACTAGTTGAACGCTGGCTTGCTGACGGCATCCATGGCTAGTATGATAACTTTTGCATTGGATCCAAGCTACACTCCTGGATTGGTGTGCAGTCTTGGTGTTACAGGACTCTCCTCAATTGTGGTAATAGTATCAAGAGAGAAATTCTTGAACCTCTTCATTGCAAATAAATGTAAGGTTTTTGCACGCACATCCAGCACTTGCTGAATGCTAGCCACAATGGAGTCGTGCATGTTAGCTGAAAAATTTGGCATAAATTATGAGGAATCAACAAAGCACTCTGCAGAATGTTTATTTAGCCCTATGGAAATTCCATAACAAGCCTGCAAGACCCTGCAGGATCCCACAAACCACACTGCAGAGATCCAAACCTTTTCAGCCAGCAGCAGTGCTGTAAAATAAGCTGTGGATGTTTATCTAGTCAGATGTATATGTAATCCTAGCCATTGCTGTAACTGTGGACTAGTTTTGGAAAGAATAAGAGAGTAAGGGTCTTGTCCTGCAAAATAACAAATTATTTCAGCTCCTATTATGGCTGTATAATCTTTCAGCAAAAATTTTAAAGGCATATCTGTTTACACGACCAAACCCAATAATGACTGTAGGTAACAACCTTCGGCTAATTGGGTGCTTGAATGAACTTTTATTTGCTTTTGTTTCACTTATTTAATATTTTAGGAGTTATTTAATTTCTTGAAATATGAATTTAATTTTTCTTTCCCTTATGTGGCATTTACTAAATTGCAGGGACTGACACTGACAGCTGTAGGCAGAGCAGGTATGCCTGTTACTAAAATACCAAACAGTTACTCTGGGTGAGCCTTGTGTGCAGAAGGATTTCTTCTTGATAACAGTCTTGACAATTGTGGGTGCCTTGATTGGTTCCTCTGGATGGAGCTATCCTGTCACGCATTGTGTGTGTGGTGAGGAAATACCACCAGTTTGTCCCCATTTCTGTGTGAAATAAGACTAGGGTGTCTACTTTGGAAACTTTTAGAAATAAGATGTTGCAGGAGATTGGATGACTGGACTGGATCCCTGCCAGAATTTTGCTCATAATGGTAGTAAATAATGAAGTTATGACAACTGGATAGATGTCTGGTGGGTTTTCTAGAATTAGGATTTGGCAAATGAACTCCTTAAGTGCCAAGGACAGCAAAGAAATCAGAATATGTCTGGGTTGCATGGTGCGGAGCTGCATAGAGATATCCAGCCAACTCAAGGATTGCAAGCAGCACATACGTGCTAGGAGAGTCCTTCCTCATTTTTACCCTGCTTTTTAGTAGCTCCTTTACCCATAGCTCAAGCACTTCCCCGTGGCACTTCACTGAACCATGTAAACATGCTAACAGTTCAATTCCTGCTGGTCACAGGCGTGGTGGACTGGGCATTGACTGGCACTCACATGTCGGCATGGAGAGTAAACTGCTGGCCTTGAGAGAATTTATTCGTTCAGATCAGAGTGGTGGTTTTATACCATAAGAGAACTTGCATAGCTTTGCCCAAGTTCTAGCCATTCTATATGTAAACAGTTCCTAGTACACTAAATCTGGCAACTGAATTTCAAAAACAACTAGGAAAAGCAGTAACAGCAATGTGATTTACTTGTAAAACCAACAATGTAAGTCAATATTTTATAAAACGCTCAATGGCCTTCACTAAAGGATCTCACCCAGCAACTGACTTTGGGGAAATGGGAAATGTACTGTTTCATAACAAGCAAGAGGGGAGATGTTATTTAAACAAAGAACATCTTTGTTTTGCTAGGGAAAAAAGTTAAGGTAGTTTAGGGAGGAGAAGAAAAATTGTTTAAAAATGGCTGAAAAACAAG
The DNA here is from genome assembly GCA_030449065.1 of Oceanodroma leucorhoa. Classification (NCBI taxonomy): domain Eukaryota; kingdom Metazoa; phylum Chordata; class Aves; order Procellariiformes; genus Oceanodroma; species Oceanodroma leucorhoa. The sequence goes on from JASVER010000034.1 coordinate 5,383,773, forward strand.
GTTTTCTCAAAGGCATATCTGAAAATCTGTTTGAAATGCGTGATTTTTATGCCAAGTGGGATGCTGAAGCTTTCAAAAAAAAAAAAGCAATGCAATACTGAACTGTTGAACCATCGCTGTATCAGCTTCACAGCTTGTTAAAGTAAACTTTAATGAGCTGAAGAATAATGCAGTCTGCCTTCCCAAACAAACTACATGGGAATTTACAGCAAATGAATTATTTATTTTGGGATTCTTTTAATGGACTTGGAACTGTTGTTTTGACCAATATGCTCATTTAATACATTCATATTTAGGCTATGGTCAGATCTTCGCCAAATGTCATTTTTGGGTGGATATGGCACAGCATCTACGGCAGGAAGGAAACCTACTATTGAAATGATAAAGGAGTCTAATTCTATCATTACCCCAGGTGAGAGTTCAGGTATTTGTTCAATTACTCAATAGTAGGCTTTTCAAGCTACCTCGGGTCTTGCATAACATACTGCATATTTCACTGTTCACTGTCACTTTAATAATGTCAAACTCTTGATTCCTTTGAATCTATACAATTCATGCTTGTTATCCAAATATTAAAATTGTTAAATACCTCTTCTCTCCTTATATGCCACCTGTATCTCATCTGATGTTAGCAGTCATTCCTCCCTGGGCTCTGCTCATAAATACAGACCTCTATAATCATTAGTCAACTTCATACTTAATCATCTCTGTTCCTATGTATAAGCTATGCTTCCTTGGAAGCTGGAGTGCCCTGAGCTTTCCAACAGAGTACCATTTTTCTTTACCTTGAAATCTGTTTTGAAAGCCTAAGCCTGCCGAGTCATTTACTTGCAGACTACCTGAGTGCACACTATTAAAGCATTGCCCAGCTTCACCTTGGCAAGTCTACTCTTCTGTCTTTGTTGCTAACTTTTATCCTTGATTTTAAGTGTTTCAGGGCACAGATTTTGCTTTCTTGTCTGTTGCCGACTAGTGCTAAGCATTAACTGTTATTTTAGTGATGTACAAATATGCAAGAGACTTGAAAATTTGCATTATAGACATTAAAAATACAATATAAGCTAAGAAGGGGGTTATAACAAATGTTTGGTCACAAACTACAAGGCTGTATTTCCTCTTTCCTATGTTTGCAGTGAAACCATTTGTTCAGATGCATTCAAAAAGTACAACATTTTTGGGACTTGGTGCCTGCTTGTCACCAGTAAACCCATTTAATACAGTGTCCTGGATGTACATGACATTAGTGAAAGCTGAATGCTTCCTGATGTAGTGAATTACAACCATAATTAATGTTATAGTTCTAATGAAAAACTCTGGTTAACTAGAAGTACCACACTTGATAATACAGCACGTCTTGGCAGTACTACAGTCCTCAGCCTTTTGTCATGATACAGCATAGGGCAAAAGGGTTCATCAAGGCCCTACATCTAAGTCTACAGTAATCTTAATTTCATCAGGTTTACGCCATTTGTCATATCCTGAAATTTTGAGGTTTTACTATTGATGTATATTCCAGCTACGATGTAAATCAGACCTGCTCTTTATGATTAGACCTTGATGAACAATGCCTCACTTCACATCTGTGAACTCTGCTGGGAGTTTTTCTCATCTTAAAAAATAATGAAGGCCTCTAGCATAGAGCTGTGGATAGTGGAAATACAAAGAATTTGGGCAAAAATCTGAAATGGATTTTTTTTTTTTTTAACCTTTGAATGGTACTGGTTTATAGCAAAAAAATATGCGATGAAGTTACTGAAGTTACTTCACTGTCCCTCCCTCTTCATGTTAATTCTCATAAAATAAAAAATCTCTTGCTTTTCCTAAATATTACTAACCTGGCACTGCAAAGATTTATGCAGGGTTATCAGCTATTCAGTCTGAGATTTCTCCAAGAATGGCAAGCTTTGGCCAACTTTAATTTTCAATTTGCAGCAATAATAAAAAAGTTTGTGTCACGATATGTTAGGAGAGTTTAATTTCTGTAGGATAACTATACATGGAAAATATTAATGGAGATCAGGAAACATTCTGTTTTCACACATCTTACCTACAGGACAGCATAGCCACTGAGCTGAAATCTGCCAGCTAATCATTCTTCTTTCGTTATAACAAATCACAAAAAGTTACAGTATTTTATGAATGCACGTGAACAAAAGACTATGATTCCAAATACGTAGGAGAAAATCCTTAAATAAAATAGTTTTTATGCACTGAATTGCCTGAAGCTATTGAGCACTTGCTGTGTAGCCAGCTGATCTGTTTTGCACCTCCGCTAGGTCTTCTGAAGTGAGGCCTAGGTTTTCTCTCCCCTGTTACGGGCGTTAGAAGCACTGTACATACCTACAGTTGTAATCAAGCAGACTTCTCCAGCTGACCCAAGAATACAGTTGGCTTCTTTCAGATGCAGCTGCATGCAGCCCTTAGCCAAATGGATGGGTCATCATGATGAGGGGCCTCTGAAAGGAGAGGGATATGGAAAAAAAGGAAGAAAACTGCCAAAGTGCCTCCCCCAGCAAAGCAGGCTGCTGTAGAGAGTAATGTTAAGTGCTGTTGTTTTTGTATAGTCACATTAAAAAATCCAACAGAAAACACTCAAAGTCCTAGAAATTTGTTATTAGTCAAGATGTTTATGTACTCTTCCCCTGAAGATTAAAGAAATTATTTTTAAAAGGGTCAGAGGCTTTATTTGCAATAAAATAGTGAATTCCAAATAGAACACTGCAATGTTTAAAAACACACACACAAAAAATTAATGTTCAGGGTGTTAATGATTTGTGGTTGTAATTTTCACTCACTTAATTGTCTCTTTTGGATTTTTTTTTTTCCTGTATAAGTCCCAAGTTTGTGAGGATGGCAAATCTTTCCTACTATATTCCACACGGCATAAGTAAGGAAGGCCGTAACAGCTGTGATCATTTCTCTAGAGATGCATATGACCTGTAGCATCAGGAAGAAAGGCAAAAATGGCTCTACACTGCCTCTAGGCCTTCCCTCTCCTTCTGAGGCTGCCAACTATTAAACCAGAGACTATGTAGGCTACTGATGACAGGTGGGGATCTGGTAATTTCAACAGCACCTTTTCAGATCTTTGTATCACCTTGCACTGGCCATATTTCCTTCACATAAGAATTCTTCACTGCTTTATCTGTTTCAGAGCTGCTTTGCATCACTGCACCCAGCTTAATGGATGGGAGTCAAACTATATGATTTTGTTCCAGGCAAATATGCAGGTGATTGATAGCTCATAAAGGAAGGTTTACAAGCTAAATTTAGTACCACGGAATCTTGAATTTACTGCCTCTCAGAATATTCCATGTCAAATCTTTTCAGCTGACAATCTTAAAATGTTTCTGACTCACTGTCCATCCTATAAGCTCAGTCTGGAAAGGCAAGATGATGTATCTACTTTTCATGAACATCTGAAATAATAGGTGTAGCTTCATTGCTGTAAATGAGGCTAATCTGCTTGCACTGTTGTATCTGATGTTGTAAGTTTGTCGACATTATATTTGCATACATTTTAGGAACTTAGAAACAGCCATTTCTTATTAGACTGCCTTTTTTCCCCTCTTTGCCCAAAGTAGACCTATGGTCATCTTACACTTGGAGGCTGTTCTCCATGTAACAGTACACTAAATTCCTTTGGCTCATGCATCTCAGTCACTTGGAGGGTTGTTGCAGAAGATATAAAGATATCAAAATGGTACAGCCATTGCCTTCTCTGGTTGCCAGGCTCCCGGGAGGCATAGCCAGCCCTGTGGTTAAAAAGGCTGAGGAATGGAAGCTGGAACGTGGTGCTGATTTTAATAAGGACTCTAGGAGACTGAACAGATGAACAGACCATTAAGCTTGACTTTACTGGCCAAACTGTGAACAACTTTAAAAAGAAAAAAAAAAAAAGAAAAGAATTGGTAGGCACATGGGTAAGTATGTTTGGCAGAGGAATCACTGCCGCTTTTGCAGATGTCACATTTCACAAATCCATTAAGAGTTCCTTGAAGGATTCAATGAGCATGAGGATAAGGGTGATCTAGTTGATACTGCTGGTGCTATAGCTCTAAATTAAGCCTCCTTTATTTATCAGTAGAATTACTCTAGAAATACACTATTCATGAGCACTGTGGCTAGAGGTTTTAGGAATTATTAGCAATTTTTAGAGCTGTGTTCTACCATCGTAACCCAAGCTGTGGAATCTCTTGGACTACTAAAATGTTAATTCCTGGACCTACAATGGATTGTGTGTAAATGGAGTGCTTCTTGCATGCAGAGCAATAGAACTGAGGAACTGAATGGAAAAGAGACTGTAGATTTGGACCATAAGTGAGTAGTGTTGAAATAAACTACATGGTATAACATAATGGATGTTATCCTCAGATTCCACATATGTGCTCTATTTAGCGACCTCACAAGGGCCTTGCGTAAGACTGCCTCTTAAATCTTAGGAGTACTTATTTTCATGATATCTTACACAGAGAATGCACAAAATTTTTTTAATAGTTTTCATTAGCACACGTAACTGCCAAGATTCGATTCTAGGTTTGAGCACCGACAGATGGACCTAATTTTTTCATTCAGATGAAACAACAAACTGTCATCATTTATTGTATGCTTGATTAATGTGCTTTGGTGTTGTCTTGATAACTTCAAGCAGTGGCTTTTCCTTTCATAATAACACATTTTGTAATATATTTCCTTTTTGTCTCAGATACAGACTTGGCTCTGGTCATTGGTGCAAATGACACAGTAAACTCAGCAGCACAGGAAGATCCCAATTCTATTATCACTGGCATGCCAATACTGAAAATCTGGAAAGCAAAAAAAGGTACTAAAAACCAATGACAGAGTTCAGTACAGTTAGTTATGTTAATTTCTCACAAGAAAAGTGCCAACATATAAACAAGAAATGTCTTTTCCAAATTGATGCCTCACAAGATGAATATACATAGGCATGTTTAACTGAAAATGGCCACTGCCTATAGAGAGGGCAGAACTTTGCAGGGGCCTAGAAAAAGAAATCCTGGCCATTTCCATAGGACCATCCATGTGTTGGAACAGCTACAGTATTGCACATTACCTTGCTTGCTTGAATCTACTCTTTTAGTTTTCATGGACTTCAAAAGATTCAGGATTTCTTGTTTCTTACCCCATTATATTTTTTCAATGGATTCTCCTTTTAAAATTAGCAAAATCAGCTAGGCTATGCCTACGTTAGAGATTATTCTGCATTTAAGAGTTTGGCAGTATAGTTTTGTTGGCAAATTCCCCGGCAACTGCTTCAGGCATGGATTTTAAACCAGTTCCCCAGATAAAGTAAGCCATATTCAAGGAAAAGAGGAAGCTTTTGGCAATGTAAAGGTTTCTGTTATATTTTTTGCCAACACAGTCATGATATAAAAGAACGCAAGCATTTTTGTACTCTCAACTGACATAGGTATGCAGATCGAAGCCAATATTCTAAACACACTTAGACATGTGTGAGAGGAAAAAAAAAAAAAAAAAAAGAGGAAGTAGCGCGACCCAACTGCTTCAAGTAGACTGAGGTGCTTTACATGATGTTTCTGAAAATTGAAGCTGTATCAAGTTGCTTCCTTGTCTGCCGTAAATATGAAAAAAATTGACTCTGCAGCATTGATTTGGCCCGAAGAAAGCCTGTGAACAGAGAAAGCTAGATAGAATGTTTCAGTTGCATAGACTAATCACTAGAAAATGCAGGCTCAGGTCAGCTGGAATTCATGCTGCATTTGGCAAACAATTTAGTCATGAAACTGAAGCCCCAAAAATAATTTTTGAAAGAAATAAAATATTTATGATGTTCTTGAAATACAGAATTTTTATTGAGCATTAGCAGCAACATTTGAAATTAAGTCTGTAGTTTCAGCTTGAGCAAACTTTTTTGCTGGAACACGAAGTATTGTTCTTCTGTAGAAAAGACACTAAGGATACTTTTTTTAGACTTATAAAGGGTCTGATTCTGTTCAATTCATTAGCATCTGTCTCCAAAGCAAATAGTTTCAGAAATTGTACTAAAGCAGATCTTTAGGCTGTGAGGGTGGCATTCAAGTATGGTTTAAAAAAAAGACTCGCTGATTATATGAGACATTTCAAAATGGAGTGCATCCTAGGAATGTTTTTTGTAATTCAATTTTTAATTGAGTAGAAGTAAAGTTCTCCATATGGGAACCAGCCTAACTCATTATGATGAAAGCCTCAAGAGTCTTAAAGTATGTTTAAAACCAGGATTTGTAGACATTAACAGATACAGACATTAATATGACTAGATATTATATTCAATCATTGTTGATAGCATGTCTGTTGAAGATGATACTGAGACATAAAATGTCGCAAAAAATGAAGAGTCCGTGTTATTTACCTCACAGACAACTTGTTTTATTAAAGTTACATGTTATTGCAGATCATATGCACAAAAATGTATTCTCACAGAGTAAAGACCAGGTCTTATCTCAGTTTGGTAGGACAGAAGGTATATTATAAAATTTACAGTTACATTAACAGGTTTACATGCTGTTGTTTGTAATAAAAGTATGTTGAAATAGAGTAAATACTAGCATAAACCGAGGAATTTATAAAAAATTGCACATTATTAATAAAAAACCAAAACATCAGAGAAATACTAACTCTGGTTTGATCATTTTATTCTCCAGTAAGTAACTGAAAGACAGCAAAGAAAACATCATGTTGCATTACATATAATATGAATTTTCTATCAAGGGTCATATATGTGCATGTTCACTGTAGGTGTTCACGCACACAATTACTTGAGGCAAATGCATTTTCCTTAGTACCAGGGTGGGTGTGCTCTTGCTCCTTTCTCCTCTTCTCTGCTAAACAAATGGTGGAGCATGATCCGTGGCATTTCCTCTGTGCAGGTAAGTCAGAATTTCTGTGTAGTTCAACACTCCCTAAATTTTTCTTTGCAGTTTTACTCTTTTAATTGTTTTGGAATAACTTGTTTACCCCTTTGGCCTCTTTTGGCATGCCCTGTTAAGCCTGGATGGATGTGGTTAATTTTTTTATTTTTTTTTTAACAAATCTAATACTTCAGTGCTGCTTGGAGGTGCAAAGAAAGCATGATACTTTACAAGACAAGAGTAGGGAACTACACTAGACTCATTAGCAGCGATGTTCAGAATAGTAAAAAGGTATGAAATATTTCTTTTTCAGTGTATTGTTTGGAGGGATAATACAGCATTTGTGCTGGATAGTGCATCCAAACTTAASAAATTAATTCCTAGTCAAACTACTCATCTGTGTACATTAACAAGCTCAGCTATATGTCTGTATCTAAAGTATACATTTGCTCTGTACATATAACAGTTTATTCTTTAATTTTGTCAACTCTGATACCACACTTTGATTTTGTCTTTATGTTCCCTAAGACAGAAACAGCATAGGAGAAAATCTTTGGCTTGTGTCCTACTGCATTTATCGCTAGGAGAGAGGTATATATTTATTCATATTTACACATGTACACATACTTCTGTATAGCTCTTCTATCCCTGTCGTTGGAAAAGCGGAAATTTTACCATCAGAATGTTTTAAGTAATAATACTCAGCCTTTAGATTTCACGCTGAGTTCAACTGGCTTATGGGCGCAGCTTTACATGTAAAGCTGCGTTACATGTAAAGACATGTTATTCAGAGGCAGAAATTAACTTTACAGGTAAGGGAAGTGAAGCACACAGGATCATAGGTCGAGTAGGACACAATCTTGGGTATACTGGTGTGGAGCATTCTCTTCTGTTCATTGTTCTGTGGTATGGTTCTAAACATCCTATTGTAGCACCAGTAGTCTGAAAAGTTAGTAAAATCATGGTTGATTTGAATGTGATAACAGCACCAGTTTTACTAAAGTTAGACAAAAATTTCCATTTTCAGTGAGATGAAAATACAAAGTCTGTTTTGCATTAGAGAAGTAGTTCTACTTCTTGCTGTGGGACTCAAGAACTATTTGAATTTTTTCTCTGGCAGGTAGTGGTAAGGAAACCACTATGAGTGTTTTTAAAGTTTAATGTGACACACTCCTTTCAAAATTCTACAGCATCTGATTTCTCTTCAGAATCTATAAAATGGCAGCAATGTGTTATCTTTCCTAACAAGTGAACAGGAAGAACATTGTGGATTTTTCATATAACACTTACTTTGAATGTCAGAATTACTAAGTGTCACCAGTCAAAATCAACATTCTTACTAATGACAGCATTGGAATTTTACTAAAATAATGTCTCTCAAGACAAGGGATAACAGTTCAGGAATTATGTTGAGTTGTTCAGTACCTCAGTGGGTTACCTCATATTCTGCTATGAGTAGATCAGCATCTTACTGCCACGCCATCTTTTCATCTTAGTGTGAAAGCTCTCCTGTTTTAACATTGCTGCAGTCACCATTAAGTTTTATGTCGCAAAACAAGTTTGGTGAATTCAGCTGATGCGCAGCTTTTTGGAATACTTCGAGACACAAGTCAGTGGTACCTGGGAGTGTCATAACTGCATTATAGTAAATGATGGTTAACTAATAGGAAGTTTTCCCCCCTCCTTATTTTGGCATTTGCAAAGATAGGGATAGGTGGAATGGATTTTCACATCACATTACATTTTATATAAGTATGTTAAGACCATCATTTATGAAGATAGACTGATTTTTAAAGTATTCAGGCAAAATACTGAAACTCAGGGCAAGAGAAAAGCAAGAAGAGATCACTAAATTACTCTGCAATTGGGGCTGAAGAAGCCTATGTGGAAAACCAGATGGACTCAAACTGAAAAAAAAAAATTGCAAGAAGCAGTAGCAAAGGATTTAAATCAGGGGAGATTACAAGTGCTTTGGAAGGTTCTGCTGTAGATTCCAAGTTGCCATCTCTTTTCAATCTCAATGTATCTTTACCCCATGCACTGACATGACCCTTCATTCAGCCTAGGCTTGGATGACTTTTGTGCTACCTTCCAGGAAAGGCATTGTTTTTTGCAGCTCCCTCTCTTATTCATTTTGAGAAAAGGATTAAATCCTCCCTCTGACCAAGCATAGAGGCATGCTAAAGTGAAGCCACTTCATGCTCCTGGCCAAACAAAGAACAAAAATACCCACAATAAGCAAAAGCAGATGGCTTCAGTGGCAGGAAATGCATGAGCCAGACTGCAGGTAAAATGGTTCTCTGAACACATCTCAGAGGTTTGTAATGACAGGTTCTTTGTTATCTGGGGCCTCCCCACAGGAGGCCAGATGTCTTCTGTTGTGAAAGGAGATAGAGATGCTCTTCCTTTTCCTCCCCCTTTAACTTATGGCTGTTTAAGTTACTGCTAATGGAAGTAGAAGCCTGTTTTCCCCCTTGCTCTCTGATGTTTTTGGAAACAGAAGAGATGGTTAGTGAAGGGGTATTCTGATACGAAAGAAAAGGCCCAGAACTGGCCTTTACCTCCCCATGACCCTCATTTTAAAGAACAGGGAGGTCAGTGCTGCTAATTGCACTTGAAAGGATTAACCACTTGATCGCTTTCATTTGGTGGAACAAAACTATTCTTTAGTCTCAAAGCTGAAAAAATGTATCAGCGGTATTGAGACATTTTCAGTGTGAGGTGGATAACTTGGTTGGTTTGGCTTCTTATACCAGTACTGAAATTAAATAGAGGATTTAAATCCTTTTACAGAGGGGAGAGCAGGAGATCGGAGAGAAGGGGGAACTACATCTGCTGCTCAGACAGAACAGATTTGCAGCAGAAGTGACAATAACCTCCTTCCTGCCCTCATAAATGGTTATCACAAGAATATCAACAGACCATAATTAATTACGGATATTAGATGTACCTCTGTCACTTGGTATAAGAATGACTCTTGCATTACACTGAGGTTGCACTGGAAGAAAAATAATCTGAATCCAATTCCTGGACACAGTGTTCCAGATTTAAAATCTTTTCTGTACATTGATGTCACCTGAGAATTAAAATTAATTTACTTTTGGAACAGATTCCTAATTCCCATTGTTCAAATAAAGTGAGGTACACAAAACTTAAATTTGGAAACCATTTTTAACCTTATGAAACTATTTTCCAAAGTAACAAAGAACAGCTTATATAAGCTTTTATCTGACCTCTGCTTCTTAAATAAAAAAACATGTTTTCAGGGAAATGTGTCTTGGAAGTAACTCCCCCTCCCCCTGCCCCTGATTTTTCTCTCTGGTTCTTGTAAAACATTAGGTCAGTGGGTTCATTTTATTTTTGTTTGTTTAAAGTGGGTGAAAGTTTCCTTCTCAAGCTATTATACTTGTGTGATTTTTTAAAAATATTACAGCAATCTTTGTTTAAGAAATACAAGAACAGATGGAAATGTCAAAAGACTATCAAAATTCATACCAAAGGAAATAGCATTAATCATTGTAAAAAGCCAAAATAACCTCTCAATAGCAATAAGAACCAAATGAATAAGAAATGTGTTGTTTCAATAGCACTGAGACATGACTGCTGATTTTTCTCATTGCCTGGCACATGAACTCACAATATACCTAACAGCTGTGCCATTATATAGGTATATTTAAGAACAATCTTTCTCATTCTGACTTCAAGCCTGTATTTCTCATGGTGCTGTTATAGTTCATGCACATTTCATGTCCACTCATGTAGCTTAACTAGCATTTCTTTTTGCAAATGGAGGAGATGTGTTTTGGTTGTCAACAGAAATGCGTTTTTGTATGCATTCACTTGTGCAGATAAGCATACCAACCTGAAGATAAGTATGACTTGCAGAGAGAGTGTATTTGTATCTTGTGTTTTAAGCAATCTTAACTTTGATTTCAATTATCTTGAAGCATTAAAAAACATAGTACAAATCAGTTGTGTGAGCCTGTGTGGATTGCTGTGTAAGCGTAAAAAGATTTTCTTGAAGTATTTTTCAAGGTACTGTTTCTGGATTCACCAGGGTGTGAAAGTGTCCTCCTAGAGATTATGCTACAGGTGATAATTTAGCCAGATTTGTTGAGGAAAATATACTACAAAAACTTTGGAATTTTTGTTTAAAAAATAATTTATCGTAATTTTTCAATCTGTGTCACTTCAACAAGATTTAGTTTTTTCTTAAGTAACACACTTCTGAGAGAATTCAGAAATATTTATTCATCCTATATCATACCTCTAATGAAACATTTTTTTCTACCTTAAGACTATAATTTTTACTAAGATGAATTTTTCTGGCAGAACATCCTAGTATGATAAAAATATATTCTTATAACTCTGCTTGTAAAGATATAGCCTAGGTCTATTAACCTCTGCCAGCATTAGCTGTACAGTATAGCTTGGCAAAGACACTTGTATAATTACATTCATATGTGATGACTCTGCCAGCAATGCTACACATACCAGTAAAAATTTCATCAGCATAGACAAAATATTATTTACGCTGTTCAAATTTGCACTATTACTGCAAAAGAAAAAACACAGCAGATTCATAGTCTGCCTAATTTAAGGAAGTCTTGTCAGAAATGTCGGGGTCAGAACCACCATCTTCCCTGTTTCTTGTCTCTGCAAATTACTTTGTCTTAGGTCCTGCAAAAAGATCTACATTTTCAGACAACTCCTACAGTGCAATGAGCCCTTTCTGCTGCTTAGAATACAAGTATGTGGCATCTACAAAATTTTACTCTCTATGATATGCCATAGGGACATTTGTTAAGTTAATGTTCCCAAAATTAATAATGATTTTATATAATAATAATAAAAAACCCTTAACTAAATTCATTTGTTTTAAGAAGTCTAAAATTATTCAAGAAGTTGAGAATAATCTTAATATAACAGTATGTGAATGGTAGTATAGAAATCATGCACTGTATAATGATGTTTAGAGAGATCGCTCTTTTCTATTACTGTGACAATTTTCCAGAATTAATTTTGAAAGTACATAATTTATATTCTATTCACTTAATTAATGTGGTCTTTCATTCTGTATTGGTGCCCCCTTCCCCCCAAATTAAATACCATCCTAATAATTTCAGTAAGTTTTTGATGTCATGAAAGTGAAATCAGTATTACCAGGTAAAACACAAAGAAAACACTTGAAACAAAGTATTAATAATAATAATAATAATAACAAGCTAGCATGCTAATTCCTTTTTACAGTTAGAGAGATCACTCCTTATGGCAAGAGGGGCCAAGTTCTCCTATCCCCACCTCAGGAAATAATCTCACCGTGATAAGCAGAGCAGGTCTGTAAGTTCAAACACAGCAATATTTAGCAAAGCATAACTGTTTTCAAATAAGTAATTCTCATCAGACTGCTCATCTGAGTAGTTCTACAACCTCAAGTGTGCATGACATGAGGTCTGCAGCTTACTTTCGGACAAACACTGTAGCCATTATTAAGATTATAATCTGTTTCCAGATTTCAGTTAGATAAAATATAATTACATTTGTGCAGTTTATCATTACAAAAGAAACAGAATAAAATATGGTGTTACTTACCTATAGACAGACATCTTACTCTCTTCCTGCACAACACTTGGCATTTTTAATCAATGTGTACATAAATGAAAAGAAAAAAAGCAGATTATCATATTGTCCTTTGTAGTTCTCTTTCAAAACCTCCTGATGATAGTCCACAAGGAAATAATAAATTGCTTCTATTGTGGAAAGGTATGTATCTGGCTTTCCCTTCTGATGACGCCAAAAGCAAGTTTTCCTTGTCTTCAACTCAATTTGCAGCAAGCCTGTCAAGAAAAAAACCTGATAAATTAGACAGTGTGGATTGGTGGATGGGATGCCAAACAAGTCTTTAGTTTTGTTTTCTGACTTTGCTGCTAGCCTGCTAGATGCCTGCATGCAAATAATTTTTCTTCCTGTACCTCCATTTTTCATCTGAAAAATGGAGCCAATAATTTTATCCTCCTTTGTGGACCACTTTGGAATTTGATGAAAAAGTGCTGTAAATTCTAGGTTACAATTCCCATATTTGCAATTAAAACTTACAGGTTATCTCTTTATTCATACAGCCTCACAGCCCTCACTAAACTGCAGGCTCTCTTCAGATGGGAAGAGTGAAACCCACACCTACAAAGACCCATCAATGTTCATAAAATGATTACACAAACTTCATCTTTTGCAAAGCTACTACCTTTCAAGGGTAAAACAGAATCCCTGAGACTGTTAGTTTTGCTGAACTGAGGAGTATTTGCTAAGAGCCAGACACTTTTCATTTATGCTTGTTAAGTAACTCAAATCTCACTGGGACTACTCAGGAGGTAAGTATGACAGAATCTGGTCATTAATTTTGTTAGAAACTAAAAGCATTCCCACTTGAGATGAAAGAAAGAAATTTGGTCTCTGTATGGCATATGAAAATCTTTTATCTATTATAGTCTCTGTAACTGTTTTATTATTCAGATGAATTTTAAACATGTATCTTGATTTTTATGTTCCTTAAGATGCACAAACTACTTAAAATTAAAAACACCTTCATGTGTAATCACTTTGTAAACAGGATGGACAGCTGGACTATAAAGAATAGCGTATACACCTGTCAATATCGCAATCAGGTTGTAAAATTATCTCTTTCTAAATATTAAAATCAGATACTAAGTGTGTGTCATGTAATGGTTTAGTACAAGTAATAATATAAATAACAATATGGTTGAAGAATTGCTTGGAAGTTATAGACAGAGAAGTTTCCGTAAGGTCCAAATTCAGGAGTGCTAACTGGCCTATAGCCCAGCACTTGTAATTCTATAGTTTTTACCTTCAAACTACGTTTAATTCTTTTTAGTGTAATTGCAAGATGGATTTAGTTGTTTGCTTTGCAGTTAGTAATGTATGATATCTTGCATAGTAAAAGAAATCTCTCCTCCAGCGTTTTTAAAAGAAATGAACAGGAGATTCCATCACTGAATTTAAGTATTATTGTTGGCATTTCAGAACTGAAAATTCAAAATGATGTAGTCTAATTATTACCTCTAATAATCCTACACATTTATATTTAAAATAGTAATAGGAAACTGCATTAAGCTTGTTTCCCTCAAGAAGTTTCAATACTCGAATTCTCAGCCCTAGCCAAAGTGAAAACTTTTGTCAAATTCAGCAATGTTTCCACCCTAACAGCAGTGACCTAAATTCAGGGGATGATTCCTCCAATGTAAACTCCCACCTGTTTGTGGGTTGAATACAAACAAAAGTTCATTGCAGGCAAGACCACTGACACTACTGAGCTTACCACAAATGCAGGATCAGTTAATTTCAAACACAGAATTTTAGGAGTTTTGTAACAAAAAAAAATTAAAGGGGGTTAAGGGTTACAGTTTACTAAGCATGTTTCTATTATCTGTACTGTATTTGTATCCATGCAGCCAAAGGCAATGTTTTATTCCAAATACCGATTGTTCATATGAAAGCTTACAATATTAAGGAAATCAACATGTTGGTTTTGCTTTTTTAGCATCCACATACTTTCAGCTCATTAGAAATAAATATTTCTATGAATCAAGCGAAACGGAAATACAGCTACCTTTAAATCTACTTAGGGAATGTAACCAAATTTCCCTTACAAAAGTTATTCTCCTGTATCTGTGTCTTATGGCAGATAATACCTTTCAGAGAGATCTCCCACCTTTCCTTAAGCCTCCATTTTTTCCGGATATGCTACGTCCTATTATCACAGCATAGTCCCTGTGCTCACTCCACTATAATAATCAAATGCTCAAACCTGTAGGATCCTATATTAATCATGTTTGGTCACTGATGTTACATCTAAGAGAGATTCTAAGTTCTTATCAACAAGATGTAAGTAAGTTGTAAAGTTTACAAAAGCCTGTTGTAAAGTTTACAAAAGCAATGCCAAAGCCTGTTGCTTACTCTGAGCCTTCTATCACCTCTTTGTCCCTATAGTTTGTACAGTGAACTGGAAGATTCACTAGTTCAAGAAATACCAGTGCTGAAAATCTTAAGTAATGACTAATTATGGTTTGTACCTATGGTGGCTAGTAAGAGCCTAAGCTCTGACTAATGAGCCTATTGTTATTTAATTATACTGTTAATTTCCTAAAGAGGTAACAGCTTGAAAATGCTATTTCAGGCAGGAATTCTGCTCCTTTCTTAATATTTTAGATTCCCAAGGTTTATGAGTAATTTAAGGATTTAGGCTAAGGAAGAAGGGGTTAACATACTTTGGATTCACCTGGCCTCTGCTACGGCCCCCTGAATCATGTCAGCATATCTTATTTTAGAAAGAATGTGGAAATTTATGACAGAACTCCCACTTTTTCTTTGCATCACACCCCTGCGTGTGATTTTGAGGGAAGAAGAAAGATGAAAATGTGAGAAGAGGACAAGAGATTTGTCAGAAAAAGAGGATGAGGGGAGTTTGGCTCAGAGAACATCAACGTACTGCTCTCAAATATCCTAGCTGTGCACAGGCAAAGGCTACCATTTTCTTGCTGAAATGAAAGCAAGCACAGAAACTTAAAAAACCCCGAACTACTAAAGCAGATGTATGATTCAGCCTTGTACAAGAGAACGTATAAGCTAATAAAATAAGACATTTGGCTAATACAAAGTGGATCAAACTTACAGGAAAAAAACCCAAAGCAATCTGTTTCTTTAACAACCATGTTGATGTTGCCAATAAGCTTCATCACTCATATGAGGAAGTAATCATTAACATTAGATGCAACTGTTTCCTTCCTGATCTAGCAATCACTTTTAATGAAGTAATCAATCCTAGACATTACCAACTTTCAAATATTTCCTGTCTTTAATATAACTCATTTAGTTTTGCTTTCTAAAGATATATTACACCATTTTTCCAAGATATAGAAGTATTCTTTTGTCCAAGTTTTCCAGGTGCTTTTTTTTTTTTAAGACTGATGTATTCATTTGCTTTCTCTTGCAGTACAATTAGCTAGGTTTACTCTATATTTAAATGCAGGCTTACAAAACACAAGCCTTTTCTTTACATTTTCTTGGCTTCGTTAATGTTTCCATCCAGTATTTCTTGTAACTTCATCTTTCTGAATAAGTACAGCAATTACTTCTTATTTGGAATTATGAACACTCCTTTTTGAACTTTAATATATGAGGAATATTTTGTTGGATGATGGCTTCATTTGTAGTTGAACTGAAAAATGACAACAGTTCTCTATTTTTCATGTGTGTACAACATAAAAATTTCATCAGTTTATGCCTAAAGAAACTCTGCCCCTTCTATTCGTCTTGGAAGGCAAAATTGCAATCTCTAAAAGGAGTATTAATGCAACTTATGGCCTTTATGACAGGCACTAAGGAAAGCAATGAATGCACGGGTTGTGCACACTGTTATACCAGCTGTATGGAGGGTAAAATTCTCCCCTGGGTGTGGATAAGAGAGACTCACTTGCATGACACTAGTCACACCTTACAGCAATCCTGAAAGGTGCTCAGGGAAACAGAGGACTGGAATACAGCTGGAACTGAGATGAAGTTCTAGAAAGGAGGGAAGAATCCACCAGATCAGCATCCACATAGGGTAACTGGAAACCATTCTTTAAGAGCTCCAAAGTAACAAAAATAATGAATTTTTGACTGATATACTGCATAAGCTTCCACAGAAACCTTCAGTTCCCCTGGCTGCCTGTTCCTTTTCTTAAATTCAACCTTTTAAAATAAGTTCCAAATGCCTTACAGTAACTTGCAACACACAATTACTCTAATCTTTACAGTAATACTTCAATTTATTTGATAGAGTATGTTTTGTGTTAAACTAAATACTTAGTAACAGGATTTTAATTAGCCAATACATTATACTAACATGTGGGATTCTTTAATAAACCCACCAGACAGCAAGGCAACATTAATCTTGCATGTAAGAAGTCTGTGAAATTCCTTGTAGGGTCCAGTGCAAAGCAGGCACTAGTAAGCAGTTATATATATTACATACAAACTTGATAGCCTGCCTCCCAGCTTAGTGCGCCTTTTTCACTAATGAAAGTATTTTCAAACTCCTATTTATCTCAAAGGAAATGGAATGCTATTGCTAAATTGTTTTATCTTTTGTGGTTTTATTTAGAATACTTAACTGTAAACTTCTTGTAATGAACCTAAGACAAAATACCTTTGCAGAATTACAAGTTTTTGCTTTCAGAGATGGGAGGGTGTGGACGGCAAGCAGCCATTCCCCTTTTGTCTGGAAAGTAGTGAGGTCATTGAAATGACCATGAAACAAAGAATTTTACTAGAAAAAGAAAGCAAGCCATGACATACTTGTGCCCTATCTCCTAGATCCCTCTTTCACCTTCTAGTGGCCTGTCTGCCACTAGCGTGTACAAAAATTCTCCCTTGGGTCTCCTGAAAAAGCAGATAGCCACCTGCAAAGGAAATCTTTCTGGCTTCCTTCAGAGGTCATTCAAACTACCGTTCTTCTGCTAACATGACAGCTTCCATTCTGTTGGACTGAGGAAATTTGTTCCAATAGAGAAGTGGGAGAAATAAATGTAAATGCTTTCTTAATACTAGTCTTATCATTTTGCAAAACAAATTATATGACATGAAAAGTAATGGAGTCTTTGGCTCAGGAAGTCTTCTACAGCACTGAAATAGGCTGTTGGATCTTTCATGTATACTTATATATAGGGTTAGGTATACACTTATATCATGCTCAGATATGTTAAATAGACATATATATTTCCCTTAATCATTTCTGTAGCAATAATATCTCAATATCAAATTTTTTTTTTACCTTGAAGTCGTTCATCAGTTATTATTTTGTTAGTTTGATTCCAGGTACTGTCAATAAATATTATTTTCTTCAGTCTAGTGCCTTCACTCCTGTTGCTTGAGATGCATTCATTTAGATTTTTTTCTTCTTCTTTAGGTTCTATTTTTGCTTGCTTAAGAAATGGCTCTCTGGAACAGTCATCGTCATTATCATAAACACCTTTCTTGGTGTATTTTTGGAGATGGAAAGCAATATCTTTTACAGAAACTGAATTGGGGCCAGGAAATATAAGTGCTATCTAAATGAAGAAAAGAAAGAAATCTGAGTGTCAACAAAATCTAATAAAACACCAGGAATTATTTCATTAAAGAATAGAAAATTTCTATCCCCACCCACAAACACGTAAATCCAGGGAAGATGAAAGAGTACCTCTTAAAAAATATTCTATTGTCTAAAAGGACAAAAGACTATGTTAAAATAATGACTAAAGATACTTATTAGAGATCTTTAATTAAATGTCACCTCCATGACTCTACTACCAACTCTAATACTTCTGTAAAAAAAAGGTTTTTTCAGCCAAGACAAGGGTGTCAGCCCTGAAGAAGTTCAAATTTCCCTTGTCATTGCAGTATACTGGGTAGTAAGGCCATAAAGAATATTTTCTGATGTCACTCACAAATTTTAGATCAGAAGAAATAATGTCTTCTGCCCTTGTGTCTATTGCAGGTCCCACAAGTATCTTACATGAAGAAGAACAGTGATGGCCTTACTTATTTTTTTTTCAGGAGCTTATTGCAGAGTTCAGAATCTGTGACTTGGAAAGCCTGGACAATACAAAGTCACTGCAATCTCTTCCCACTTTTGCCTGCCTTCCCCATTGCTCTTTCTGCCTTTTTTCAGCTTCCTGCCTCTTTACCACTTATGCTTTCCTTGATAGTTCATTCCTCGAAGAAAACAACATCTCTATGAGAGATGTATATTATCCTCTTCTTCATATAGTCAAACAATAATGAAAGTGTTAATTATGACATCAAATGTGAAAATACTAGATTTCAGATTAATCACACCATTTAAATGATCATATAAATCCAAGTTCATAGCTCACTTTTTTCAGACTCTGTGCTGAGTGTGATAGACAATAGTTGCATTTCAGTAGGTTTTCTCTGTAATAGTGAATGTTAAAAATTTTAACGAAGTTTAACCACTGCAGCTGCTGAATACGATGAGCACAACACCTAACTGCTGTTTAACTTGCTGTTAAGTTGAATACTTTCATATGTTTGGGCAAAATACTTATGGTACACAATGAATCAAATTATCCATTATCTAAGGTGGTGAACATAGGAAATTCGAGGTAGGTAGATAGTGCTACAGTTTTTCCAAGTCCATAACAACTGTACATTTGTAGGCCCAAGCTTCAGGAGAGCTCAAGATGGAGTGGACTGGATTAACAGAATAGTGCTTTCTTCCCACTCCCAGCAGAGTGCACTACCACTGCAGGAGGCAGTACACAAGATACCTCTGCATCTCCCCAGCACAAAGCTCTGCTATCTAGAATTTCTTACTTCATGTCTTTTTTCTTCGTATTCTGGAATGCAAGGGTATTTATAAATTGTAACATCATCAGGTGCCAGGAGCTTAGCATGCACAGCAGTGCTTTTGCCATCTGTTTCATTTGGGTGTTTAATAATGTCAATCTTCAAAGGTAACTACAGTAAGAAAAAAAAAGAAAGAAAGAAGCAATATTTTTGATCATATATAGAGGTAAAAAAATTTGTACAAAAATTTATGCAAAGTCCAGGAGAAATCCGTATAGGCATATAATTAAGACATATTTGACAACTTTTGACAATGTTTTTGTTTTCATAGGTTTAGAACTAAACTCCAGACAAGTGACAAGAAGCACCTGTTACATTCTCTCAGTTCATGTACAAGTATGCAATGAATGCAATTTGGAATGCTGCAGCAGTAGGTGTGGTAAAACCTCTAGAAATAGTATCAATAAGGTAAATAAGATGTGGTCTTAATTCCAGCAATATAATGGTCCTAAATATCAATAGTTATCTGTATTAGGTAGTCACCCTACTGCAGAAATGGCCATTTCAATGAAAATACACCTAAATCCACTAGGTCAAATTTTCAAAGTACAGAGTGTCTTCAAAATGCATTTTCGTTCCTAAGTGATTTTGCAAAATGTCTCTCAGTCCTCTATGATGGTTTCTCCAAGTATTTTAGCTGAAGGGCACTACGCTTTTTATGTGTTATTTATATTTTAAGAGTGGTTATCTGAATTATACAGCCATGACATTTAGGAATGCCTTTTAGCTCACATTTTATGTGAAATTCACTCTTGGTTATGGACAAATCATATTTTTTGTTCACAATACACTCTGTTCTGGCCAAAGTTCTTAGAAACGGAAGAATGAAGGTGAGAGCACTGTAAAGAAACTTTTAAGAACTAAGTGAAAACATAGTCATTTGCATGAGAAGCTGACTTCCGCTTATCTTTCTCATCTAGTAGATACATAAATGTTCACGTGAGGACTGGAACATTGTCAGTATTTGTACGTGTAATTCCCCAAATAAGAACAATAATTTTATCTAACTGTAATTTATTCATACTTATAGCTGTGTTAAAGATGAACGTCCGTAAAGAATGAATCAGAAAAGAAATGGTCACAGACAGTCTGTTCTCTGCCCCCAGTAACTAAAAGGCACAAGAATATTATAAAAAATCCATAAGAAATATTAACCTTCACAGTTGGAATTTCTTTGGTAGGGACAGTTTCAACCAGAACAAAGCATGTATAACAGTAAAACATCCTTGAACTACTGCATCGGGGGCATTTTGATCTCCCACTCTTTTTTGCCTTTTCAAGTACTTCCTGCGATGCTAACTTTAATTGTTGAAGTGGGTTATCTTGAAACGATGATGGAGTCTGCAATTCTAGACTTTCCAAACATTCAGTATTTCTTTTTGGTCCTTGAGAGTTTTCTTCATTTAAAAGTGTAGACGAATTTAAAGACATGGTTAGCTGAAACAGATAATACGTTGTAGCTGTTAAATAAAAATCCAATATACTATGAACTAATTTATTGGAAATGATTCTGTATGATCCTATTTAGCAAAAAATACTCATCAAAGAAGGTATTTCCTATAACAGAAAGCATAATAAAATCATCTAATTCAGTTGTTATAGCACCAAGAACTCCAAACAAATTCCAGGAGAGCATAAGATAAACAGCTAKAAAGAACTTGAGATCTGTATCCTTAATGCACATATATGCACATTCACCATTTTACTAAGATAAGTTATCCCACTCACTTAACTCGTGCAGAATTATATTTTTTTTCTATTGGTAGGATCAGTGTCTAAAAGCTTGTGAAAACACTGGTAGACACTATTTACCTGGATGACCAGTCCCATTAGTCTTCAGCATGACTACTGACAATAAATTAAGTATCTACAGGACAGAAATCCGTAAGAGAAAAGTTAATTGTACAAATTTAGATCTCTATCCTGAAATTTGTTGTGTGGGGGCAAACCAAACTATCTAAATGAAATCCCTGTTGACAGAACTTTGTGAGATAAAAGAAATCTTCCAGGAGCAAGGCTTGCAGCTGAAAAATTAGTCTCAAGAGCTAAAACACAGCTTTGGTGCTCCATATACCAGATAGTAAGCGCTGACCCAGTCTAGACTCATTCTGCAAGTTTGTATTTATTTAATAACATTGATGGACTTTTTTCAGGCTTTCTTCAGGACAGATGTTGTCTTACCCTCTGCAGCTGGCATTAAGTTTTCACTGCCTACTCTGAGTAATGTATCAGAAACATGACTGTATGCCCATACCCGATCCAGACAGAACTAGTATTGCTGTGTGCAGAGGTTCATAGTCACAGTTTTAGTAAAACCCTTCTGGCTAGATCTCCCCTCTGGTCTTCAAAGCAGCCCACAGTCAGGAGCCTGCACAGCCTGCAGTAGTTATAAACTGCCTTTTGCAGTCTGTGCTGCATCACTTAAAATGAAAAAAGTCTTTCTCAGTATTTACTTTCAGCTAATTTAGGTTTACTTCTTCATGTCAGGGATCACGCTTGTGAAATGATGTAACAAAACAGTCATGTTTAACAAAAACAAACAAACAATAATTCCAGAGATGTGATCCAAAATTAAGTGTTTAAATAAAACCAAGTGTAATTTAATTGAAAAATAACAAAAACAAAACACTGTGCTAACTTTCCAATAAAAAATTAAAATTAATCCCAGAAAACTTAGCTGTTATTTTCTGGTAAAATTAAATACTCATGCATGCTATGATACCTTCCCCTCCCCTGCCGATGAGCTCTAACTTTTGAAAGGTCAGGGATGTCCATTCAAATAAACACAAAATCTAACATGCATACAAATTTTATACTGCAATTTGCCTTTAAATATCTCTGAGATAAAGCAAATATACCCTACATTTCAGACTAACCCCTACTATTATCAAGTTTCCTCAAGAAGCAAGGCGGGCGAGAGGCCCTGTAATTTGACATGCATTCCCAGCCTGCAAACTGATTCTTTTCAGTATAATGGCTTATGGCACTGTGGTGTTCAACTATGACACCCCGAAGCACTTTCATTATTGATACTGACAAGAGATATGCTGCTCTAAGGGCACAGGAAAACCTTTGTGGTCTCAAAATAATAGCTGTTCACAAAGTTACAGCAGKATACATACAGTATACTTCTCAAAAAAAAAGACAGCAATAAAGTTTACACAACTTGTAAGATCCAAATCTCGATTCAGACAGAAAATTTTAAGACTGTAAATAACAATTCCATCTACACCTCATCTCCAAACCCCAGATAAATCAAATCACTGCCACCGGAGGGTACCCTCCACATCCCAACTGCAATTCTAAGACAACAACTTAAAATCTCAGTCAGGACATAGGGCTTTTGTGTAAAGTTCACGACGTGCCACCAAGCACGCTCATCTCGGTTACTGCCGTGTGCTCACTCATCTCTGCCCACTAACCCTGCTGAGCGGAGGGGAAGCAACACCCTTCGGTCTCGGCTTGCAGCGTAACAGGCGCCCAACCGCGGGAGAGGGGCAGCGGGCGGCCTGGCCGCTTACAGGACTGGGGCTTTCTGTGGGAAGAAGGGCCTAGGGCAGCATACAGCTGGCTGCAGGAAACGCAGCGCAGCTCTGAGGGGCACAGAGCTTTGCTGCTGTGATGCCGCACGAAAAATAACCAAGCGGTTCTCCTGTCTAGGCGTGACTGAATGGTCCCTCTCACCCCACGGACGCCAAGGCCTCTCAGGGCGGAAAGCCGCCTCCCCCCGCGGGCCGGCCTAGCCGGCGGCCACGGCGGCGGTCTGGGGCCGCCCCCCACCGCGGAGGGAGCTGCCAGGCCGCCCCACGCACGGCCCCGAGGCCCCGCCACCCCCGGCGCGGCCGCCTGCCCCTCACGGGCCGCGGGGCTGCCAGAGAGGCGCTGCCTCCGCGCCGTGCTCCCGCCTCTCTCCTTCCCCCCACCCCCGCGGCCTCGGCGCCCTCGCGGTGGGGCGGGGAGCTCCGCACCGCACCGCTCCGCTCCTCACCCGTTTCCCTCGGCTTCAGCCCCTGCGCGGGCCGGCACTCGCGCAGAGGGCAGCCCGGCTCTTCTGAGGCCCCCACAGGCCCCGGAACGAAAGTTTCGGGCTCGGCCGCCGCGGGGAGGCGGGGGCCGGAAGAATGTGCCCGGGAGAGTGCTGTTCGGCGGCGAACGGTTGCTAGGGTCCCTTAGTGACGGCACGCGCGGGGCTGGGGGCAGCGCGTGCCGCCCGCGGCCGGTGAAGGGCCGCGTGACAGCCCCACGCGACAGACAGACTGACTGACTGACTGACGGGGGGCCCTGAGGGCCCTTCTCCGCGGCGGGGTGTCCTCCTCTCCGCACACCTCCGCGGCCAGCTGCCTCGCTGCGGCTCGGGGTTACCCCCCGCTAAGGGAGGGCGGCCTGGAGCAGCCCGAGGCGGAGAGTGGCTCCTCACGCGATCGTCTCTAACGTTGGGGTTTGTGTTTATGGGGGGGCCTCCCGCCCCGAACCGGCTTTTCCACGTTTTGTGTCACAAAAACCTGAACAGAAACCACATCCTGTTACCTGCAGGGGAGAAACCCGCCCTTCCCAGCGGGTCTCCGCCCCAGGTTTTCCAGCCCGCGTGAAATGCCCCCTACGCTTTAGTCTCCCTGAGGCGTTTCCCCCGCGGGAGGTGGCACCGCCCTGCGGGGTCTGTCGGCTCGGTAGAAGTACCTGGGAGGCTGAAGGTTTTGTTTCACTCCCTTATTAACTCCAGGAAAGCTAGATCACTTAGATTTTCTTACCTGTATTTTTTTTTCCCCACCTAGTAGTATACTTACTGCATACTAACAGTTCACACCAAGGGCTGGAAGAACTGTGTTGCCGTATTCCTTTGTGGTTATTTTGCATCTCCCTCAATAGGACATGGGATCTTTTCTGTGGAATTCCTTGGTCTAGTTGAGGATGCTGCTCTACAGTAGCATTTACTCAATATTCAGTGTTCAGTAACTGCATTTTTAGGTTGAAGTGACTAAACTAAACCAGTAATTTTGGTATAGAGAATATTTCTTTCGACTCAATGAACTAAAGTCTGTGATATATTAGTTGTAATAGCCTTAGGGGAAAAAGTTGACATTGTAGGCAGATTTTATGCCAAACTTTGATCTCAGTTACACCCCAAAAACCTCACTGACTTCAGTGGTATTACATTCAGTGGCAGAAGATTTCTACCAGCATTCTGTTGTTGTTTTGGTTTGGCTTGATCCGTTTTTCATGCTAGCAGTATGTAATACATTGCAGTAGTAAGAAAAAAGGGCTACATTTCACCATCCCTATTTTTTTTATCTCCTTATGCTGTGACAATACATCTTGATGTGCAGTAGTTAATTATGTCGAAATAACAAAATGTTTATTGGACACAAAGAAGACCTTTATAACTGCTTCCAAAATTCTTTCTTGCCAAACTTAATTATACTAGGTTTTACTAAGTGTACCATCTCTTACTTTGTTTGAATGATTTCTTTGGGTGCTTAATCCAGAACTTGTTGTTTGGGAACAAACAGAGCCTGCTCATCATTTAAAAGAGGCTTGGAAATCTGAATTACTCCCGTGTATACTTTTATTCTATACAGTTATTTGCACAAAAGCTGTGATATTAACCATTTTTAGGAATGGTTGCTGTATCGTTTTTGTTTGGGGTTCTTAATTTCACAATCTACTAAAAAGATAATTTTTTTCAAACCAGTATTTCTCACACTTGGTTTCTGCTCAGATGTAACAATGTAAAGTTTGAGTTTTTAATTATACTGATCTCAGAAGATACCAGTTGATTGATTTCAGTAAGACTTCTGCTAATCTGCAACCCTCACATTTCTTCAAACTTCTAAACCTAGATTTKCTAGGTGGTTGGACATTCACTTTTTCTTCAGTATGTATTTTAGAAGTACATAAATAATAGTATAAATATTTCGTATGGAGGTACTGAGAAGAAAATGGAAGTTCTGCCTTATGATTGAGTGTCCTTACATACATTTCACATTTCTAGCATGTTTCTTGACATCTAAGAATGTGTAGTGTTCTTCTGTTTATTGGAAGAAAGTACAATGAACATGCTCTATATATGCTATAGTGATAGCTTTGTCTGTCAGGTTTAGTTATTTGAAGTTTAAATATTTGCTAATATGTGTTATCTTAGGGTTTTTTAAGGCATTCTGGTGAGAACAATTCTTACTGTATGTCAGCAGAAAATGCAAAAGCCTCCTTTTACTTTTGAAGAATTCTTACGATCTCAAGATTTGGTGAGTCTGACTACTTGTTATTTTAACTACCCATGTGTATGGTGAAGTGAACATGCAGGAGTTGGGTCCTGAGCAAAGCCATGTGAATGTAAATATTGAGAATTGAGTTTGAGCATAGATTGTATTTCCAAGACCCTCAGGCAGTGGAAACTAAGAGGTTCGCAGAAATGGCAAACCTTTAAGAGAGCAGCCTCTCTGTTAACTTCCCTTTTTCTCAAAGCTAAACCATGGAGGAAAATTTTTGTCTGCAGCAATTTTCTATTGTTGGAAGCATGCTTGAGTGATGACACTGAATCAAGCTTTGTTTAAAATATTTCATCAGTCCACAGCATTTACTAATATAACAGAAAGTCCTGAACCGTGAGGCGAAAAGTTCTGATGAGCATGAAAAGGGAAATAGCTAGTTTTGCTTTTTAATGAGCTTGCTTTCTTTTCTTGTACTGATAAGACTGCTAGGGAAATCTTTGAATATGCCTTTGTATTTTGTTAAAGAATCTAATATAATGTGGTTACCAGTGGTTYGTCGAAATGACATTCTTTTTGGAGGAAGCAGAACATTCCTTTTGACCTGCCTACATTATTTGCAAGTATTGATTCACTCAAAGCCTTTAACTACAGAGCTATGACAAAAATTGCTCTTTTGCTTTGAACCAGAACTTTTTCTCTCACAGGAACAAAGAAACAAAAACTGTTTAAAAGTATTTTGATGGGCAGAACATTTCATTATAAAATTTAATTTTTTCTTTAAAAGGTATATTTTTAAGAGGAGCAATCTGACATAAAAATGGAAACATTTTAATTTGAGATGTCAAAACAAAATATCAATATGTTTTAATTTTCTAATTGGTTTTACTCACCTTTTCGCTTTTTATCCTAAAATGAAAATATGTGTATTAATAGTTTGCATTTTGTTTGATTTTTTTTTTTTTAAAGAAATAATTTGTCCTGCTGTCCTGTCTTTCCGCTAGACTAGGCGGATTAAAAACACATTGATTACTCTGTATTAACACTTACTAAGTTATTTCAGGAAAGTGACCAATTTGATGATTAACTTCAAATGACTACGGTTGGTTTCAACAATTTGCTCAAATATTTAAGCTGCTAGTTCAAATTCTTTGCTAGATCAAGGAACAGAGTTTCTTCCTGTGCTTCCAAGGCTGTTCTCAACAGATGGAAGGCATTACTGTCCTTTCCGAGAACTTAAATTACACATGATTTTATTTGTCTCTTTAGAAACATAATAACCCTTTTTTTCTTGAGTTATCTCCTTTTCTAACTAAAAAATTATAGTCTTTTTAATTACTCTGTGTATGCTATAATGGGCCTCCCTGGCCTATTTCTGTTTTTCTGTCTTTTTGATATGATGTAATCATCTCTGAATGCAGTACATGGGAGAGAAGGAAATTGCAGTCTATGTTAACAATGTTGCCAAAGGTAAAGATTCTTAGAAGGTATATGTAAAATGCATTTATACTCGTATTACAATTCTTTATGCAAAATAAAGTTCACAGATTACCTAATTTAATCTTTGCATTTGTATCGTCTTCAGAAATAACTATTTTTACTATGTACTGATTGCAGAAAGAGTGTCCAAGTTGTATCTCTCTCAATGAGCCTTATTCTTTGGTGGATAAGTTACAAAAATTTACTCCTTCAATGCTATAAGTAAATATCTGTGTGAACATGTTCCATTGAACGTCAGTCCACTCTCAGATTTGGAGAAGAGAATAAACACATGTATCACTGAACTAGAGAAACATGCTGAAAAAATATTTTCATTACAATGTGGACCAGCATATCTAGAGGAACATCTTCCTGCCCTTGAACAGAATAACCGACAGACGTTGGCCCAGATGAGTGTTTACAGCTTTTCCTCAGTTTGCAAGTGTGAAGTGTCAAGTTTATAATTTAAAAAATTCTTATAAGCTAAAGTCCCAGTTCTGCCTGGGTTTTAGGAACATTTTGTTTCAGGCCTTAACAAAGTGCAGGCAAAAGTCTATGAAAACATGTTGTTCTCCATAGATCTTGGTGTTATAAAGGAAATATGAGACATATAGAAAGACAAATATGGTGATTTTTAAGCCTTCCAATCATTCCAGTGAGGCAGTAGGATTATACAGTGTGTTGATTTTTGTGCACATACACATTTAGATGTACATCTAGTTATATAAAAAGTCTTTGCCTGATTAGAGCTTTTAATTGATAAAATCATCAACCCAGGGTCTATTTCTAGCCAAACCTTGCTAATATTGTTAAGACATTGCTACTGAGCAAATTGGTGCAGAGGAAGTTCTGACTCAGACAAGTGAGATGGGGAAAGCAAAGGTATATTATAATTACATGTTTTTAATTCTTTTTATGGATTAGACAAGAAAGACCAAATTTGCAAGTTTTTTCTTTGGATCCAGAAGTAGGATTACACCTATCTCTGTATGTTCGGGGGGGGGGGGCGGCGGGGAGTGAAACAACATGAAAAAGTACTTTTTTTTCTTTATATCTCCAAAGGTATTTTGTAGTTACCTAAAGTCTCAATTTTAGACCATTGCTCCTTATATGAAGTATATTCACAGTTCATAGTAGGAATTGTCTTAGCTGAAAATATTGTTTGTATTATTGTGTGAAATAGCATTAATTATGAATTAAATATTTAAACATTTTTCAGGGTGCCAAATACATTGTTGAGGAGTCAAAGGGTAGAAATGTAGAGGTGAGCTTTTTTACACTACATGTAAAAAAGTACACAGCATTCTGTCTTATGAATATGCTTTGAATTGGAAGTCAAAGAAATATCTCTGATAACAAACTAGGGGAAAGAAAAGTTTTGAGATTCACTCATTCAAAAGTCAGTCAATTTTTCTAAGACTACATGAATTTAAATATATTAGGTAATGGAAATTCCAAATACAGTGTAAATATAATGATTAGTTTTGTTCATTTGGCATAATATGGTCAAATCTTTGGAGCCTAGTGTCTGGGACTTCCCAATGTGCTAGATGAGGGACTTGAAGGAGAACAAATGTGTCTCTGGTAGTTTGGAATGTCTTGATCCTGGTATTTCTTGGATGTTGATTAGACTTCAGGCATAACGAGGCGCGAACAGGCTCTTTATTTGAAATATTAATGTGAATACTGACAAAACTGGGCCCTAAATTATTAGTAACCCATGAGTTAATATGTTAAGTGATTCAAAATTTTTAACATAAGGCCATATCATATTTGTAATTTGGCTTATTAAAGCTTAATTAAAGTTTCTATTGAAGAAAATATTGAGATATGTAAAAATAGCAAATCCTTTGTTACATTCTTCTGAGACATCTCAGAAATTTGGCATGGGTTTAGTCATTTTCTGATAGAAAAGAAATTTTTGAGAAAGAAGAAAGTCACAAGAAACAAACCTCATCAAAGATTGAAGTGGTCATTTCATGTAGTTTGACAGACTCTTAAGGGTAATGAAAGAAAGCAACTGCTAAAGACAGTATTTTTAGAAAATGGGGTCACCAGCAAGTGAACGCCTCTATTGTAGAATATTTTTTAAATTTTACTTTAGAAAAAAATTGGTTATATATTTGAAATAGTATTTTCTCATCGGAGCAGCTGTTTAACACAAAGGGAACATAATAATTAGCTTTAATTACTAAATGTTTTTCTTCTCTTTTTAGAGCTATAACTACCCTGGTTTCAAGGTGAAACAACTTTCAGAATGAGCAAGACATTTGGAAGCTCCAAAACTTTGGGACTTAGTTATAAAAGCTCAGCATTTCCAAGTACGTATTCTTTCTTTCAGTATCCTGACCAGAAGCTGCTGATAAGAGAGTATTGAAAATATTTGGACACATTCATCTTTGTGTTCCATTTTCATACTCCTTTTAGTATCACTATTAACATTTCTTGAAGCTACAAAATTGACAAATCTAGTGGTCATTTATTATTAGGATTCTTCTTGCTGCCCTGTCCTTATGTCTCAGAGTTGACCAACAATTAAAGTACTGAAATAAATAATGTTAAACTTGAAAAGAATTTCAAAAGTAAGGCAAACCCAGAATTAGAATGTTGAATATGTAATCTTATTGCAGTCCCCTTTGGCATATATGTTACACATCATCTTAAATTACATGATAATTTTTTTTTTTAATGTACCATTGAGTGCCCAAATCTGCCAATGCTCAGGGTGCGATTTAAGATTATGCAGTGAGATGATTGTCTGTAACGCCTACATCCGATTTGCCACAGGAATTGTAGGATCGGTAAAGTAGGAGTTTGCAGCAAGTATGTAAAACGCTTGAAAGCTATTATGCAAATGAATTTCAAATGTATTTCTTCTGTGGGTGATCGTTCACTTTTCCTCCACAGCTGGTGGGCATGAACCTCAGGGCTGTGAAACTGATCTTGTAGCAGCAGTGTCAGCCAGGGGCTCACAACATACTGAAGGACATACTCATGCCTCCCACCCAAGGCATGAAAAAAGTGAAGACATTCCTTATCTCTTTCATATGACCAACAGCAGCAAAAAGAAGCAGCTGGACACTGTAAGGGCTTCAATGTGCACTGTTAATTAATGCTAGTTAACAGCTCTTTTTTGTCAGCCAAGGCAAGATTTATTTGATGATATGCTAATTCCCCCAGTGTGCATGCACCTATCTGTTACATGACTGGTGTGGGGTACTAACTATATGTAAAGATAAAGCTTTTGCACCTGCCCTTTGACTGAATTAGCCACCAGAATTGTAAATGACAATTTAGAGTATTATTRCCACCCTAAGCTTTCTGGTTTGATTTTTTACTCACTTCAGTGGGAATTAGCTATGTCTTTAAATACTTCAGTTACTTCACTAGGAGGCAGATGAGAAGTCATAGCCTTTGCTTGTGAATTCAGTATTTTAAGTAACAGTTGAAAAAAGAGGGCTGATTTAGAGCCATGTCTCTCCTGTCTTTGTGATCCCTATTCCTGCGGCCAGTTAGTTGACTGGTAGGTCAGGGTAGCCTTCTCCTTGGGAAAGTCAGTTTGGGGCAGAGTCAGAATTCATGGCACTGTGAAAGGTCAAGACACAGTATGTTAGATTTTTTAACAACTTCCACCTGATGTGGAAATGTGTAAGCTTTCATTAATATTTATCTTTAAAATGTAAATGCTTAATGTAATAAGATACAGATTAGATAAGCATACATACTTAGAGTATAAATTAGACCATAAGGAAAAAAGTAATTTATTTTACAAATAAATTTGAATTCTCACTATAGAAATATTTTAAAAATTTGATAAGTAGCTATCCAAAATTACTTCCTTTATGCTGTAGGATCAGTAGGATTGCATTGGTATAGTAATATATATAAACAAGAGGAACAGATTCCTAATAGTCATGTGATCATAGCTTATCACCAACCTAAAACAATCACTAATTTGTTACTGGTGTCAGGTACTCTGAAATCCTGACTTTTGATCCATTTTGCATATTAAGGTGTTATTATTAATTAAAATCAAAATTATTTTTATTACTTTTTTGGAAATTAACATATCATTAAGTAGTATTACCCAGACTGAATTTCACAATCTATGTTAAAATAGTTACTAACTGATAAGACTGAATAATATTGTAAATGTTATGTCACTTACATACTGCATTTTTCTGAATGAATTTTGACTGCTTCAGATTTATAAATGAAGGAAACTCTTAATTCCTTTCATTTGTCCAAGTCCAAATACTGTCAAGCTGATAAAAACAAGTTGTGCGGAGTGAAGGATAGATTTAAAATTCAGATTGTTGAGCAGCCTGATAAACTCTATGTCTAAATAGTGACCTGTTGATAGTACTTGCTGTAGAACGTAGGTGTGCACAAATGTAACATTTCTGAGAAAAAAGTGTTTAAATACAAACAGAAGCATGCTTGTTGAAGTTGACAGTGAAGTATGAATATACAGAAGTAATCACTAGTAATCTAGTCCTACAAAATATTAAATGTCATAATTTTTTTTGCATAAAACCTAATGTCTTGGCACTCAAAGAATGGCTGTAGACCTTACTACTCGCACTGGATAAAAATCTTGTGTGAGTTTATAATCTACAACTATTCCTATTAGAACCTGATGTAGCTTTCTAAAATGCTACATCTGTGCTTAAAAAAACAAACCTGTGGAGGACTGATTTTAAAATTTTGTTTATTTGTGCTTAAATATGTGCAAATGTGCCCAGATAAGCAAGAAGGAAGGAATACGGAAATCCTATTAGCACTTCTGCACACAGTTCTGGCACAGTTTAGAAACAATGCTTGCCTTCTAATGTAAAAGGATATAAGTTAATCCAGTGTCGTCATCTTGCTTTGCTTTTGTGGTTATTTACAATATTTCTGTTCTTACACTCTTTTTAATTATGTAATAAATTTAACGCCACAAGTGTGACTTGCTGTCTTACTAATTTTTTATACCTTCATTTTCGTGTTTTAAACTTAAGATATTTAGACTTTTAGTCTTAGGTTTACTGAAAATTTAAAAAAACAGTAAAAAGTTGAGAGAGTTGCAGGTATCTGGCAAATCCAAATCAGTCCCTATATTTTCACGACCTAATGAGTTAGCCAAAGAAGCTGCTTTTGTTCTCAGTAAAAGCTAAGCATTTCCCCTGCAAGTTTTTTTCCCTTCAGTATTTCCGCAAACTGAAAGAAGTTTCTATTTGCATGTGGATTGTGTTCCAAGTGAAAATCCTTGTACTTTTTACCTTTGTCTAGTTTTGGTTTGTTTTGTGGTTTTAGGATTTTTTAAATTGCTGCATTCAATGTAATGAATATTTTATTGTTGTTTTGACAGAAAAATGTTCTCGAAGCTTGGAAAGTTTGTTTCTCTCAAAATCATCTATTGCAGTGTTTCAGGATTCTTTTTCATGGGGGTTTCTCCAAAAGTTTAAGGCATAAATTAATTTCAAGCATTCTTAGATCTGTTATTATCAAACAAATAAGCTGCACATTCTGCAAGTACAAAAATGCAAGTGTTTTACTGATTGAGGTCAACTGCATCAAGCGTAGGCCCAAGACTAACTTTTCACATGACTTTAAAGAGCAGTAGTTGAACATATGAAGAACGAATTTAGTTAGCACATTTATACCGTGAAGCTTAAAATAAACCTTTAGGTCAAATTGACTGTT
Source organism: Oceanodroma leucorhoa (assembly GCA_030449065.1). Taxonomy (NCBI): domain Eukaryota; kingdom Metazoa; phylum Chordata; class Aves; order Procellariiformes; genus Oceanodroma; species Oceanodroma leucorhoa. The sequence goes on from JASVER010000034.1 coordinate 5,416,420, forward strand.
TATTTTACCTTGCTTACTTTGTGTAACGGTGCTAGGTTTTATAAAAGGTATGAGTTTGGAATATTTAAGTTAAGAACATAAATCAAAAGTGTATGGATTCTGTTACCTCAGGTGATCACTGTGTTCTTTGTTAAGAAGAGAAGGAAAATATTCATGTGGCAGGAGACTGTGATTATGTACACTGGCTTTGATTCAGTACAGCACTTAGATTCCATCTTAATTGTTGACTGATAGACTTAACATGATTCAAATAATGCGTGTTCTTAAGTGCTATTCTGAATCAGGAACTACTGCAATATACTAAAAAAACCCCCTGTTAATACATTTAGAAGAACAACATATTGGAGTAAGAGGTGGATCTAATTTAAGAATATGTGTTTCAGTGGTATCCCTTTGTGTTGTCAATGCCTCACATCATAAGATAGATGATAAACATTTAATAATGTCATGCATCAGTATATTAGCACACAACTATATCTGAATTTATGCTGATACCTTTTTCCTGATTTTTCCCCCCCTTGAAGCCTAACCAAGAAGATCAAGACCACTTGTTTGACAGAATTACAGATTTTGTGGCGCATTTTCTTCGTGTTCCCAGGGATGCTAAAGATGTTTTTTTTTCAGGTAACATTACAATTAGCGTTTTCAGTGATATGCTGTAGGGTAGATGCTGTATTTCAGTTCATAAAAGTATTAACATGTCACATAAATGAATTTACATGTATCCAGATTGGTGGCATTTGGCTCCAAAAGAGAGCTGGAAGCACGTGCATGTAAGTACCAGAGAAAGAACAATCAGAAACGGTGAGGAAGAGGTAGAAATTATCATGGGAATCAGAAGTGATTTTTTTTTTTCTCATATAATGTGTGAATAGTAAAATTTAATGATAATATTAGAAGATGTGATTTTTAAAAAAAGTCATGTTTTTCATTAAATATAATGATTAGTTAAATATTAACAAATAATACTTTATTCTCTATCCTAATTTTAACCCAAAGTGACTTGTTCAAAGTACATAATTTGTTGGAATCAGTATCCTCCAGTTCAGGCTTAACTGTGAACTTTGACTTATACATTGATTAAGCAAATTTTTGAGAAGTGAATTCCCCTGTTGTTGATACAGTTGCCTAATGTTTCACACAAATAATAAAAGGTCATACTAGGTTTTTTTTAGCAGAATGGCTTTGCAATTGTTACAGTTCACTTGAATATTTTTACATTAACTAAAAAAATTGTAATATGGAATCTCTTTTGTAGTCTTTTTAGATACAGTGTTATTCTTATTCTGACAGGTATATCTGATTGTTTGTCACAAGTCATTTATGTCGCTTTCTATCAAGCATTTCCTGAATCTATTAAATGTTTTGATGATGATTTTAAGGATGGATTGGTAGACTTATTTTTTCAGTGGATATCAGGTACTGGTAGGTTTTTTTCTTTCTCCCTGAGGCATATTTTGTCCACACCACCAGGTCTGCGTTTCTGTGAGAATCTATTGCTTTTTCCCCTAGTAATTATATACATATATATACATACATAGGAAATTCAGTAGTAGGAATACTATTGACAAAGCTGGCTTTCTCTACTCCGTAATAATGATGATGATGATATCTTAATTCAGAATTAATACGGATAAATAGTTTAAAACACTAGCCTGGAAAGGAGACAAAGAATCTGAGCTGACTATCCATGGCATTATTTCTCTTCAAGGAAAAATAAAACTGGATCTGACATTTCAAAATTTTTTTGGAAAAAGCATGTCAAACAAAGTATGTAACTTGCTTTAGTTGTTAAACTGTGCCGTCTAGATCTGTCCTGACAAACCTGTTTAGTATCCCACAGCTGACGCAGTGGAGGCATACTGCATTCTAATTATTTCTTTGTGTAGCAAGATTAGCTGGACTGGACTTCCCAGTGCTCAATAATGATAAAGTCTTACTGCAAATACGAGACATTTCTGACAACCTGCTTGCATTTTTATCTTTCTATCATGACACATGTTAGATCCAGTTTTGGAACTGTTCGCATGTAATATGGCTGAGGATGAAGCTAGATTGGCATTTTTCAGTTGGATTTAATTATCTATTTTTCCCCATTAAATTAAGCTCTGATGTCACTCGGTGTTTAAAAGCTTCTATGCCTCAGAGTTCGAGTGGATGGGAACTGATAATCTCTTTAGAGTTGGTATCAGGATGATACTGAAAAAGTATTGTATTTTTAAGGTTATAAATAGGCTCTAATCCAGTACAGTCATTGCCTTATTGCAGTGACTCCGTTCTGTAGTACCTTTTTTAGCTGTAAAAGTACTTAACTATTGCAGAATTAGCCAGCAAGGATATAATCATACCCAGGGACGTAACTTATAATTGAACCGATGAATGCAGATTTCATTTCACTGCTTGCTTTGTGATACTGTGTGGGAGAAGTGTTCTGGAAGAATCTATGGTAAACACATAAATGCAGCCAGGAAGGAAGCCTTAAAATTCAGGCCCTAAGCAAAACTGTACTAATTCCTGGGAAAGCTGCTGAACATAGTGAGGCTTTTTTTTTGTGTTAAAACAGAAGACTAGGAGATCTTCCCCAGTAACTATTGTAGGTGGCCTTGAAGGTATCTCTCTATAAAAAATGGTCACTTTGTATAAATATTCTTACAGGATTCAGACTGTACCTGTCCTAGAAGTTTCTATTGGAAGTAGTATTATATTACCATTAAATATCTGCATGTTTTAACAGTAACAGTTTATGATTTTTAGATTGTATAAGTCATTTAATATCCCTTCCAAAACTTAGATTTAGAGCAGATTTCTAACTTTAGTGCTCATTTATTTAGATTTCATGACAATGTGGATTTCATTATCTTGTATGTTGAAGCCGATTGACAAATGCAATAGAAATATGTTTTTGAAGTGGATATAAAATAGAGAAATATTTTCTCGAAACCTTTCTTTGTGTCAGTCACTGTTTGTTGGGCAGAATTTTCTTTTTAGTTACAGACAGAGAAAATTGTATGTAGAAAAAGATCACCCTGAAAAATTTAATTTAGAGAAGGTTTACATACTTCAAAGTTATATATGCACCAAAATCCAAATGAGCCTTAACTTGGAAGAGCTGGGTAAACTCACAGTATACTCTGTAATGTGTAACCACTATAAATAGATAATGGATAGAATTAACTGAAATTTAGTCAGACCAGAAAAAAATCCCAAGAAACTAGGAGACCACTGCTATGGCATAGATTCTGTATCTGCATGAAACTTACAGTGTGGGAGCTGTGCAAAATTCTACTGGAATGCATATTGAAAACCACTGAATAAAGTAAATTATGTATTGCTGCCAGAATAATTCACAACCTCAACAAAACATATGCAAATGTATTAAATTACCACAATTGGAACAACCACAAAGTAAGGATATTCACCCATGTGCAAAACCAAGCAGAAGCAGAAGGGAGATAGCAAAAACTGTCCTGGTTGACTTTAAATATATGAATATAATTATTTCAGTTAACAGGCTTGGATCCCAAGCCTAAAGTTGTCCATGGGCATAAAAATTTGCACATTGGAGACGGGAAAGAAAGCGATTTTAATTTCATTTGGGAAGATTCATAGAGTGATTTTCAAAATTAACATAAGCAGTTTCCTAAATTAAATTTTTTATTTTCAGGTCTAAAACCAAGGAAATGTGTATGGAAGAAATGGAATCTCGAAAGCTTTAAGGCTGCCACAGTAAATCATACCAGTAAAGATGCTACTGCTAACATACAAGCTAGTGCATCTGCCAGTTCTACAGCAGCCAGTAAGTCCTGTAAATATTTTTAAACACATAACGCACTTTATGCATTTTGGAATAAAACTTATAGTACATTGCAAAATCTAATTGTCAACATAAATTATTAGTAATATTTTCAGTTTGTTTTGCACAAAATCAAAATGTTATAGCAATTTAAAATGAATTGTGGATTTTGATTGACTCTAAACATATGTCCTCCCAATATATTGACAATTCCATTTAATTAAGCTGTGGACAATATTACAAGGTGTTTAAAGAAGCTGCTGATACTCCATCTAGTAAAATCTGATGGTTTCGATTTGTCAGTTCCTCTAATACTAATGACAGCTACTTTTTTTCTACTTCTTTCACTGGCGCCTGGCTCCCATTTTCAGTGTGTCTTGCATTCTAGCCTCTAACTTCTATCTCTTTGTCTTCCCTGTCCTGATGGATCAGATCTTTGACTCTTATTCTTTCATACTAGCCTGCTGTTCTTTCTCATTGCCGCTATTTTAACATCTTTTCTCAAGCTTTTTGTGCTGATGTTTCTTCTAGCTTGCTCCCTTTCTGAATGTTATCCAACGTTTTATTTCTTCAAGCTAGCCAGCTTCTTCTGTCTTCCCCCTGCCTGAAACTAATGTTCTCCTAACAACTACAGCTATCATTTTACCCTACCAATCTCTCATACTCCTTTTTATTTTCCTTCTGCCCCAACCATAACCAAACAACTTTTCCCATCCTTGCCTTTTTTTTCCCCACCCTTTTTTCCATGGGCTCATATGCTTTTTCCAGATGTAGATCGTTCCCCAGTCACCAAGGTAGGAAAACCTTATTTTTGTTGCAAAATAATTCAGAGGAAAATATCTGGGAGAAGACTTATAAATTTGCATCATAGGTGTCATTTAAGGCAGTGAAGTCTGTGATTCTTTGATTTTCCATTTTCTAGTGTATAATTGGCTATATAAAATAGGGATATTCATTGCCAGTCTTAAAGGTAAGCTGAGGAATTACTTTAGAAATTCTTTAGTGATGGAATCTACCTGAATGGGAAAAGATAGCTCTGTGTAAATTTTCAAGGCTACTCACCCCACTCTGTTGATAACAGTCTTCCCACTCCCCAGCCCCTACCGCTTTCAGTTATATCACTCTGACATGTATTCTCTACAGTTACGTTAAATGCTTAGGAAAACATAGAGGGTTGTCTCTTGTATCTGTTAATGTTAAGGAGAGAAGGTTTGGAACATGCTGTACTCAGGAAATCCTGAATTAGTGAAGTACTGCAGACATGTCAGAGGAAGGGAAGTGTTCTGGTGTGTGCCATGATTCTCACAAAGCTTTCTCTTGTAATGTAGATGTAAGAGAACTGCGTGGGTTTTTCCCAGTGGAACAGGCTATCTAAGCAAAGAGGAGAGTTGGTCTTGAGACCTAGCTGAAGGCTTTGGTCTCTACAAATGAATACAGCTTTGTAGAATCTTTCTACGGATTGTCTATGCACATTTGTGGCTTAATAAAGTGAACTATCTTACTGTCATTATGTATTGCCTGTTAGCTTTCCTGAATAATTTTTCTTTTGTGCTTTAGTTATTTCTTTTCAAGTACAATTAAAAAAATGAAATGTGGTTTCTTTAAAGTTGAAAGTCAGTGTTACTCTTATCAAGTTACAGTCTTGAAAGGAAGTTCTTGTTTACAGAATCCATTTTTTGTGTGTTGCTCAGTTTGCAGTACAGTTTTTAGAAGCAGAAATGTATCTATGTTTTTGAACAGAGGAACATTTGGGTTTAAAAAATAATATGCTTTTACAAAACCTAAAACCAGTGGAAACAGTTGCATGATTTTTATAAATTCCAATGGTTTTGTTCTGGTATAATCATATTTCCTTTTGGATCTTGGTCATTGTAGTACTTTACTAGTATATGAAAACAAGAATATGAAACCAAGTAGAAAGTGATTATTTGTGAAGCAGGTTCAGTAAATCACCTCAACTGTTGATTATAATAACACTTCTAACCTAACTGAGTCTGTTTTAATGACAGTAATTTCTGAAGTCACTGAAGCTATTGTTATCTTAATGTCTTATCTCCAAGATACAATGACTTTTTTTTTTCTATGACAATAAAATAAAAGGGAGAAGCCTTACTATTTTAGCTCTTCCTGTTAATATCCTATTCTGTGATCTACCTTATTGCTTTAGGCTTGCAGGACACTCACGGTTTTGTTCAACAATTACTTTCTCTCTTTTATGACCACTGAGAAGTTAGTTGCTTGTCCAGATCCACTTTGTTGCCTAGTTTTTGGTGAAATCAATAGGAATAGGGTGTATAGACAAGTTAGATGTCATATTAACATGTTGTGTCTTTTACACAAGAATTGAGTATCCATGGTTTCCAAATGTTCCCTTTCCTCTAAAGGTCTCATCCGGTGTTCCTGTACTGTGTAATAATATCAGAGCCAGTCATATAGACATAAACAAGCTAACCTTGTTAGCTCCAACAGAGGTAACAAACCATGAGAGTATGGGGTCCTGTGTAGCAACAGAAGTCACTATGAGTGTGGGCAGAAACAGCTACATGTCCTCTGCTGACCTGTGCCCTATTGTGGTTAGTCTGGTAATTACAGCTAGTGTGGGTGTATGTTTAATGTTTTAGCAGCACGTATCAGACTCGAGCTTCTTTTTCTTATTTATCGAATAGGACATTGAAAGTGGCTTGCTTAAAGTTATATAAGAAATATAAGAAATCTGTAGCAGAACCAGGTTTCAAAGGCCAGTGGATGAACCATGAAAACTCAGCAGTCACTAGCTGATGACTTGATTCTCGTCCATCACAACTGATGCTGTCCAAGGTAATAGTAAATTGTGTTTATGCTTAGACAGCCAGTTGTAATTGTAGAGGGAGTTGGTTCTGAATTCTGATTAAAATTATACCACATAACATTATTATTATAAAAACATTTCTAGTGGTAATAAAGATATTACTGAATTAGTTGGAAGAATAGGGGAGTGATTCTTCCTCTCTACTCAGCACTGGTGATGACACACCTGGAGTGCTGTATTCAGTTCTGGGCTCCTTAGTACAAGAGAGACATAGACATACTATGTCTATAGTGGAGAGAGTCCAACGAAGGGCCATGAAGATGATTAAGGGACTTGTGCATCTCTCCTTTGAGGAAAGGCTGAGAGAGCAGGGACTGTTCAGCATGGAGAAGAGAAGGCTCAGGGGGATCTTATCAATGTATATAAATATCTGAAGGGAGGGTGCAAACAGGACTGAGCCAGACTCTTTCCAGTGGTGCCCAGTGACAGGACAAGAGGCGATGGGCACAAACAGAAAGACAGGAGGTTCCATCTGAACATCAGGAGACAGTTTTTTACTGTGAGGGTGACTGAGCACTGGCACAGGTTGCGCAGAGAGGTTGTGGAGTCTCTCTCCTTGGAGATATTAAAAAAATGTCTGGACATGGTCTTGGGCAACTGGCTCCAGGTGGCCCTGCTTGAGCAGGGGGCTTGGACCAGATGACCTTCAGAGGTCCCTTCCAACCTCAACCATTCTGTGATTCTGTGAATAAAGTGAGACAGAGATTCTTTTAAATAAAGGTGGGACAATGAAACATCTTCAGTTCGGGTTCTTCCCTTCGGGAAGAGGGATGTAGGCTAGAAGTAGTGCCTCTGCTGCTGTATAAAACCAGAAATACATAAATAAGACATTACATAAGGATTTGCATGAGTTGTTCCGTTAACATCACACCATAGATATGTCGGTCCATTGTTGGCACGTGGTCAGAAAACAGAGGTGCAAGCCAATGAAGACCGGTCTGTAGAATGAGTTGTTTTCAGTGTTTACTTTGCAAAGCTAGAAAAAGATTTTTTTGTGGTTTAGTCTTACAAAATTCTGAACATCCAAGTGATACAAGTGCTTCCTAATTTCACAGACTCTGTTAGCTCCAGAAAGAGCTTAGTCTACAGAGGACTGAGCCCTTAAAATTGACCAGCCTAACTCCTCAAAGATGAGGAAGCTGTTGATATATGTAAAGTAAACTTGTAATGAGTTTCACAAAGCTATCTGGGTACTAGGTAAGGCAAATACCTACTTTCATAATGTAGTAGCTGAGCACACTAGATAATCTACTTCCTATTGAAATCTGTTGAACTTTGGCAGCCTACTTACCCTGACACCTTCAAGTTCTCACTAGGTACCAATATTCACCTTTTAGGTACCTGGTATACTTTAAGATCTGTACTTCACTGAAGAACGCTCAGTGTTCAGATCTTTAACCATCTTCACTAAAACTGTTTTAGAAATTATCTTAAAAGTAAGGATTCTTATTTGATATCGGACTTCAGTCTAAAAACACTGTAACCTTTATGTGACAAGTTTATGCATCTTCATTCGAATTCCTCTGCTTTTCTGGTTAGAACTGAAGGAAAACAGTTTATTCTCATGAGGAAGTAATTTCCTCTGAAATGAGTTCTTTTTTTTCCCCTCTGTGTTAAGAGTCAATCTTTTCAAGTGCCAGGCCTCTAAGTAAAAGAGTTTTCTTAATGAAACAAGCAATCTTGGTAAGCTAGGATCTGCCTTCCAAACAGAATTGAAGAAAATCTCCCATTTTAGGTCTGGAATGTAACCAGTTATAGAATTTCAGTGTCTGGAATGCTTGAGATTTACAAGCTAGCTTTCCTCAGCCAGGTATTGTGAAGTTATTTACAGAGCTCAAGTTTTAACACTTGGTAGTTTTAATATGATATGATTTTTTTTTTTTCAAATTTTTATAATTAAATTCTGCAGTTGTATTTTATGTAAGACAATGAATTTAAATGTGTGGTGCTAAAAAGCTTTTTTAGAAATTTTGCTGTGTGAATATCATTAAAGTTAATATAAATGTCATGTTAAAAACCTCATGCAACTCCTTGAATATTTTCCCATCTGATTTTCTGCTTTAAAGACAGTCCTAATCTTCAAAATCATTCTAACAGCACAAAGTTAACATTTTTTTCTGCTAATAAATTCACCTTCTCCCCTGTTTTAAGTAAACATCTGATTTAGATAACTATTACCTTTTAAAACTCATCCAGTGATGTAAACAGTTGAATTTCTTTTTTTTTTGTTATTGACGGGTGATAGTAGTAGGTGACTCTCTTCTGAGAGGTACGGAGGCACCCATTTGCTGACCTGACGCACCCTCTAGAGAGGTGCGCTGATTACCAGGGGATCTTATCAGGGATGTCACTGAGAAGCTACCGAGCCTCGTGCAATCCACTGACTATTATCCACTGCTGCTGCTTCACGTGGGCACCAGTGATACAGCCAAGAGCAGTCTAAGGACTATCAAGAAGGATTACAGAGCCCTGGGAGCGACGGTAAGAGACTCTGGAGCACAGGTAGTTTTTTCATCAGTCCTCACGGTCAAAGGGAAGGGGTTTGAAAGGACCAATCGAATCTGACAAATCAACATATGGTTACAGGACTGGTGCCACAGCCAGGGGTTCGGCTACTTAGACCATGGGACTCACTTTGAGAAACCTGGTCTGCTGGGGGCTGATGGGGTCTATCTGTCAGAGAGGAGGAGCATCTTCGGTTATAGGCTTGCCAAGCTGGTGAAGAGGGCTTTAAACTCAAGTTGCCGGGGGAGGGGAACCTCAATCCATCCCACTCCTACCAGTTTGATGCCAGTGCCATCAATAAATGCCCAGAGCCTGCAGAAGGATCGCAGGTCAGCAGGAGAGCACCTGAAGAGCAGCACAAAGGAACTCCAGCCAGTAAGTCAGCTTCATTGGGGGCCCAACTTAAATGCCTCTGTGCAAACGCATGTAGCAGGGGGAATAAACGAGAGGAGTTAGAGACGTGTGCACGCCTACAGGGCTACAATCTTACTGGCATCATGGAGACATGGTGAGATGGCTCCTATGATTGGAGTTTTGGAATGGAAGGGTACAGGCTCTTTAGGAAAGACAGGCAGGGGAGACAAGACAGCAAGTCTTGTCTTACTTGATAATGACGGTAATATAGTGATCCATTAGATAAAGCATATAGCAGAAAGGGCTAGTTACCATTGGGGTTCAGGAATTGTTTGACTGTATTCCTATATTCTTGAATTACATAATCAAAAGATCTTTAGAAGAGCTTGTCTGTATCTGGATTTAATTTTAAGCTTTTTTGGCATATATACTCATATATCAATGTGCATATTCACATTTTGATTCAAACTTCAGTAAAGCTTTTAAGCACAATCTTAATGGGATTTTGTTATTTTAATTTTTATTTCAAAGCTTTAACTAACCTAGTTTAGATCTAGAAACTTTTGTTAGTATGTTAACGTTGATCATGAGTGTGAACTTTGTTTCAGTGTTTACATATTCACAGAAAGTAGTTACCAGCAAAAAAGTTTCTTTGATAGTACAGTCTATTGTGTTCAGTGAACAAGTAATAGATAAACTAGCAAAAGCACAGTGAAGATTTAATGGTATAGCTGTATTGACAAATTTTTCTGCATAGACCCGTTTATATCTACACTTTGATGTTTGATATGAGCAAGTCAAAAATCATAGATTATTTCCAAATTATAGTATTTGTTAAACAAGTATTTTTTTTAAAAAGGAATATTTGTTAAAGATAATTGTTGCCATTTTCTGAGAATGCTGTTATAAAGAAGGTGTCTCATGTAGGAAAAAATGGTTGACTCTAGACACTTGTAATGAAAAGTAGAGCACTTAAGACCATTAGTAATTAACTTGACTCCGTCCCAGTCATCTAGCAGCTGTTCTAGCTAATTTTTTGGTGATCTTTATCTAAGTGCAGTTATCACAATACCGAGAAAACTTGTAGGCAAACTGAACAGAATGAAATGATATAATGCATTAGTCATGTAGTTGAACACTTTAATAGCTAGAAAATTAAGATGTCTTTTCTTCATCAGGTCACATTGATTTTGGCTGAAGTTTCAAACTATCATATAGGCTCTTACATATTTCTGTATCAGTAAGTATAGGTTCTCCCATCTGAGGATTAATTCCAGTACCTGCTGGAACTGTAACCTTCTTTTACCTGGTGTAACTCTGAGCGTGCTATTAAATTCAATTAGCAAGAGTATGTGGCAAAGATTTTTTACATTTTTGCATTGTTTCTTTTGAGATGTCCATTGTGCGATTTGCTGCAGGCTGTCATTTTTGTCTGCCATCCAATGTATGTTGGCAAGAGGGTTGTGTACTAGTCTTTGTGTCTGGTCACAGAAAAAAATTCATGCATCTCAGCCAGACCATTTTGTTATTCCTTTAGAATTAAAAGCATATGAAACAGATGCAGCTTAATAAGTATTTTTTTTTTATAAATAACATTTAAATAACTTAGAACAATAAAGTTCAAATACAACTTAAAATAAAGTTTAATGCTGTAACAACAGAAAAAGCATGTATAAGGATGGAAAACAATATTGAAAGCTGTATGCCCTAACAGGAATTATACAAAAGATAGGATATGTTACATAAAAAACCTTAATATGTCTGAATTTTTGCTTCATCGTTATATAAAATGTTAATTTGTGAAAAGTGAGATGAAGTACATTATTTATTCCTATTCTTATTTTACATACACTATTTGAACCATCTTTTAGAGCAGCATTAGGTATTTGTTTCATTAATAGATAGGAACATTTTGTAGTAGAGTAAACTTAATTTTTCCAAACTAACTCTTTTATCTGAATACAACAATAAACATTTACAAGATTATATATTTTTTTCTGATCATATAGTTTATGTATAGGATATCAGTTTCTTGGGGGAAGTATTTATAATACTGCTCAACCTCCACATTTACGATTGACTTGATAATCTGACAACTCATTCCAGCAGCCTTAAAGTCTGACATATTTTACACAACATTATCATCTGCTTATTATTATTATAGCAGCCATATTTAAGAAGCAGATAGGTTTTTTTAAATAAAATATTATCAGATAATCAAGTAATGACTTATTCTTCAGGGTAAATTAATTTAAGAAACTACCCAGTTACAATGACTAAGATAATGATTGTACAACTCTTTAGAATTTTTTACAACTTTTAGTTAGTAAATCTGGTTTTGTGTATATTTTCAAATCTTTTTCATGTAGTCTCTTAAAAATAAACATAAATGCGCAAGTCCAGCTTGTTCAGTTTCTCAGTAGTATTCCAGCCTCTCTTGATATCTTGTCAAATAGTCTTCTTAAAAATAATCTTCCTGCTGGAACTAGTTCTTTATAGATCATTTGTGATTAGGATATTGCCAGAGGAAGAAAGTGGGATGCTCTATGTTCTTTCTTTGTTTTTTTGCCTTTCATGGGGACCCCTTTGTGGTTTAATGTAACAAACATCTCCTTTCCTTTGTGTGTCCATTTTGCAGACGCATATGTATTATAATGGTTTTCTTCAATCAGTTCTATGAAGTTGCAGTCCTCATTGCATACTTTCTGTTGAGAGTAAATAATAAAATAGACTAAAATAAGTACAAGTGTTTTTTAAAAAATACTTAGATTAGGGAATATGGAAGAAGAATATGCATTATAAACCCCACATATAGGTAATATTTTTAATAAATAAATTGGACTTCTGAAATCTGAGTATTGAATATTTTAGYTTTGACTATTCCCCCTTAGTATTCCACATCTTTAAAAAATATAGAAGCTCTACTCACTGAATTTATTAAATGGACATAAAAGTCTGGGATGGGATGTATGGGGTAAGTACAGGATACATTTTAATTTGTTAGGAATCTGTTTTATACAAGCTATACAGATGCTACATCTAAAAATACATATCTTTAAGATTGTATGTGATGACTGTACACACGAGAGAAGTTTGCATCCATACCTTTCCATAGAGTCTTCCTGACTTGTTCATTGCCAGAAAGTATTCACTTTCCACTCCTTTGATTGCCACTATTCCAACTGCCACTGTTCGGATTTCTAGAATACCTGTAAAGGCACACAGTAAGGGCTGTAAATTGGTTGTTTGTTCCCCAGTCAACTTAGAAGGTTTAGTTGAACTAATATTCTGTAATACTTCTGTGTTTATTGAAAATCTGCAGCAATCATTCTTAGAAAGCAGAAAAATTATGTTTTTATTTGTGTGAAGAAAGGACTAGACTTTAAAAATCGTCCATATGTGATTATGTCTGCACACAGCCACTTAAAAAATTGAGTGGTGATAATTTTTAAGTATATACTGAAGTTGCGATGTTAGTATAAATAATTTTTCTATTTTCAAAGAATCAGCATATCTTAGAGTTTATCAGGCTCAGGGTTTCATTTGGAAGAATTATATACATAGCCATCAAGGTTCACAGAATTTGTGTAAAGCCTTTATTTTGAAGACTGTGTAGCAGTATCATCTCCTTGAAAGAGTGTAAACCTTAGAACTTGCGAGTGATAGAAAACAGACCACAGTGTCTTAAATGAGATAAAGTATTTGCTTGACCTTTGTATGCTTTTATGACTGATCGGAGCTGTAAAGATATGTGTATTTGAAAATCATTAAAAGCTGCTCTGAGAACTTACTTATTCAAACCCAGAAAACATTTAGAGTTGTTTTCTATAAATTATTTTATTTCCAGCTCACTGATATATATCTGCAATAGCTTTCTGTAGTCACTATGATACACTTAAGTTACCTGCAACATAAAAAATATTCTTATGTTAATAATAAAAAAAAATAAGCAAAGGCAGGAGGATGGTGACAGTTATTAAGGAACACCAGGTTGTTTTCAAGCTTAAATATTATTATTGGTTTTTTTAAGCACTAGTTTAGAGTTATACTTCTGAGTTTGAGCTGTTTTCTTCCATATCGAGTCACCTACAGAACTGTGTGCAGTAGCATCTGTACTGTGACTTGTTCTTGTCTTTCAAAGCCAGGCAACTCTAGGCAAATTCCAATAGCTAAGCGTGGGGGAGACAAGTGAGGGARGGGGGGAGAGAGGCTTGTGTTAAATTGCGACCTGAAAGATGACCTTCCTCTTGAATAAAACATTTCCTTTTTTTCTCTCTCAAGTTTGTATTGACTCTTCACAGCCACGACACATGATAATAATTTTTCATTAATTAGTTTTTTTCAGAAAGGCATTAAATATCTATGGTATTTCTCCTTCCCTATACTTTTTTAATATCCTCATGTCTTTTACTTTCTTTACTGTTCTGTTTTGCTTTCTTCCTTACTATTACTGATGTATCAGTCCTAGCCTGTATTGCTTGCTTTTTTCTTCCTATTTTCCCTACCAGTAGATCAGTTACCTCTTCTCACGGTGTGTGCCCTGCTGGGTGTTCATCTCTGAACACATACTTCTGTACTTGTCTATAATGCTAAGCCAACTTTACATAAAGCTTTTAGAATTCTTTGACAAGTTCCACTCTGCTGCAGGCCTAGCAACAATTCGTACAAAGGGAAATTTCTAACTGAAACTTACAAAAGTTGTATTAACTTTCATTTAAATTTCACTTTAGAAAAACCACAGTGAGGCTGAAAAACAGATGAACATCTGCATCTAGCCAAACAAAGAACATAACAGTGGAAGGGATCTCTGGGTCATCAAGTCCAGTGCTCTGCTAGCCTGGGAATTGCATCAGATAATTCTCTTTTCACAAACTTTGCCAATACTAAATTGGAGTTGTTATTTCTTTGCCCCCAGTGTTTCCGCCGAAGGCTGTTCCAGAGTTTGATTTATTTTAATGGCTAGAGACTCTGTAGTAATTTGCAATCTGCATTTTTTCAGCGACAGCTTATATCCATTTGTTCTTTTGCCTGTGCTGGCCATTAACTTAAGAAGAGGGGTTTTTTTAAATCTATGTTTGAGTTTTCTATTTATACAGAATTAAAAAAATGAAAGATTCAAAATGACTTTTTAAAACAAGTCATGCTAATAGGAATTGAGATTTCCTTGAGTAAGCTGATGTTGGCTGAAGTTACAGTAGTAAGAAATACTACTAATTTTAAAAAGGAAATGCCAAAAGCTTTTGTCCAAGGCAATATTATTATTAGAATTTTTACATTATTTTTTTAGCCTTTTTTTTTTTTTTTTTTTTTTTAAGTAGATGCTGACATTTATACTAACTTAGAGGAATTATTTTATTTTGTTTTTGGGTACTTGTTTTTCTACTTTATTCTCAGTTGAGACGTAAATGTCTTTCATGTGGAAACTTTACATTACATTACCCATATAGAATTTGGTATAGGATGGAAATCGGGGATGTAAAAATATTTTATAAGCCTCCTATATAGCAAATCTGAATGGCAAAATAAAATGTTATCTATCAAGGTTATAGTCTACTTACAATTTACAAGGGCACTACGTGTGATAGATTTATTGTATTCAGATCTTTACATGGTTTTTCATTTTATTTGTTAAAATCCCATTGTGCATGAAAAGAAATGCACTTTAATTAAAGACAGATAATTTGAGATTCATAAATTATTATGCATATTCGGTACTATTTGCTATGTTATTGTGTGCTTTTCACAATTTTAAGCAATTATGTACCCCCAGAATTAGGGCTAGCTCTCACATAAATAACATTTGACATCCTGAGGTGATACAAAATCCAAAGAGTTTTTTAGGTCTTTGAATGGCACTTTGCTAAAGATACTCTGTCTGTGCATCTCTCCACGAAGTTTAGTGAGGGAACACTGCATGAACTCTCCAATAACTATGTCACATTAAAAATGTTGTAATATTAGCAATGATAAAGAGAAAGAAAAAAGACCACAGAGAGTTCAGTGGAAATAGAGCTTGTGTATTCTTGATTCTTTGGTCAGAACACGCCTATCTCAGAATTAAATGGCTTATCATATGCATGTGCTCGTTTTTCAGTTCCCAGTTCTAGATCATGTCTCATCAGTTCTGATGTGTCTTAACGTATCCCCGAAGGAGAAAGAAAGCATGAATTTTTCCCTTTTCAGCAAAGCATCTATGTGATTTAGGTCTCTGAGGCAGCATCTCACATGCACTTTTGTATTTGGTGTGCAAGTGATTCATCACTGAGTTCCTCTCTCTATTTTAATGGTTATGACACAAGTTCCTTAAGCTATAAGACAGCATACTGTAAACTCCCTTTTCTTCTCCTGGAGGCTGTGCCTCAGTAATTCTGTTCATTTCAGAAATGTAGTATTGCTGCGGTTCACTACATATTTTTTTTCTTTAAATTAAATAAATTATATAGGAAATGGAAACACTATTTTTTTCAAACTGGGAAAAATAAGACTTTACTGTGTAGTTAGAACTGTGATAGCTGATTTTAGCTGAGAATTTGATTTATGATCTTTCAGTATATAGTCTTTTGTATGGAACTCACTTGTTTTGTTAATTACAAAATGTCATATACATACATGAATTTAAAATGTCTTCTTTTACAGAAACTATGGAAAGAGACTATTAAGGTTGAGAAGTCATACACTGAAAGTTTATTGGTTTATCAGTATCAGCACTGCAGTTGTATCACATGCTTAAATTTAGTAAGCAATATCAGAGGTCTCTCACAGACCAGGAAGAATGATTTTCGAGTGATATTCAATTTAATACACACAGAGATTTCAGTACTTTAGCAGTTTTACAAGGTGCTTCTGAACATACAAGATTTATAAGGTGACCAGCTTTTTCCTGCACACCCATTATGCGCTGCATAATTCTCAAAGCACAAGTTCTTTGATGATCTATTTAATGGAATCTTTAACACTTACAATCAACATAATCTCACTGTGAAAACATCTAAACTACTTTTTTTTTTTAATACTCAGCTTGATATATAAACACTCAACACAAACTTTGACGTTAAAGAGATGTGGATAATGGAAATCACTGTCTCTTCCAATTATAATTTTGTAACATATTTAAATATAAAAATGAGCTTTTATGTTATATCATAATTGTAGCACCAAAGCAGGAAATTCCTAAAGGATATACCACAGAATAAAATAATAAATCCATAAAATAGAGAAAGTAAGTTGTATTTTTCCCCCTTTGTTTCATTTCCTTTCAGTATCTGTATTAAGTCAAGATATTACATTATATTACACTATATGACATAATAGTCATATTGGTCTGTCTTTATTTTGTATGTGTTCCTGGTACTCGATCAGTGTAAGAGAAATTGCATAATGGTAAATAGACACTAGGATGTGTTGTTGCAGATAGGAACCTAATCCATCAGTAGGTGTCAAGAGGTAATAAAACTGTTCAATCAGAATTTTGGCTAACTGCAGCTATTTCCTGTTTCTTCTACACTTTCTGTAATCATCTGCTACTGGCGATTCTTGCCAACAGGATGTTGGGCTAAATTAAATTTGGATCTGAGCTGATATGGTTATCCTTATGTTCTTAGTGTATATGGTTTGTTATACAGTTGTGACTGTTACATTCAGCCAAGTCTGTGAATGTGATCTTTTTAGTTAGCTCGTTTGTTTTGGTTTTTTTTAAAAAAGCTCTTCTTTTTTCTCTTCTCTTTCGTTTTGAAATTCTGCATCATTGCAATGTCTTCAATAGGACTATCCAGGAACAACATTTCGTATACTGGAAAGTAACCCAATAATCTTTTTTCTATAAATGCAGGAAGAGCTTTGCTTCTGAGTAATTGATGGTATTAAAATCAACAACAAAATAGTAATATACTCTAAAGATTAGCTTTATGAGGATGGTAACCTGACTTAAGCAAACTCACCAAAGGTAAAGAGTGTCTTTTCTAGTATACCATTTTTGACTGCCTTTAAGACATGAACTGAATTAAAATGTATTAGTTTCATTGCTCCTCTACTGTGAACCTAAGTGTACCTGAACTTCAGGGTTCATGCTAATTCTTAGCTGATTCA
The DNA here is from genome assembly GCA_030449065.1 of Oceanodroma leucorhoa. Taxonomy (NCBI): domain Eukaryota; kingdom Metazoa; phylum Chordata; class Aves; order Procellariiformes; genus Oceanodroma; species Oceanodroma leucorhoa. Next base: position 5,434,005 of record JASVER010000034.1, read on the forward strand.
TTGGAAGGAGGTAAATCTCTATATCCGTAGAAAAATGGTAATAGAAGTAAACCTACTATGTTGTGTTATGTTTGTAGGCCATTTTATACATAAAGGCAAAAATTCTCCTCATTAAAGTGAACAGTAAGATTTCAGCTAACTCAGTAGAGCCAGGATTTTATCCCTTCAGTGAGGCAGGAAAGGTATAGTAAGCTCAAATCTTTCAGAAAAAAACCCACACAGAAATAGAGAAAAATGCTGAATGGGCACATATGCGAGATTTGTCTGTGTCGGTTTCTAAGTTGGTTTATGTAGCACCAGATACTTCAGAGAAATGACAAAGAACTAAAATCTACAGTCAGAAATTCTACTAAAGAAAGCCTCTTCTCCTCAGTCTAACAGTATACCATTCCTTGTCTTATATTAGCAAGTCCATTCTTATGTGCTTCATTTGGAAGTAAAAAATTCTAATCCTTTCAGTCTCTATTCATGAAAACGAAAAAGTAGCCAAGCTAGGATGGGAAAGAGAAAATTCTTATATGTAGATTGTTTCATTTAAATACTCTTTTAATACTCTAATAACCAAAATTACTTTAAAGACATGCTTAAATTGATAAGGTGCTGATGATGAGAAGTGCAGAAGGCCAAACTTCAACAAGGTCTATGTTTTTCAGTTACTTTATCTAAAGCATCCACATAAAAGTTCAGAAGAGGTTTAAGAGAAGACTTGAATAAACCACAAAATAACTGGGAATGAAATCAGATTAAATCCAGAAAGAGAAAAAAAACCTGAAAATGGGCATACAAAATTGAAAACAACTGTAATTTCTATAAAATCAGCATGAAATTCCAAACAATTTTATATGGTTGCATGGTCAGTGTATCAAATGTAGCTTAAAATTCTTGTAGTGAATGAAGTTTCCTACAGAGCTGAAATTCTGTCCGGTGTATGTAAAAGACACTCAGCTGAGATGGGCTATAGTTTCTCTTTAGAAGAAGATGACTATGGATGCTGGCAGCAGTCTTTTTAACCACTTGGTGCAAATTAAATGACAGACAGTTGATATAAAATCCAGTAGAAAAAAAACCAAAGAAACAAAACAACCCTTTAGGTTGACACAACAGTTTTAGTGGGTGAAATATATATCCTTTTTTTGAGACAATTTGCATCATAAATCAGGTGAGTTTCCTGGCATTCTGGTCTAGAACGACAGTTGCTCAGTACATTACAAGTAGACACTTTTATGTCTGGACTTACGTCGTGACTGTGGCCTGGAAGGCAGGACAGTACCTCGGGCTGGAAATTTAGGTAGAAAAATTGGCATTTAGCTACATCATTGATACAAAATTGAGCATTCTCATGTGAGATAATTCTTTCCTGGCAAGTGGTATTTGATAATTTTGTTTTTAATCACCTGATATTAAGTATCTTTTTCTGATTTAATTAATATTTTCACATTAACATTTTCATCCTTTTTTTATTTGTTAAACTTTTTTTTTGCTTTTACAACACAATAATACTGTGACATTTTATTTGTTTTAACAAATCTTTGCTTTTATTGCTACACAATCTGTTTACAGATTATATTAAACTGATCTGTAACTGTAAGCAGTCATAGCTGAATAGGCAGAGTTTCTTTGTGTTTGCCCATAATATCCTCAAATGACAATATCCTATCTATAACAAAGCAGTGAGAGCCTTGTGATTTAGCAAAATCGAGGCATTTTGTCTTTAGTCATTTTGCAGCCAAGAGGCTGAAAGAGCAATTGCGATTCTGGCTTCTGAGAGCTGTGAGGAAACCAGTAAGTGCAGCACATTACAGAAGATCCAGCAGGTGGTAACAACCTGTCCAGTGGGTCTTTAGAAGAKAAGAGAGAGCAGAACCATCAAGCTAAATATCTTTTCATGCGCTAGAGAACTGCCCCAATATGTCAGGTGATAAGATTGTTCAGGAAGATTTTGGAAGAGGATTTAAAGTACACATTGTGTTCAGTCCCTCATCAACTGGCTCTTTTTCCAAACATTTCGTATGTTGCTGATATCCCCTCAATATCTATCAATCACATAATGTTTCTGGTCACTGCTCCTCGATTTGTTAGTATCAGAGTTTCTGTAGACATTAATTCGAAGAGAAACTTTGGCATCCATTACATTTTTCAGCAAGGCCGACAGCAATTTCATCCCAGTATTCTTCTGTTCTGTCAGGTACATATGTTATGAGAAAATGTTTAAGGGTAAGATAGAAACTGCTAAGAAGACTTCTGTAGTCTTCTAAATGCTGGAAAGAACAGAAGAAGGAAAAAAGGAAAAGTATGGTTTTTAAGGAAAGAAAGGGAAAAACAAATGTCCATAAGCCAGTTGTTATTTTACATTCTTATTATTTCCTTTTAAAAAAATTGCTAACAGATAATATATCTAATGCTGTTTTTTAAAATATTCTAAATGCTTTACCATACCAAATTTTGTGTGATATTTAGAGCACTTTATTTCTTGTGGCCTCTCTGTGGATTGAAGTTGAAAAAAACTGTCTGTTGCTGATTTTTAGGGGTAGGGAGGCTAGCACTGACAGTTAAGCACTTGTGAGGAACATGTTTGTGAAACACCCTTTCCAAGGCAGAATTGTCTTAAGATAAAGTATGTGGAATCTCAAATAGGGAAAAGGGGGCAGAAAATACTTGAGTGGAGAATAAGTCAAAACAAAAAGAAACTTCTGAATTTCACTAACTTGTGTTTCTAATTAATTAAATTTGGAGCACATATTTATGAATTCAAGTGACCTTTGCAGATGATTCAAGGCCAAGAAAAATGCTCTCCTCATTGCTTACAAGACAGTGCTTAATGGTATTTAATGTAATTTGTTCTGGGATTTAATAAGTTAATGTTTGTGCCTCTTAAAGCAAGAAAATACAAATCACGATGGTCGATCATACAGTATTTTGGAAAACTTTCATGGTGTTGTKCGTGCGTGCGTGCGTGCATTTGGTGAGCCAGCACAGTAAATACATTCATTAGCCGGCTTATTACACTTGAAATGTTTTTGCAGAGGAGTCTATCAGTATTTGTTTTCTGAAAGTAAATGAATACTTTCATTGGATAGTTTTGTAAGTCATTGGTTTCAGGAAATATTACCCCTTTCTATCACTTCGAAAAAAATAGTGTGTATATTGTGAAGTATTTGTTTGTGCTTAAGTTATTTTGATTCTTAATAATATTTTTAAGTGGATGCCTCTTAAAGTTCATTTTTAGGTAGAGCAATCTGTGTGTTCATTCTTTCTCAAATATAAAATCTAATGGTAAAAAATTTAGTGCAAATAAAGGTATTAATTTAAGAGATATTGTAATATTATTTAATTCTTTTTTTACCCTTCCCCATTATTAAATTACAATTGATAGAAAGTAGAATTTGTGCTTTCCTTAGCAAGAAAGTGAAAGAGTTTCCCAGATGGTACCTCATAGAACTTACGTTCATAAGCTTTGTAGGTAGAAATAGATATACAAGTATATGTTATAATGGTTTTCAAAGCAGAGATGAGATTGTTTCCACCCCAGGAATTTTCTGTCTATAGATATGATTTTAATAAACAATTAATTATGGTAACAGAAGACAAGATGGTGCATACATTCACTATCACTTTCTTTTTTTAACTGTCATATATTTGCTTCTCCTTGTGATACTCAGAATTTGGATTTATAAAATATGTTGTTATTTATGGCATGGACCAATATGAAAGGCTAAAAAAGCTTTTATTTAGAGGCTTTGTGCTGTATCTATGCGTGCATTTGCTGTGCATGTGTAGACTATCTGAAGCACTCCAGATATGAATATGACTGTAAAAATGATCTGCACATAAACAATGGATCTGTCAAGGATTTTCAGTAGAACAGTTGAAGCTACTGCTTCAGTGAGGTGCCAGACATCTGGATGTCATGGACAAATATTCAAAGCACTCAAAACTCCTGCTTTTGTCCCGTGTGTAATTTCCAAGCAGGAAAAATTGTAGTTGTCTGAGGAAACATGATTAATGATAGAGAGAAATTCCTTGAGGACTTGATGTGGCATATTGTTCAAACATCCTCAAGTAGCAGAATTTGCTTATAAGATTTAGTCCATGTGCAGAACATGTTTGATTAAGTATAAGTAGCTGTTGTTTAATTAGCTTTTTGCAATTATTTGGGCACAAAAACAGTAGGCATGCTGTATTAAAAAAATCAACTAAGTGCTAAACAGAAGTCCTTCAAAGTATTTTTTGTACTTTGGTGGATTTTCATTTATTGATCATTTTAAAGATTCCTTACTTGACATTACATTATCCGTAAATTTCTCCACTGTTTGCCAATCCTACAAACTGATTAATACATGCATTGCTGGATAGAACAACTTTATAATAAACCATTGTCCTGGTGGTATTCAACAGTTGACAGATAAGTTGGTTATGGAATTTGAGCCATGTCAAGGTTTCTGAAAGAAACTGCTAACTTGATCACTCTGTGAAGATAGTATAAAAACGCAAGATGAGAACCAACAGAAGAGAGAAGATACAATAGGGAACTAAAATGACTGTTTAGAAATGCTGTTATTTTACTTACAAGATCTGTTCTTTGTATGTGTACTTGGACTTGTGGGGGTTTACCTTTATGACAGAAAAGGAAGGAGTAAGCTGAGTTCCACTCTTAAGTCTGCATTGTTCAAAGTATTTACACAGTTTCACATGCATCATCAAATATATAATCTGGCCTTCTGAATATGTATTACTGGTACCACAGCATGAAGAGAAGAGTCTGGTTTGAACTTCCAGATTGATGTCCTTTTTACTTACAGAGTTACCACATTTGATCTGCAATGGGAAATATTAAAAGCCATAATACCTTTTCTAGTTATTTTTCAAAGTGAATAAATGTAAAGCAGTGCTCATCAGTTTACAACACCCAGTAAAGCTTACCTCCATTAATTACTGTAGTGAGGATTTCAGTGACCATATTGCAATGAATTATTGCTGAAGAGAAATAGCTTAGAATTTCTGAGTATTTTTCCTTATTGTACAACCTGTTTGGCCTCAGTTTTATATTAACTCTCTGCTAATGTTAGTGAGTTAAATAGGTTTGTAAATCAAATGCTTCATCTTCATTGAAAATGGTAGCATAATGGTACCACAGAATTGGTCTAGGATATTCTGACTCTAAATTGCCTCCTCTCCTTCTGCGTATGTCTCTCTGGAACGTTAGCACTTTGGACCACTGTCTTTCCAATATTTCTCTTTATTTGATCTTCAGAACCAAAAGGGTGTGACATTTTTCACTGAAGTAGGTTGTAAAACTATGGAACTTTTCAATTTAGAGGTCTGACTTGTGAATAGCAGTATATAGTAACAACTGAATAACATGCTGCCCCAGGCAGTCATTCACTTGTGAATTTCTCGTTAAACTTATTAGAACCCTTCACTTTGCTGATCTCCACTGTGCATTTCATATAAATATTTTCTTGATCAGCCTCTTACACAGCACGTAGTCATTTCTCATTTTTGCAGGAAACTACATTTGCCTCCAATAAAAATTGCCTTGGAGCTAAACATATGGTTATAATGAAAAATAATATTATTTTTTAGAATTAATAGTGTCATGTAAAATCCAAGTCTTAATCCTCAGTCTGAAAAAGTACTCTCTTATTACAGCATTAATAATTTACTGATATTAAAAATGGAAAAAAAGGGTGGAATGACTGTTTACAAAATATAATTGTTTCCAAGCAGTAAAAAAATTAATTATTTAATAGTTTAGAGCTAAACTTGTACAACAAATACTTTCCCTACAGCTCAGATGAAGGATATTTCTAGTATTTAAATCTTTTGTGCCAATTTCACTAGAATAAATGATCTTCTCAAGCTTTGCAAACTTTTAGAATCTAGCTGCAAAATAGCAAAAGTAAATGTAAAATGCTGCTAATTAACCTTTTCACAGCAAAATGACATACATCTATTTAGTGGTGCAAAACTTCCCAAATTTAGAGTTTCAGTGCCTACTGCTATTTTGATTATCTGAAACTTGGAAAATTCCACATAGGACCAGAGCCTCCTGTCTCTCCAAATTCTTCCATAATGCAAAAGTCTTTAAATATATTGATTTGATCTTTTGATATTTGTTACTATGCTATTTTGTGTTTTCATCTAGTAAAGAGCTGGTATTTTGGTGTCTTGCCCCAGCATCATTGTTGATTAAATTTCCTTCCTCCTTTCCTAGGTAGAATTAGTGATCATAATTGACATAAAGTTAGTCGTGTCATTTCTATGGTAGATTTTTCCTTCTGTTTTTCTAAGGAAAACAGGAGTGCATATTCACATGTCTTCTCTGTGTATAAGAAATAGAATGATTCATTATCTGAATTATGTTCTGAAGAACTTCAATTCCAGGTGCATGTCGTGTGCTGTTATGGCACCTGTATAAGCAGGCTGCAGGCAGTTGCAAAGATGACATAAATCGAACATGGCACTGTGAGCTAGACTTATCCAATGAGGGGGAAAAAATACATCTAAGACAGAACCTGTTCTTTTTTATATGAAGTATTCTCTCACCTTCAAGGTCTAGCTGTTTTGTTCTGCACATTGTACTGTCTCCAGCCGTTCCTGTGACAGCTTTTCCGGTCCCTGAAACGGGCTTGACAGAAGCAATGGCAGAGCCGTATTCTGGGGACAAACTGAATCTAAGAACTGCCTTCCTGTTCTTTGAGGATAATTTAGAATTATACATTGTTGACAAACATTACTAAAAGCTATTATTAAATGCTCATAGAATGATCATAATGACATTCTCGGTGCTGAAAACTGTATTATCAGTTTAAATAGATAGTAAAATGCATTTTAATAGTGAAAATATTCTCTGATGCAGCTAATAACTGAATTATTTAAGTAAAATTCAGAGAGTGGACACGTAAGAAGGAAGATGGCCGCAGTATTCCAGAGCTTGAATGCATACTTAGGGGCCTCTGGCATAGGCGCAAATAGCTTTAAATGGTTTGAAATTTTGGACAGTAAAATTTTGTTTCACACAGTTAAGAGAGCATTTCATTCATAAACACTGCAATCCCTATTGCAAGAGGTAGACATCTTTTCCCACTATAAGTGGTTATGTAAAATGTAGGGCAAGCACTACCCAAATGAATATGTTTTAGTTCGATTTCTAAATCAGATCTGCTACTTAGTGCAGGAACAGCTGAAGCTAGACATCTAAATATATCAATTACAGCATCTACAAGAACACAAGCAGGCAGTACGTAATTCCTTTCAAGGTACAAAATGCAAGAAGCTGCTAAGAAAATCATACTAACCCCTTGCTGCACCACAGAGTGGGAATTGATAGAAACCATCTGGCGCACTCTTTCTGCCTTCAAAACACTATTGGACATATATTTATATGATATGGTCTCTCAAATTGTTCTGGTTTGCTGCCGACAAATAATTTAGATTTAGTTGAGCTTTCAAAATCTATATTAGACCAAACACTGAAATATAAACTAATAGAAGGAGAAAATTAAAAACCCCTCAAAATCAAAACCAATCTAATAATTTAATCCAATTCTGATAAATAAATTAGGATTTTTGTACCTGGTGTTTCTCCTGTCTTGCTCAATATATGGATCAAAATGTGTGTCAATTATCCAACAATCTTTTTTTTTTTTTTCAAATAGCTTAATAATTCCTTGTCTTGATTTTACCTAGTATCATTAATATACTTCTAGTTACACACTCTTTTTAGCAGTCCAAAAATTCTGTCTAAGATGAAAGCCTGACTTTAGGGAAATCAGTAGAATATTTGCCATTACACACAGGCAGCACTTTGAAACCTCTTTCTTTGTTTACATGATCAGATATTTATAAATGTGTTACTGTCATCCAGTTAATCTTGAATTGTCTTCTAGCTTTACAATTCCATATCAAAACTGAGAAAAACAGCAGCATCAGCAGCAGTGGAGAAAATTGTTCTTCTGATTCAGGACCAATTGCTGTTACCAAAGCAAACGTACTATGGGAGCTGTAGCCAAATTTCTCTTTTATTTTATATTTATTTATGTGATTTTTAATCTGCCTTTTTAAATTCAGCTGAATTATCCAATTTGAAAATCAGAGGTGAGGGTCAGTTTTTACTTCAAATGCTAGGATGTAGAGGAAGTCAGGTGTTTTTGAGTTTGATGATACAAATATTCATGCATASACTTGTTTTGCCCACGTGCATAATATCAGGAAGTCAGTGAGAAAACTATTGCAACTAGTGTCATGTAAATATTTTCTAGAGTCCACAGCCTTTCTCTGCTTTTCTCAAGTGTTACATAGAAATAGTGCCCTAGCTTTTTAGTGAAAGTTACTTGTACCCTAAAAGCAGAAAGAAAGACTCTAGAACTAAGGGCTGCACACATTCCAGTGTGTTGTGATAGAACAGTATGATGTTATCTAAGTGAAGTTATCAGTCATTGCTAAAATGTAAAAAGTCATGGAATAAAAATAACAGAGCACAGGATTAGCCAAATTGTGTGAAAAGTTTCTTTAAACTTTTTTAATAACTTTTAACACATTTTTATTATGTGTTATTGGTTTGTACACAACCCAGTTTCCCTTTGCTTTTGTTCTAATTTTTATATCCCCGTATGTGAATCAGTGTAGTTATGTTTATTTCAATTAAATTATCATTGTTTATATCAGCTAAAGATATGTAAAGGGGACATATAAAAGGGAAACTATGAAGTTAGAAAGCTGCCTTGGGTTGTTATCCACTGTTCCTTTGCCTTATCACCAATAACCCCACCTACAGGCTAGTTTAAAAGGAGGATTTTCATATATATCTAATGCTGCTTAACTCCACCTGTAGTTACTGAAACACTCTTAAAAACCTAGCCCTTAGTAACTTAGAAGATCAAGTCTCTTAAAAAGATTCTTTAAACGTTTTGACAGAAATTGCGCTAAAACAATTAAATTAAATTTTAAAATGTTAGTAAAATCCATATGCCATAACAGTTGTCTCTCAGTTAACCAGATGAAAGTATTTAAAATGTGATAGAAACTACTGCACTTTCTTTACCAACTAAGGAAAGTTTCTTGTGGCCCTGAGCTGCATAAGGAAGGACGCGAGCTCTCCCGTGCCTGTGAACTGCAGTAGTTAGTTTTCTTGGCTCTCAGAGCACACAGGTACTACTATATCACTATATGGTGACTGTTTATAATAAAGTTATCTGTGACCAGTCTGTTAAAGGATTTCATATCTTAAATTCAGATCCATCCTGGCAGCCATATTATTATATTGGCAGAATTCCAAATTTCCATCTCTGACAATAATCGAACAACCTGTTTGATAGACTACAGTGCAGTGCACTGGCATAAGCATAAAGACATACTTTTCTCTTGATCTTGAGACAAATGGAAGATTTCAGACCACTCAAGCATTTGATAACAGCTTCGGACAGGGGCCTTTGGGAATGCTTCACTTTTCAATTTCCCTGCTACAATTCGCATAATTCTTATTTTGCTTTTATATGTATTGGTGTCATGAAGTTTTAATGAGCTCCATAGAAGTAATACATAAGCAATCTGTAGCAGAATATATGGATACTCCTTTAAAATCTGGAAAACAGCTGGTCTATGATTTGTAGATGTTTGAAAACATGCATTTCAGCTAATGGGCTTAAACAAGGACCTTGTTCAAGCAGGAAAGAGTAAAATGTTCTCTGTAAGGAAGCAGAGTAACATGGTAGAGATTTCTTCCATAGATTCATAGAGCTAGAGGACTCAGATAAAGGTTAGTGGGGTTTTAGTATTAGACTATGGGCTGGGTAGCAGAAGCTACATGTGCCAATAAAGGGTTTGCAGCTCTTACATTTTTATTTTGTGGAGGATTTGCATTAAGCTTGTGTAATTTTGTGATTGGCAGACTCAGTTTGCAGGCCTTTTTTGATTCTGCATTGTATTCATGATCATTTCTACTCCTTATTGTACTGTTCTCTCCTGGTGTTTGTAACGTAAAAGTTAAAGAAAAGTTACTGTATAACATTGAACTTAGCAGGCAATTTTAGAACTGCCTTGAAGACCATGAAGTTACAACAGCACAGAGCTTGGCTGTACCCATAGTTGTATGTTCTAAAATATATACAAAAAAACTGTTCTTGGTAAAGAATTTGCTATGCTTTTTGCTCTGACTGAAACAATTATGGCTATTCCAAGCACTTAACATAGTGAAGAAACCTTTTCTTTCTTTGTGTAAAATAGTTGTGACTTCAGCTGTATTGCAACAAGGAGCTGGAGAAAAAGTATCAAAGTTGTCTGAGAAGACGATTGTTTTTTACCACACAAAACGAAACAAAGTGCTTCTGCTGCTCTTAACTTGGTCTTTTTGTGCCACCTTAATTCCTCCATGACTATCAATGTATTCTTGATTCATATGTGAATGCAAATGTTATATGGTAGAAAAAAAATTACAAAAATAGATTATATTTCTACTATTAAATATATATTCAGTATAAATAATGCAGTCAGTTTCTACTCAGTATAGAAATGTGGATCTGTGGTTTTAATATAGCTCAAAAAAACTTAGAATGAACTTCCATTTATATCTTTCCTACAGAAATGTAAATTTGCACATATATTTGAAAAGCAATAGCTAATTATTTTTCAAGTTGAATATCCTAAATTGGGCATATTCTGGTATATTGCACTCTTAAGCCCGTATCTTGAGTAGAATAAATAGAGATAGCATATCCTAGGTAGATGTTGGTAAGATACAGATAAGTAATTCTGACTTGAAAGTCAGGAAGAGATTAATGGTGGAACAGGAATTTCATTTTTCTGTATGCCCAGTCTGTATTACCAATATTATAAAACCATATCTTAAAGTAAAAGCACATGGATTTGCAGAAGCAATAGTTATTATTTGGCATCTTTTTAAATTAACTCCTCAAGCCATTGATAGGCATCAGTAACAAAACTCTTACTGATTTCAGTAGAGCCATGCTTTTCCAAATGGCATATATTTGTCTCTTTCCTAATAAGGGTCTTTCAACTCTTGAGCAAACTTTTCCTAATGAATCACAGGGTTAGATAGCTTTTCCACTAGTCAGTAACTTAACTCCTCCACAGCTGTGCAATATTTTTTACTTCAACAACAACTATTTAGACTATTAATGATAGTCTCTATAGTTCGTCAGTAAGTCTATATGAATAGAAGAGCCATATTTTGACTTTATGTTGAAAAGAGAGCTAATGCTGTACTTCTCAGCAATTACTTTCTCATGTTGATTACATCTCTGTTGTTGAGAATGTATTTCAATCAAATACCATGCACACAGAGAAGGAAATATTTTTTCATGTAGAAATCTATGTTAATGAAATAAGTATGGCACAGTCTGACAGGGCTCAAATCAGACTTTTTTGTACAATACCACCTGTGAGGTAAATCGCAGCACATGTGATTACAACAGATGATTATATGTAATTCTTTAGAGATCCACTAACGGAAGCTAGTCTGGGATGCAACTGCCAGATAACTGCTAAGAGGAAAACAAAGAAAGAAACCATCCCACTGTGATGGGTCTGGAGCCGGAAAAGAGTAAACTCATGAAACAGGGGCTATAACTAGCAATTCTAATTTGCTAAGCTGAGTTCAACTGAAAGTACCCATAACTGCATTGTTGAAGTATGAATGAGAAGACAATATAATAAGTTGTGACCCAAAATCTTCAATATTTACAGTGCTGTATACAGGCAGAAATATCCTGCATTTTCCTGCATCACCTACAGTGAGGCTAGGATACGTGCTAGTTTTGGAATTCACATAGTTAATTTTTTGGGAAAATAAGCATGATTACCTTCAATTGCAATTTGTACAAAACTGATGTTTGTTAAATATTCTTGTATATGGGTAAGGATACCCCAAACAAAATGGTATCACAGACAGAAAAAAGTGAACAGCTAATGTGAAGAGGGAGATTTCTGTAATGGCAGTCATACATTTTAATTTAGCCCTAGCAGGAAAAAAAAAAGTGTATCTTATGGGTACAAGTTGATCACTTGCAAGTGATTAGGAGACAGTCAGGAAATATGGGTTCTATTATTTATTTTGTCTCACATAGTTGCATAACAGTGGCTACTCACACATTTTTGAAAATATCATCTGAAGTGATTTAGAAATGTAAGTACCATATATATGCTATGTGGTTTAGCTTAGGTATTGCTTTTTGAAATGTAACTTGAAATGTCCCTTGAGTACTTGTCAGCACTTTTAGAAAATTGTCTCTGGGTTGTCTGCAGATCCTATCTGAAAAGGATGATGTACAGAACACCTACTCGTGTTTATGAAATATTTTGTTATATAAGAAGAAAAAGTGGGATAAGTATTTAGTCTTACTTTGGCAAAGATAGGTATTTATTACATTCCAGATGTTAAAGAGTTCTGACTAATTTCTCCAATAATTTCTCACAATAATTATGATAAATATATCTTCTATCACTAGATCATTTTCTGCCTAAATGATACAGCCATTGGAACACATCACATTCTCATAAATAATCTGGTTGGATTGGAGCTAGGCTGTTCACCACCTTACTAAATTAGGGGGTTTATGCCTTATATGTTATGAATCACCTGAAAAATTCTGCTTTTGGTCTAGTTTGGTCTAATACTAGTTTTATGATTTTGGTATAGACCGGTTTTGCTTCCAGTGTTCCTTCTGGATGAAAGTGCCATTTCAGAAATTCTTGTTAAATCATTCAGAACGTGTGCTAGAACAATATGATTAAAATAGATGAATTCAAATTCAAAACACTGGATTACTTAGCTAAAAAAATTAACAGAGCATGATTTCCTTGAAAGATGTGGTAATAGCTTCCTAGAAAGATGTGGTAATATTTTTTTTTTCTTTAATTTTGTTGCATGACAGTTATGTTCAGTAATATAGACTGAATTTCCCAAGTCACACAAAGATGCAGTCAGAAATGAAGGCATATTAAGTAATTTCAGTTTGGTATTTACCATCAAGTAGCCTGAGCACCAGTTTGCTAATTTGAACATTCTGATTGAAATTGGTGTATAATAATTTCAAAGAATGGTTTTATTAATAGCTGTATTATTTTCATTGCTCAACTTAAGAAGCGTTTAAAGGGACAAGTATAAGTGGCCTAGAACTCTTGCCATTTACTTTACAATTTGAGCAGACTCTCCTAAGGCTACTCTCAAAATTCATGTAACATTTGGTTTCCTTTGAACTAATAAATATTAACTACAAACTCCAATACCAATTCACCCAAATATATGGCGGTTACACTGTTAGTAAGGTAGGAAAACATGCCAGATGACTGTCTTTCACAGCCTCAGTAAGAAAACTTCCTTCCTGACTGCTGAAACAGATGCTCAGGCAGAATGCTCAGCACTCTAAACCACAGCACGGGTACTGCAGGGGCGGCAGGATGCAAAAGAGAGCAAGAGGCTCGGAACACCGGTGTAGTTGATTACATTAGTAAGCGGGAGGAAGGAGGGCCCAGCCAGCCTCTTGCAGCTGGCCAGCAGCGAGAAAGGAGGGTTCCTTACAGGGAAGAGGCTCTCCATGTTTTTCCCACTCTGGTTTTCTCCACGTTTCTTATGTTGTCTCTTACCTGATGAGGTAGGTGGTAGTATTTTTTTCCTGAGTGGATGAATGGTCTTTTTAGAATCATAATTTGGACATAAGGTATAAGAAAGTTTCTTTTTTTCTTCTGACTTGTATACAGTGTTTTAGAGTGCTCCAAAGGAGAACTTGCTTGCCCTGGAAATTATGTACCTTTTTATTTGGTTTTGGTTTTCAGTCTTTCTTGGAAATATTGACCAGGATCTCCATGCTCAGTAAAAAATGTAGAAGGTTTAGTTAGAAGAATGGAGCTTACTTTAATTGGAAGAATGGCTTTTTGTCACCAGTTAGTTTGAAAATAGCCTCTTAAAGTTTTATCCAATTTAGTTTTTGATCAGTAACAGCATTTGGAGGCAGAGTACTGCTTGAGTATTTGTCATGCTACAGTTCATATGTTGTCAGAGATGTGCTTAGCACATTTCTTTTTGTACTATGTTATAGCATGGTATTGGTAAGATGGTGCTAAACTAATACAAGCAGCAGTGCTGGGTGGGGAAATTCAATTGGGATGAATCTTACCTTGGGCACAGGTATTTGTCCCTGTCCTTATGTAAAGGTAGTATTACAATTTTTTGCTGTAGCATTGGAAACTGATATGGCTGTGATGATCTCAAGGCTTCTCAGGTGCAGTTTCCCCACATAAGCAAACATAAAGGACTGCTACTGAGGAAGATCTTGTCCTGGCCTTTCCCACAGTGTAAATCTGTCTCTTTTTGCAAGGTGGCCCTAACAAGCAAGTCTCATTATTTGAATCATTATGTGCTGGATTTACATAGCTAGTTCCCTAGATCCTTGTAAAATCTCACCAATAAGTACTCAAGAACTACTTGGATTTCTTTGTATCATCTTGTACATTATGTGCAGTCTCTAAGCTGCATAGGCTATTCCAAAGGAAATAAATTAGCATGGTGGAATTGAAATTGCTTTTGCTGGTAGAAGTTGCACGTTCAATTGTACTAGTATTGGCTGCACTCTCTAGGATTCGGTTAGCCTTTCTATTTTACTTCAGAGTTTCTGTCAGGGAGTACAACTCTTGTTTTCACAAGGTCTTTGCTGCAGAAGCTACACATGAAGCTACACAACTGATGCTGCAGAAGCTACACAACTGATGGAATCAGTCCATTCCCCACTCTGTGCTGCCTCCTTCCCTTGACTTAGCTAGATCCACATTTTCTCCCAAATCCATCTGCTTAGTGGCTAGCTAGAGAGCCTCAACATTGCCACCCTTAGAGTTCATGTAGACCACTCAAAGGGCAAATCTGTCATCACAATGCAATGTTGTGCATGTCTTATGCAAGAAGCCAGAAAGCTGTTGTAGTGAGCATTTCCACACACCTGACAAGCATCTAAAACTTCACATTTGCCACTACATTACTTACAGCTGTGTGTACAAACAGCCCACAGAACTATGGCACCAGTTCACCTGAGCAACTCTGGGACTTCAGCATAGATTCACATGCAACCTTTTCAAAATTTGATATTTGTGATTCCCCCCTCATCCCCCCAAATTTCTTCAGCTCTAGATAATATGTATGTTCATCTATAATAATTTCTGTCTTCAACAATCATAAAGTTATCTATGTACTTTTTTTTTTTTGCTGTAAACAGTTATTTCTGATTGAAATATCAAATCCCACTTGACATTTAAAGGTCATAATAAAAACTTACAAAATTAGCACAGGTTATTAATGAAAATATGCTTCTTGTTAGCAGGTGGGGTTTTTTCTGTTTTGAAATACATTACCTTATAGTTAGACAAATATCAAAATTCCAAGGTATCAAAATGGCCAAGGACAAGTCTGATCAGCTTCTTTTTATAGTCTATAGCACCTCCCAGTGTCTATTAACACGTTTAAAAGAAAGCAAGGCAGCTCACCAAAAATGGAAGTAAGGTAAGGCATGTATCCTATTAAAGGTTGAAGTAACAATGCTAGGAAAGTCCTTCAAAAAAACCCACAGGTAATGGGAGTATTGAAAAAGTGTTTTAATTGAAGTGATGGGGATGAGTGGTGTTTTTTACTCCCTGTTAAAGATATTGTGGTTATAAGTGCTATGAAATGGTCATGTTTTCTGTGTTTTCATTTATAGTTTTGCATTGATCTATCAATGTTCTGACTGTGCTTAATTTTGAAAGATTGCATACTGAAGGAAAGATTCAGTGTTTTTAACATAATATCTAGAATTTTTAATCATTTCATCCTGTTTTTGAATTGTCAGATTCCCACTGTAACTTTAAGAGAGCAAATGCTCAGTTGGAATAAATTGACATAGCTTTGCTGATGTTAACTGGGATTTACCTGTCTGATCGTCTGATTCAACATGTTTAGAATATTGTAGTCTTCTGTTGATAAACTGTGCAGGTACTAGATTCATGTCGTAGGCTGTGTGTGAATACTGTAAAAAAAAATCCCATTACAATTTAATCCTCTTTTTTTTTTTCTTTGATTCAAAAGCTAAATAACAGTCAAGAGAGCGTATTGATTGCATTGGTATTTTTATTGCTTTTTTGGTGTTTTTTCATGAAGTTGTGGGCCACATCTGTGAATATCGACTTCCAACTTTTCAGCACCAATTGTTACAAAGAATTTTTTCCATTTGTATAAATGGTGTCATGTGTTATGAAAGTTTTAAAGTGTGACAATTCAGTGCTATGATTGTTAACCTCTATTATGTTATTGCCATAGGAATTTTCACTGTTAACTTTTTCTTAATGATGTTTCTAAATTACATATACCAGAAGGCTAACTTGACCTTTCTGTCAGCTCATATCCAGAATTAAAAATTAAAAATAAAGTCAAAGGTCAAAAAAGACAATTGAAATACAGTTGCCAAATATAGTCATAGACAGTCAATTATGCRATGAAAGCAGTGTGCCACCCAAGAAGAGTAACAGCCTTCATTTGCCTAAACTTATTCTGTTTTGATGAGGAAAGTGTTCCAAAATATACTACTGCTTGATACATCTTGTAGTGTGGAACAATATAATTATGTGCTTTAGGATGTCTTGGTCTTCCGGAGCTTTAAGGAAGATGGAGGGGAAAACCAGCTTTGTTCTGTACTCCAGGATCCTAGAAATCTAAAAAAATCACTTTCAGATACTCAAACAATACAGAAAGCTGGAAGCTGTGAAGGGAGATATCTGGATTTTGGTTTTGTTTTGCAAGACTGACTGTATAAGGAACTAAATTTTCTACCAAATTCTGTTTGCCTGTATGGAAAAGATTCATCTGAGCTCAAGATTCATCTGAGCTCTGTGTTTTTCTGTCTAGATACTGACTTCAGTTATTTTAGTTAATATTCTTTTAGTCAATTAATATTCTGGAATAAAAATATTTAATATCTATAATATTAATACAAAATTCTTTTGTAGGTTTGGAATATTTTTCACTAATATTTTTTAAAGCTCTTTACACAGAGGTGAATAATGCTTTTTCATAGAGGCACAGAGGGTTTGAAGAATTTTCCCAAAGTCTGTAAGCAAATTGCTTAAAAGTTTGGATTAGCCTCAAGTCTCTTGAGTCTCAGGTCAGGGCCACTTCAGCACATTTTCTTCAGGATGGAGCAATAACATGCTTAATGATCCAATACTGAACTTTTTGTACATTTAGAAATTGTAAACAATGGGGGGAAAAAAGCTGTGGGGGAGAAGGGACTGCAATTTATCTTTTTAAATGTATCCTGTAACTGCTTCTGCAGTTGGCTGCTAAACTTGATTGATGGTTCCTTGAAAATGTAACATTTCTCACTTCTGATAAATCTCAATATTGAGAGATTCAGAAAAACTGCCAAGTCACAGCTGAATTACAAAGGTGTATCAAGGTCAAATGAATGTTTAAGCACAATGTGTATAGATTCAGCTTAGATGTTTTTCACTGCTCATACCCCAGTTTTGAAGCACACACAGGCAGACGTAGCCCTGTTGGTGTATGTTAGCTTGTGAACCTGCTGCCTGTGCCTGAGCCCAGAGGTTTGGTTCTCCCTTCGCAGAGCTTATGCAATCACTTTGTGTTCAGAGTGAGAAGAAAGTGAGCAGAAACTGCTGCCGTTCTGACATCACACATATTGTTCTGCTGGTAAATACCACGGAAGAGACAAGGTGATGAAGATTCAGGAGGTAAATCCAGAAGTGATGAACAGTTTTAATTGTATTTTGTGGCCCCTCATCATACTGTGCCAGTTGAGCACTGATCTGGACATTGATACGTGAGATCTGAAGAATCTTGCTGCAATGGTTCAATACTTTACTCCCTCCTTTCTTCTCCTCACTTCCCCCAAAGGGTACTCTTATCGAAAAAGTCAACAGAAGCTGTAAGACAGGCATAACTCAGCTGCTTCTGTTATCTGCATCTTTGCTAAAACCCATCTTCATCAGCAGTTGATGGTGAAAAGCTGGGATTTGTGTTAAGGTATAGGCTGAGGAAGAGGCATAGAGTCTCTTCTGCTGATTGAAACTTGAGGGGTGGTRTGTACCACCAGTGCTAGACAAAGAGCTAGAGAGGGAGCAGGGAAATCTGTTGTATTTAGATCTGATTAATCACTGTAGGAGAGAAAGTCATCTTGGCACTGTAGGCTAAGTTTTGGGAGGATACACATATATTGCCATTTGAATTAAATCTGTCTGTTATAATTGAAAAGATTACCAGAGTACTAAAGTGAAGCAAAAGCACCTTCACATTAGTGAAGGTTTGTCTTCTCCTGACACCAACATATTGGTTGAACCAACAGCCTCCTGAAAAAATCAAGAATGCAGTTGCAAAAACAGACTTTCTGTTTGGTTGGAACACACATAACCCTTAACTGAATCTGGTACATCAATACCTGCCTTGCAATATCTCATTTTCAGATACTGAATCTTCTTGCCCCTCTATGTAATATGTATTTAAGCAACAGAAATAAGATTTATATAGTGGCACAGCATACATAGTCCCACATTTGTTCTACCTTAAGAAGCATATATAAAATGCTATTGGAAATAATTTTGATTTCTGAGCAAGCTCGAGTATTTAACCACGAAGATGTGTATAAAGTGTATTTTGTCATCAGTTAGGGTTTAGGTTTGAAAAAAACTGAGTTAGAGTTCATTTAATGTTGCTGAAAACTATGATTTATTGGATTTTGTTCAAAATAGAAGTAGTTTTCCAAGATAAAAATTTTAATCAAGATTTCAGCCATTTTGTGCCAAGATCTCACTAGACTATCTTTTCTTTTTTTTTTTTTTACTTTTTTTTTGTTGGCTTTATCCACTGAAAAGAAGAGGAAATAGGCACTTTCTGGGTTTAGAGCACACATGGAATGATAGGATCAGACATCTTAGGATTCAGGTTCCGGGAAGGCTTTTCTAGTAACTAAGAGACCCTTTGAAGTCTTTAAAATGAGATTCCAAAGGCAACAGAGCGTGGAAAGTCCTAAAGCATCATCCAGTCATAGTTGTAAATCCTCTTGGATAGAGTCAAAATAAACTCTGATTTTTGCTGCCTTTTTTTCTGAACAAAATCAAATAAAATTTGGCAAAATTCATAAATACAAACTGAAATGAAAGAAGGAGTAAGCAGCAATAAGGAGAGATTTATTTTCTATCAAAGATAAAGAGTTAACAAATTGCCATATTATCTCCAAGATATGTTCAGTCGCTCTCACTTTTTACAATCATGAATTCAAAAAGTCTGTTTTCTGTGCCCACTTAGGTTATTTTACATGAACAAGGTACAAAATTTATTTTTTAATAGAAAGCATATAGTTTAGGCTTGGACAAGGTATAATAAGTGGTTGTCAAAGAGAATAATTTTTCTGAATAACGACAGATTTTTCTGGGTAACCTCATCTCTTGGCTGCTTCTTAATTCTTGCTTTAGGTTTTCAGTATGTGACACTCAGTTCTCTCTCTGTCTTTTAGTTTTCAGAATGAAAGCAAAGCTGTCAGGTGCAAACCGATTTCCTCTGTTTAGTGAAGATCACTGTCCTCTGATTTGCTTAGTTTACTTTTGAGTTATCACCTTTATGTCCACCAGAAGGCTCTACTGCTTTCTGAAACGTGCACAGAATAATATTCTTCGGGTACCTAACAAGGTCATCACTGTCGTAAACAGGATTCAACAATTTGCTTTCACTGAAACAGTACACATGTATTTCTTGGACTAAGCAGTTGACTTCTAATGCGTTTTGAAACAAGTGAGTGAGAAATACAGATTAATTACAATTGGTGAGTGAGGATTTGGTTCAGTACTTAATTTTGGCATGGAATTTCAATCCACATACATTTAATACAGTGGCTTTTGAATTAAAATCTTAGGAAATTTTCACACTTTCATTAATTTTTGCTGTTACTTTCACAGGATGGATGTATATATATATATTATTTTGTAACTTAATAGAGAAGTTTGAAATACAAAGACCCTAATTCCTCACTGTCTTGGCATTCTTAGATTTATAGTCTCGACTGATGAGAGAAGCTCTGTGAATTTTGGCACTTGCCAAAGTTATGATGAAGTTATTCTACAGACATTTCTCAATGTGAAGATTGCTCTTCACATTATTCATGCTTCACAATTCATGGGCTGAAAACAAGTAGTTGACTCTGTCTGCAAAACTGTCAATGCAGCTTCCTTTATAAAGCTAAGTTAGGATAGTTAAAAATATTATTTTTTTTCTTGTTTTCGTTTTAGTAGCATATGTTAGTGATTCAAAAGGGAAAAAGATTCCTTTTATTTGTTATGTAAGTGGAAAATTAGGATCAAATAAGAAGATACTTCTCAGAGCAACACTTTTTGTACCCATTGATTAATTTGACAGCAACTGTTCTGGAATTCCATCCTAAGAAACAGGTCTGATTTACCTTTCACTAACTTTCAGAACTGGATATCATGGAACAAGAACATTTGAACATCCAGATTAATACATCTTTGTAATGGGTATATGGGTATGATTTTAAAATGATGCTTTTCAGAGACCCTGGATAAAAATAGCCTGTTTAGTCTTCTAATATTAAAAATTTTGCTTAGGAAAGGTGTATTAGTCCAGGTAGGAGGGGTTTTTTTGTTTGTTTGGGTTTTTTTCCCCCCTCATATCATATTATTTTCTTTATGGGTATTTTAGTATAGAGCCATAAACACATCTTCAAAAAGGCTTCTTACATATTCTGTTGAATAGAGGGTATGACAAAAAAGAAGTTTTTCACAATACTGATTTTTTGACTTTCTCAGAAAATCCAAGTTACCAGTGTTCACATTTTTTGAGTCCCCTTTGTCTATATTTCCCTGTTCTATTTGTCCAACAAAAGCATTTGGATATTATTTCCTAGTATACAATAGATAAATTACATCAAGAGACTTAAACTTAAGATGGTGGGAGACTTTCCACATACTTTAGTTAAATTTAGTGGAGACAGTTCATCATAGCGCACATCAGTTTCCAGATAAACCATTCAAGTATTGATTGTTTTTTCTCCTGATACTTGTTGCATTTGCCAGAATAAGAATTCAAAATTTTTATATATATATAAATGTAAGGTTTTAATGACTCAAGGTTGCCTTTCTGTAATTTGTAATAGTTAGTTACCATCACTAAATATTCATAAAGTGTTCAGAAAACTAGAAGAAAATGGACTGCCCTTTAGCACAAAATGACCTGATATTCTCTAATGGTTTCACTACAGAATGTTTCAGGGTGTCATTAGTGTGCTTCAGCAGCATGGGATCCTGCAGAGAATTGAGAACGTTTACTTGAATTTGAAATAATGCTAAATTACTAACAAAGTTTTTACTTAAGCAGTGTGGAACTAAAAAAAGCAAATGTATATAATTATTCAGCTCGATATGCTGTCATAATCTCTTTAAAGTGTTTGTAAATAATAACAGAAAAAATTGGGTACAGTGGATATTCGCTTATCTGCAAAAATTTAGAAGAAACTATTTCAACAGTCAGTTTTTCCCCGTTATTTTTATGGGAGCAACATTTCATTTTGAAACTAGCCCTATGGATCTCTATTGTAGCAATGTCCTCCTGAAACTCAATGGGAGTCTTTCTGAATATGGACCAAATAATTTATTTGGCTGCTGGCCATGTGTTGTCTTTCAGAGGAATAGGGTTGTTCACTACGTAATAGTGTAGGAAGAAAGGAGACATATGGAAACAAATTTTAAAAGAAACAGTAACATTAGTCAATGAAGTTTTAACCACGCAAGTTGCCAAGCACTTAATGTAGTCATGAACTAAAGAAATAAATTATGAAGCCCGCTAGCCAGGCGCTTAGCATACAAAAGTGCTGTTCTTATAGAAAATAAGCAGTCAACTTTAGCTGAAAGCTGAATCACACTAGCAGTTCTTGAAGTTTGATATATTGATTTCTTTTGCTGCTGCTGTTACAAAAAGCACAATAATATGTACAACCTACATTAAAACTGTATTTAATAGCATCCTTGGAAATATATTTGCCCTTTCAGTTGACTATAAACACTAGACCAGCATGTCTCTGGCCTCTTTTCCTTACAATTTTGTTTTGAAATATGCAATATAATCCTATGTATTTTCTTGTTGTATCTTAATAATGTCTTTTCAAGTAGATGTCACATTTCTCTAAATAAACAATATATTTGTAATAACATGAACACCAAAGTGGCAAAAATAGTGTAAAATTGATGCCTTCAAGTGTAAATGGAAGATATATAGGTATTTGTGTGAAAAATACAGATTAGTATAACAATTCTTTTGCCAGTTCAAAAATTGTATTTGGTGCAGCTTTGCAAAATATTATATGTCCATTCTCTCTAGATGAGTCATGTTTTTGGAAGAAAGGGGAGAGAATATTTTTTCAGCATCATGATCATTGTAATAATGAACTGCAGAAACTAGAATAGATTTTGTTCCTGGCTTGGCAAACTATCTAAAAGATTTTGCAAGAGAGTTTACATAATTCTTTCCATTGAACTTTCTAGTATTGCATATGTTTTAATTGTTAACTCAAACACACCAAACTTTTAGGTAATTTGTGGACTATATAAATGTGGTTTAATGTTTTGTAAGTATTTTATGAGCAGAGTTGGTGGTTATACATTTTCATACTTACAACCTTAATTCACTTGTTAAAATAGGCTCTCTGTTTGCTAATAGTTACCAGCTGTAACTAATACATTAGCAGATCTACAATGTAGTATTTAAAATGACGCATTTCAAAATCAATAACAAATGTCCTGCTGTAGGAGTAATTGGAAAACTTGTCTTATACAATGGTCAGTACACTATACAAAATTCTTTTGAAATTACTATAAATCAAGGAATAGGAAACGATGTGTAAATTTCTAAAAACTTAGGAAAAGCAAAAATATTACTTACTGTAGTTGTTGTTTGCTTCTCTTGTCCCTTTTACTTTGCCTCGCTTATCAATCCTCATATACCACTGAGTTCGACAGAAAAGTCTTCTTACTCTTACATCCCCCCCTTCCATATAATCATAGCTTCTGGTATGTCGCTCAGGGCTGGAACAGTTCACATTTGTAGCCATTTGCTCTGGAGTCATGTCATTGCAAGCTAAAGATATAGTGCCCATTAGAAAGATAATGTAAAAGTATGATCTGTAGAGCAAAATTGGCAGGATCCATGTCAGTATCCATTTGTGCATTATAGTGCAGTGTTCTGGGTGTTCATGAACAACATAATGAAAACTAAATCTCAAGTAGACTGTTGCTCTTAGGTCACCGACCTGCCTTCTGTCTTTACGAGTTACAGATTCATTTAAATGAGATTGTTCCCTCTTCTAGAATTCTGATCGTTATTCCTTAATAGTTAATGGCGAAATAGAAGAGCTTCTTAAATATCTCTTCAGTCAGAATATCCTTTAAAGACACAAGTTATAAAAACCTTTGTTGTCGTGACCTTCTGTACTACTTGAATTTGCTGCTTGCACTGAAAGTAAAAGATCTGTGAGAAAAGGTGCATGTGTAAGTATTTATGCTCAATTGTTACAAACGTGCAAGGATACATTATGAAAAGCACTATACATAAATGTATGACATACTAAGCTGATTTTTAAAAATATGCA
Organism: Oceanodroma leucorhoa; assembly: GCA_030449065.1. Taxonomy (NCBI): domain Eukaryota; kingdom Metazoa; phylum Chordata; class Aves; order Procellariiformes; genus Oceanodroma; species Oceanodroma leucorhoa. Next base: position 5,457,650 of record JASVER010000034.1, read on the forward strand.
AATGTATATACGATAGATATCTCTCACACAACTTTTTACATAAACAGACATTTAAACTGATTGTAAACATAGTTCTGTCTTCAGTTTTAAGTCCTTCCAAAAATCCCTTATTGATTCAGTTGAACTACTTTCCCATGCATGGTAAAATTCTGCTGATTACTTCATACCTATATATTCACTACTAGCACAATCTATCAGATAACTTTTTTTCTAGTTCAAATTTCAAAACAGACCTCATAGTCTTAGCCCTGTATTTTTATTCCTACCCTTTTCATTTTTTTTAATAGAAATAGTTTTCTTAATGCTTTTTTAGCATCTAGCATATACAAATGAAGATAAAAGTTATTAGCTATTAGAAACTGTTGAATGTTCTTGTAAAGGACAGATAACTTACTTGTTCCTGTTGATAAGAGCTGGATACCCAAGTATTCCATTTCTGTTGTCTGCTTTTTGCAACATGAGACACTCTACTGTAGCTACAAACTTTCTCAGCTCAGAAAGACTCCACCAGAATTATAATTGTTTCCATAAATCAACACGCTGGAGAGATGGTGTGTATGTGCTTATGCGTGCGCGTGCATGTGTGTGTTGAGCCTGTTGTTCAGTCCTTTTCGATAAATACCTTTGCTGACCTCACTTGGAAGCAATTAGAATTTAACCAGTCAGCTGTCAGTTGAATGCACGAACAAAAATAAAAGGAGACTTGCATTGTATCGTGTCCAATGGTCATCAGAGGGAGCTATGTACATAGTTTATACTTTAAATCTCCAAGAATCTACTTTCTAAAAACATATATTCTGTGATGTGTGGATAGAATTGCTTTGCATGCTAGCTAGTGTTTCTGTGCTTTGATTTAGGTTAGTATTTTTCTGTCCTTAAAAAATTCCTCCTTCTATCTTTTGTACTCACACACTTATCTTGGTTTGCTTTCAGATCTCTTCTGCAGTTTGGTGGATTCATAGTCTGCTTAGTGCCTTTCTGATGGGTATATGAAACATGTGGGTCCGTTACGTACTATGGAGAAGTGTGTGCTGTGGCCATTATAGATCATACAGTACATTTTTGTATCATGGACTTGAAAAGAGGAACAACTGCACAGAAGATCACTGAGATTTTTATTTGATCAGCCACTAGATGAAAATGAGAATGTATATTTGGCTGTTTCAAAATCTGATATTCAAACACAACCTTTATCAGCATGAAGGAAAAATTACTACTAGGGAACAGCCTTCCTTAGCATACATAGTTATTAGTTCTTGAAACTCACAACACAAAAATGAAAAGTGGCAGCAATGCAAGAAAAACCCTTATACTGCATACCAACCAATGGGTGATCAGCAGGCTTAAAATACAGAGAATCAAAATAATGGGTAGATATGCGTGGTTTTCTGCTTCTGTATGCTTATTTCCATCTTTGGCTATCCAATGTTCATGTTCCATTTCACCCTAAATTTTGTTGAGTTTCTGGTGAATGTATTTGTAAAACATGCTGAAGACAAGTTTTCAATAGCTCTTTATCCTGTTTAATTTCCACGCTGTTGATGTGAATACACCTCAGACCCTTTAGTAAATAATAGTAACACGGAAAGTTTGGAATTAGTCCACATACTAAGAATAGTTTACTTACCTTTAGTTGTCTATACTTGATAATATAATGCAGTTTATCATTCCCTGCTTTTATCCCACCCCCACTCCTTCCTCTCTGTAGAAATGGATAACAGTTACTTCTTAAAAATGAAGTAAACTGTAGAGGCAGTTAAAAATCATAGGGAGTACATATATGCCACCTTGTGGTGAGGGGGACGTAAGTAAATTGGGGTTTTTCACTGGAATGATCCAAAATGAGCATAAAGATATATGGCACCTGGCAACCTTGTATTACTCAGCCTTTGCTATACACAAACACAAAGAATGAATGAGTCATTTCCTTCCTTAACATCCTCAGCTTCCTTCTCAGCGCTCACTTGGATTAGTCCCATTTGTCACTCGCTTTGCATTCTTTTTTTAACCATTTTCACTCTAAGTCCAAAGTTGATCAATTTTTCTTGTCATTATATCCATTTCAGCATATTGGGCTGTTCCCCATATTCTGTGGCTCACCCTAATTTTCCTAGTTCAGCAGAAGGCTCCATGTATGCCCCTTTACAATATGAAAGGTATGGCACTTAGGGCTTTCAAAGGCTAGATGCCTGCAGTAGATACACAAAGAAGTGGCTTTCATTAAGTTAGCCGTTGTAAACTGTGATTACGACTATTTCCAGTTTGACTTGTGTCTTGTCAACCCATGACCACCATTCTGACAAGAAGTGGGGACTGAAGTGATTTATCCCAGTTGCAGTTTTTGCCAGTACATTTTCCGGATTTATAGCAGTATGTTCTCTGATCCATTCCACAGTCTGAATTCAGAATGATAGCAATGAAAAAAATTTGTGGTATTCAAAAGGCTTATCTGTTGTGTATTATAAAAAAGTAATCGAGGATAAAAGGTAATCTGTGTTTTACTCGGCAAAGTAGGATGCAAGTAGAAATGTGTTTGTACATATTCTGGGTCTTTTATGTGCAATACCAACTTTCACTTTCAGATCCATACTGTTTTTAATTTTTCTTTTTCCTTGCTAACTTATTGTTTCTGACAGTTAGTAACAGGAGAAAAAATACATACCTGAGGTTTTGGTTCCAGAAAGCTAGAGCTTCTCATGGTCCAGGCATAGGTATGTATTTCTCTTGGCTCTGAAAAAATAAATCATTTGCTATAAGTGTGTTTTTTAAGTGGTACTTCAGTTGAGATCTTTATGAAGTTTTGTATTTAGAATAAATGGAAAGCAGTTTAAATAAGGCACTAGCTGTAAGTTTGGTCAGTGAACAATGCAGTTAATCCTTAGTTGCTGCTGATAACATTCATATCCTCACCTTTTCTAATTATAGAATAACTTTTTTCCACAATGCTTTAACTGCAGTTTTATTTAATCACACAGTTTTATGTCTTGCTGTATAACAAGTACAACTGCATATTTTTTAATGAAAGGATGCCATCTTGATCTGCATATGCAAGTCAGGATTCTTTGCATAAATCTCGGATTCCTTGAATGATCCAACCCACTTCTGTTTAAACCAAGCATAACTAATATCTCTCTCAATTTGAACTGGTTTAGTTTTATGGAAGATTTAGCTTGACTGGCACTTCTTCCTCTATCTTTTTACAAACGTGTGTGCCTGGGGCTTTGTAAATCCAATCCCAAGCAGGTCCTTAATGATATACAGAAATTGTCCACCTAAAATGCTAGTGATTTTGCGTGTCTTTGGCGAGATTATATTTGAAGAATATGTGTTAAGGTATCAGGACCACATGAAACATGAAAATGTGCAAAGTACACATGCTGTAAGCCATCCTTTAATATTAAAACCTGCCCCCTTTACGTTAACCCATGCATTGGTTCCTCCTTCCTAGTTAGTTGGCAGTTGTCCACAGCATTGCTATAGTGCACATGCTGAAAAGAAAAAAGTGGAAATGAATTGCAAGCACTTTGCTTCCAATTATAAATATTGTGCATAGGCCTCCAGTTCAAATAGAAACAGCTTAATAAAGTCTATTCCCTCTTCCCTCACATAGGAAATTACTTTTTGTCCTTTTAGATGAAAACATGACTATAGGGATCCATGCTTTCCTCTATCTCCAGGCTGGCCTGTTGTAATACGTACCACCCAGGTTTGGCATTGGGTCATGAATGCGACTTCTTAAAAAAACCCTCCATTTTGTCTAGCTTGCCCTCAGGGCAACACATACCTGCTAAGAAACTATCATTCTGCTGCTCCTTGTTCCCTGATCCATTTCAAATTTGCTTTAGAACATCTTCCAAAACTTTCAGAATTTAAGACAGTAGGAAGATAAACATCTCTGTATCAGACTTTAAACCTAAGATGTTGGGTTTTAATGCCCTGTGGCAGTAGCTAAAATGGGATTGGAAGGTCCTACGGAAAAAATTCCGCAGATGTGAAGGTGCTAAATGTTCTCATGGTTAAATCCTTTTCCTTAGTTCCCTGATCTCAGAAATCAGGATTAGCTCGAGGTTGACTTTTGCTACATGCAAAARATACAAGAAAAGTGCTACTGTTTGTACAAATCTTCCGTCAGCATTGATCTCTGAAAAACACTGCAATATGCATGCAAAATAAACTCGTTTAACAAGGCAGTAAAAACAAAAGAGATGAGGAATATGGCTCTTCAGTTTGGATTTATCTTTTCAGGTTGTAAACTTAAGCGTAAACTTAAGATTAAAAACCATAATTATGAATCCTTTGTCTGTCTGACTATAAGAATGTCTTTCTGGTTTTGGTAACTGGTACGGGTTATTAAAATCATATTGAAAAGACAGCAATTAATTTTGCCTAGCAGTTTTCAAAACAGATCCCTTAAACATCATTCATTTCTTTGTTTCCTGCTATTCATCCAGATCATATTGAGCTGGCTTAAATCTACAGGAAAACTGGAATGGGATGCAGTAGATACTAAAAAAAAAAACCAAACCCAAAACCAAACTCTCAAATAGTTGACAACTATATAACAACTTCATTTTTTACAGCAAATGTTTTTTATATAGCTTATTTTAAGGAAAACAAAAGCTAGGAATACCTTAGCTCAGTCAGTAATAAACTTAAAAAGTAAAGCCATCCAGGCTTTTTTCACTAGGACAATGGGGTATCATGATACTGACTTCTGAAGGAGATAGAATGCGATGGCAGTCAGATGAATCCTTCTTTTCTGAATGGTGTTTGCATGGTATATGGTTATGATAGGTCTCCTTGTTATTCATAGCTTGATAACCCTCAACTTCAGGGAATCCTGCTTGTGATAACATAAGGACACTCAGACTTTATCATAACCTAAGGTGGTGTCGCAGAATTGAATTGTAACAGTACATTTTTGGTGGAGATACAAGAAAAATAGAACTGATATGAGAAAAAACTGAGGAGAACCATTTGGTTTATCTTATTTATTACTATTATTAATTTATTTATTATAAAGTTCAGAGGTCTCTCTTTCTGAAGTGATCCATATGTTTGTATTCAAATTGTACTTTTACTGAAATACTTACCATGTAGTGATTTCTTCTGCCTGATGTTAAATGTATTCTTTAAAAAAAAATAAATAAATGTGTAGCATCTTTTTATATACATAGATGGTTGGATAAGAATCAGCTTTAAGACCTAGATTTGTGGAACTTGCAGAAAACTATTGTTCCTATGACTTTACATATAATCATTAAATTTTACATTAGTAGCAATAAATATAAAATAAGGTATTCATGTTTAGCTTTTAACTCAGACTGTAGCTATACATAGGTATGAATATTGCATATAGTTCAAGACTGGATTATACAAATTACTTCTGTGTTTTTTTCTTTTCAAGTGGTCAAACAAGCTAGCCATTTTTAACCCTTCACATAGGTCCATATATAGCATAACTAATATTGTAATTTACTTGGTAGTTAAATGTTTTATGGACCATATAAAAAATAATTTATGAATAACATCTAAAGCAAGAATAAAGTTTTGTTGCCATGATAATATGTATCCTTTATTACCCTGTTTATCTGCTGCTCTTTTAATCTTAGAAAACAATTTTAATTCCTTCTAATTGGAGCCCACCTGAAGGCAGAGTTTGGAGGGCAGTTTTCAGCTTTTTTTTTTTTTTTAATAGTTTTGAAACTGTGGCTTTGTTGATCTGCTAATGCTTCCTATATACCTCATTGAACAAAGGTTGATTGAGGATGAGAATGGAGAACTATCTTCTTATTCAAATATTTCTTTATATCTGTAGTGAAAATCTGGTCATGGAAAAAAAACTAGATTGTGCAAATTATATGGTCCACTCTTTGATTTGCACCACAAGTTGCACTCCTTGATTAAACCACAATAAAGCTGAAATTATTAGTAGACTTCCAGTAACTACCTGTTACTGCCATCTAACTGTTGGCATCTAGTTAGATGGCAGTGCACTAAGCACTGCATTTTCTGATGTAAAGATGCTACCAGTTAAAGTCAGAAAGAAAAGACTGTTAAAAGGATTAGTAAAAATGTACAGCAAGTATAATGGCACATGACTTAACATCTTATATAGATATTTATCTGTACATAATGAAATTACTTGCAATATCACTTAGTAGTAGGTAACCTTACACATATACGTATAAGGTAGTCTATAACTCATCTGAAAATGAGCTGGCTGTGCAAAAAGAAGTGAGCAATTGGTCAGAATTTGGGGAAAAATTGCTTTGGGTGAGAGAGCACTAGGATTTAATTAGGAGATTTGGACTGGGCACTCCCAGGAACGTACAGAGGAAGAGAGAGGCCAGCACTGAAGAGAGAAAGCTCAGAAAGGGAACTGGGGAAATTTGAGGAAGGGACAGGGACCTAAGTATGGAGGTTGTGAGTCGGTAGACAAGGAAAATAAAACAGGAAGATTTCCAAAATCCTAAAGTGAAATGAAGCTTTACAGAGAAGCAATTTCTTCAGCTGCCCATGGGCCTACATTGCAAATCTTTTGGCATGGCCCAAAATATTAGGTGCCTCTGTGTGCTTAGAGCTGCTGCCTTCTACAGCTGTCTCTCCAGTTAAATAGGCACGATGGATCCAATACTTACTGCCCCTATTGCATACTGTAGGTGTAAAAATGGTCCTGTGATGGAATTTTAAAAATCTAGGCTCACACTCTCTCTCTCTCTATGTATATATACACACTCTATGTTGAAACATCATTAATGCTGTGAAGTAAAATACTCAAAAGGCACAAAATGCTAGTTGTCCATCTCATGCATTAAATCGGGGAGGGAACTTGTGAGGAAAAGAGAGGTGAAAAAAATTAAAGTCTGTATCATGGTACATACTCACAGACACAACCAAACCAATGTTATCAAAGTAAGCTCTTGGCATCTCCATATACTTCAGCAAGTCCAGGATTTCACCTGAGGTTTAACATGGATTCCTTCTTTATGATTCTGTTATTTACAAGTGTCTTAAGTCTTGAGATTTAACTAGACATTTTTTCAGTGGCTTGCTCTTTTCTATACAGAGTAGGCAATAAAGCAGGTTGGTATAATCAGTAATAACAAAACGTGAGACTGTATATGACAGAAAAGCTACTGGATTACTACTGTGTATTTAATATTTGATTTTAGGAAACAGCTGGAGTAAGACCTTTCCTAACCTTCAGCTAATTATATGACTTATTATTACATGTGTTCTAGAAGCAAAATAATGTGGGGAAGAAGTGCCCTGTTCCCCTACAAAGCTGTGCTGTTTGCAGAGAGTTAGAAACTTGCCAGTAGATTCAGAACAAGAGAAATTCTCTGTAATGATTGCATTATTAATTTATTACCCATCTGTCAGAGACAGGGACACCACTTAGTCACAAAAATGTAAGGTTTTCCAGCTGTTTACCATTTGAATGGTAGATAAGCATTTGCTGAACTGTGGGAATCTAATAAAAGGGTGTCTTTACTAGAGAGTCTGTGTTAGAAATTGGTTTACAGAATGAGCTCTACCACATTTCCTCACTTTTTCCATTCCCTCACTTACTGATAATGAAGTCCATGATAGCCTACTAAATCTATGTAAATTCTGGCCAGAATAGTCATTTGATAATCTGGTAAGGGTGTGAATGTGCTGGGGATCTGAGTGCAGTTCACCGTATCGAGTGCAGGATTAGAACATCATAGAACATCGGCATCATTCCTGAGGCATCTAGTGTGGGCATGGACTGGTGACCCAGTTTTTCTAATTATAAAAAGAAGAAAAGAAAGTGCCAAAACACCTTTGCATTCAAAGTAGCAAGGCAAATTGAGACTATGTCAAAACCACAGTTTCTTTCAGAGCTCCCGCAAGAGATTTAGGCAAGATGGGACACTATTGATTTCAAACTGACTGTAATTTAAAGATGCCTAGGCTGAGGATTACCAGATAGTTTATATTGCAAGTAAATAGCACCATTCTGCTCTTCTGTACATGTAGTTCTGTAGATTGAAGGAGTGATCCCTTCTATCTGTGAACAGCTGTACTGCCAAGAGTTTAAATGTCTCCCGCTGCAGCTGTTGCTCTGTTAGATGGTTATTTGCCTGGCTTCTGGCATCAGCAACGATTGAATTTTGTCAGCAACTGATGAAGGTCAGGCTTTGAAACGGACCTTAATCAGACTTGATGTTGTTCTGATCTGCCTTTTTACTCCTGGCTTACTTTGCTTATCATAACTATCACATTACCAAAATAATTTCTACCCTTTAACATTAATTCCAGTTGCTAGTTTTTTACACTTACTTTTGACAAGGACTGTCCATTGCAACTAAAATATTCTCCACGCAAACCTAAATATTACTGTTATATGAAACTGGAATGCAGAACTTTTGGGAGGTGATAAAAAGAGGGGAAAAAAAGCTAGGACTAAGGGATCTGTGTATTCCCTTCTCCCCCATGGCAGACAACTTTTTAATCCTGTAAAAGAGGAGGGAAGACTTGACTCCCCGATAGGAATTCGTCTACTGTAGTGGTAACTTCTCCTTATCAGCTTTTTATGATACTGGGTTGAGTGCATCTGCAGCATCTGTCTAGTTTGTACCTCTTGCATCTGTGTTGACTCTGCCATACTTGACAGTGTGTTACTGCAACAGAGAGCTTTTCTGTAGTAGAAAACTTTTTTTGACTTGACTTTGTAAGCAGACTGTATGAATACAAGCCTTTTGCTTTAAGGACTTAAATGGTACAGATTACCTTGCCCTGTACATCATGGGTGAAAAACTGTGGCATATGTGTGGAAAAACAAGTTTGAGGATCAGCTGTTCCCAGGATGTTAGTTATTCACTTAGGCGGTAGAAATAATGTGATGTTGAGGCTATTGACCACAAGTAGTGAGTCCATAAAACAATTCATAAATAACCAATACCCTGAAAATTGCTTTTCATATCTATTCCATAAATATACATACACCAGGTTGATTTCTTCAGATACTTTCTAAATGGAAAAAAACCCAAACAAAACAAAACAACAACCACCAAACCAAAAAAACCCAAACCTCTTTTCCCCCAGAAACAGAAGGTTTTGTGAAAACTTTTTTCACAGCGAGTAGGTGTATCAGCTCCAGTGCTGAAGTTACTGTGCTGAACTGCATCATGCTGAGATGCAGAACGTGGCAGTCCCTTGACATGGCAGTCAACTGAACAAGTTGGGTTTTTTTAATCTAGTTGACTGAAAACCACAGAATAAGAAGATATAAATATTTAAGAAAAGTTACTGAAAAGCTTTTTTTTAAGAATTTTGACAAGCAGTTTTTTGCTAGTTAACCACATTTCAATAAAATTCCTCTCTGAAGATCATGCCGTTGTTTATTTGTTTGTTTCATAGCATTGTTAGACATGAACAATACATTGGCAGTGCCTTGTATGAATTCTTGGTGTCTAAAAAGTCTCTGGTGAATAGTTTATCAAATTTAACATGTATTCTATAATCTTGAGTTACAGATTAGTTTTTCTGCTCGAGTAAATGGGCTGTGCCCTTCCCAATTGTTCCTGTTGGTGACTAAAATTTTTTCATATATTTTCTTTGATTGAGAAGCCTGTGGGAGAAAAGACAGCTTTCTTGAAGTGTCCTAAAATCTGGGGGCTTGTTACAATTCTTAAACTCTTCTATGAGGATTGTGAGGTTTTATCAGTAATCCCCAATACCAACACGATTTTGATAGCCATTACTTCAACAGCAATAAAAAGATATCTTTTATAGGAGTCTCTAGTTGTACAGCTGTGGGAAAAAAAAAAGTGATAATGCAAAGAAAGATCACCTCTGTACACACAAAAGCTGAAGTAAGGTTACATGAACAATGTTAATTCTGGTATTTCCCAGATTCAGAGTGCTTGACTTTGTGATCTTAATTTTCTTCTGATATTGGAGTAGTTGATAGTTACAATTGTTGATTTACGCGGTTTGTAGTGTGAGGAGGAGGAAATGTAGGATCACAAAACTTTTACAAAACCCCCAAAGTTGCCATTTATTCCATTACAAATATTTTGTTCTATGGAAATATTGTTTCTTATGCCTCCAGAGGGGTGTTTGCAATGCCAAGTCAAGGTACTTCTGCCTCTTTCTTCAATGCAAGGGGCAAAGAATTTTACTTAATACTCTTCTAACCATCTCTGTAATAGTTATAGGCACCAGTATCTCAAACATAGCAGAAGATGTCTCAGAGAATGGCACTTTGATCCAACACCAGTCTTTCAACATTCACAAATACTGCTTCTCATGTAGGTTATTGTCCAAGTACGCAAGCTTGGTAAACTTTTGCATGAGGGCAGTGATAGGTGTCCTTAAGTATCCCAAGGGGCCTGTTAATGTACAAGCAGGTCCTGGCATGTGGAAGATAATGAAGAACCAGATATGGGAAGAGGGAAATTAGGAGCATTAAAAACAGTGGAAGAGAAGAAATTATGGAAAAAATTTGGGGAACTCCCAGAAAGAGGGAGAGAGATGTGAGGCCTGGGGAGGAACAGAGGAAAGTAATGAGGTCCTAATGTATGCAGTATGTCAGAAGAAATAGGAGCTAGAAAATAGGGCACCCCCAGAGGTAAACTCTAGTATCTTAGGGTCATTTTAAGAAGGTGCAGGAAGGAATCAAGGAATTTCTCATATAAATCCTCTCTCCTTCTGTCTGATGCTTTTCCAAAACATATGTAAGAGAAACAACAGGCTGTACTGCATGGAATCTTTCATTTGTAAATTTTGTGTAAGTATATTTAATATTCAATGTATTTTGGCTTCGGTAATCTGCGGTGAAGGACTTCTAGGGATGGAGTAATTACTTTGTACCACATGGTGACAAAGCTTTATTCACACAAAAAATAAGATACTGATACCCAAAAGTGTTTGTGCATGAAAACTAGAAATACGTTCTCTCTTCTGCCTTTATATGGTGTGCTATTTCAAGCCAAGTTTTGCAGGCCTGATTGTGTGGCTTATGCTTTTCCTGCTGGAAGTGACTCTCAGCTGCAGCAAAATGACCTGGTGCGACTGGGACGGTAGTCATTAGAGTTGGTGCTGAGCAGGACCAACCCAGTCTCTTTTCTAGCTCTTCTGAAATTAAGGTAGATAAGTGAGAAAGAAATCCTTCCCCCCCCCCCTCTCCCCCCCCAATTATTATTTTTTCTACCCAGGTGAAGGAATCCATTCTTCTCCATGCTTGTCAAAGGAGACTACCACCCTCTTCAGTGGTCTCTGGTTTCTGCCCTAGATGTAAAGGTGCAGGGGAAAAAAATATGGCTTCTGTAGAGCCACATTGATATCTGCAGTAGAAACTGTGGTGTTGAGGATTGGTCCTGTAATTTCCTTTCTGATTTGTGATCCCTGTTCCTTTGTGAATGGAAATGTTGCTCTTTTCTAATGCATGTGAAGGAACAGCTGGTCTACCATTAAGTCATACTCAGTCTTCAAGATTGCAGATACTGGCCTGCATTTAGCACAAAAAGAGCTCCCATCAGGATTGACATGAAGATAAGGCTTCCATTTAATGGCTTTCTGGAGTTGAAGATAGATAATTTTTTTGGAACCTTCGTATCATACTTACAGACCAGTAAACCAAAGTGGTATTCCTGCAAAATGCTGAGGTCTAAATGTAAATTAGTCTTTTTTTTTTTTTCCTATGAGCTTTATTTCTTGTGGATTTATGAACAAAACTGAAAATACTGATTTTTCTTTGTTTTAGTCTTGGCTGGTGCACCCAATTCTAAGATAATGGTGTGTTGGAGTATAATCAAAATAGGTGTCTGAAGAACTAGATTGTTTGATGTTTCTTAGGGATTTTTTTGTGAAAGAGGAGAGTTCTGGTTTTGAGTGTTTTTCAGTTCCTGCCCCACCCTTCTAAAAGATACATATGCTCTCCCTCTTCAGTTTTGAGAAACACCCCCAGGGCATCCTTTTTATTTGAATTGATTTTCTGGTTGTTTATCTTTTTCAATCTGGTCATGAAAAGCACATCTGGTTCCTATTTTAATCAGTATTCCAGTGGGAGCAACATCATATTATAGAAGGCTAACAATGCTAAAATAATAATCCATAATGATGCAACTTCTGGTAATTTAAAACTGTTTTATCCACTGTTTGTAGAAGTGTGTTAATGATGTAGGCCAACTGATCTCTTTGTAGATTAAACTCACCCTGGGTCCTAATAACAGAGAAATATCTCACATCCACATAGGCGAACCCTTCGAACTGTCAGGAATTCCTGTTTTTTTCTGAAGTGTCTGAGCATTTTAGTACTTATGGAAAGTGCAAAACCGACAGTTGTGGAAACTAAAACAATCAGTTGACAGAGAGATTGGGTAAAGCAGCCCCAGTGCTAGTTTAGATGTAAACTTGTTCTGCCTTTTATTTGATGCAGTTCTGCGTCTAGAGGTGATAGGGTTGGAGGTCTTTGTCTTGTTTTTCTTTACTTTGTTAGTTGATTCAGTCGTTGGCCTATGTGGTGAGACCACCAGAAAGTGACAGCGGTTATTTTATTACAAAACTGTCTGCTAGCAGTTAAACTGAGACCTGCCATTTCAAATAGGTTGCCAAACAACCTTCAAGTGGTAGGACTTGTTTTCTATATTTCTTGTCTTGGTTTGAGCCAGCAACAAAGCGGAGAGACTGCTATCATTTCTCTGACTAATGCGTACATACGCACTTTAGCAATTATGTAAAACTGAAACATGATATCTCTGCAATTTTCACATGAGTTTGCAACAGTCCAGCAAAGCAGCAGACTCAATACCTTATGTGACTAGGCAAGGCTTTGTTGAAGTGTGGACCTATCTCAGTTACATTCACATTTGCCTTGCTGCCTACTTTAAAGTATATCTATTCTGATGCCATCTCCAGACCAGGCTTCCACAACATTGCAGAATAATCTGAAGAAGCTCTCCTTTAGAAATAACTTTGAGAGGTGGGGAGAACATACTCTTATTTATTGAGAAAGCTCTGATAACAGAGTGCTCAATCTAAACCTTTCTTTCAGCCTTCAAATTATTTCTTGGAACTGTCACTTTAATATATACCTGCTTCTCCCTTGACTCTGGTTCAGCAGCTTCTCGCTGAAGCAGGATGTAGCATATTTTAAATTGGAAGGTCAAATTTAATACCAGTATGATCAAATCAGGAGTGACATTCTTGGCAGGATGACAGGGTTATACATTAATTATTTTAGAGACTAAACTTCCAAGTGAAAGTTGGAGTTCATGACCTCTACTTCTTTCTCTCTAACTTGGTTTTAGGAAAAGCTAAAGCCTGAAATAAAAAGAAAAACTAAAATTTTGCAAACTTAGATAGGAATGGTTATTTTTTAGAGCTTTGTAACTGCAGTCACCATTAGTGGAATTCTCCTAAAGGTCTGTGTTCTTGGTAGGAGAGCATGGAGGGAGGTATAGAAATTAAACTCAGCAGTAGGTTTCTCTAGTTCTTGAAGAAGCACTGCTCTTAATTTGTTTTATCAGCTCACTTTCCGATCTTGAGACAACTGATTAATGGATTAATATCATAACAATTCCATGATTTCATTCTTTGGAGCAAAATAAGCTATTTTTCTCACAGTTCTAAAAGAGCAAATTACATAAAACGTCAGAGCAAAGCAATGCAAATTTTAGAGGAGCTAAGCTTTTGAAATGCTGTGTCTGAACTTCTGTAAATAATCTGTGTTTGAGGTCAGAATATCAGGTCAGGGATATCCAATGACTACGCCTTAAAGCAGGGGAGCCACAATATTTCTCATGACTAAAGTTTTTGGTTTGTATTTTTAAATAAACCAGGAACAAGTGCAGGGTATATATAGTATCGCAGCCCTAATGTTGGCAGAGGAAATGTCTTGAATAGCTTTGTGCCATCATCTTGAAACATGGAGTTAGTTAAACTGATGAAATGTTATATTTTCAACCACCCATTTACAAGAGAGAATCTCCATAAGATTGTCAAGTGCTATTCATTGCTCTCATTTGAACTGATGTTACATTCCTGGTAGATATGGATGCATTTTAGTGATAGATAGATGGAAATATTACTACCTACTACCTGCAAAAGTACTTTGGAACCCTCATCATATTGTGGAGCTATTATATTTCTCTGCCAGATATTATAAAAAACTTTAAGAAATACTTTGCTTAGGGGGGCATTATAGAATTGAAAAGAATGGAAAGATGGAAGATTCTCTCAAATGTTGCATTGGTGAACTGGATTTTATTATTTGTTTGGCTTTTATTCCTACTTTGACACTATATAATTTCAGAACTTCAGCTGTATTTTATAAACCATTCTCATCTTTAGAATGTTCCATTTTGAAAGGACTTTCATGAGTCAAAAAATATTTGTTTCTACTGAAGAAGGGGGTGGAGAATCACTCTACTGTCCGTTTGGCACTTTTAGATTTCCCTAGTAGCCAATTTCAAGCTGTGGGTACTGAAACAAGTTTCGAACCTGGGATGCTTTTCAAGTCATAGATGGTGTGCGTTGACTGACGTTTCTGGTGTTGAAATTATACCCTGAATACAAACCAAATTTGTCTTTCCAGATCCTTGGTTTAATTTCTGTATCCTTGTGGTCTAAACTTCAAGAGCTTTCCTCTCATATTTTTCTCATATGTATCACAATTTAACTTCTACATGAGTTGCATAAATGCTTTCAGGATACTTGGGCATAACTGTGTAAATAATAAAAAGGAAAAAAGCTTCCCAATATGTAAATGTATGGCTTCTGAAACCTAGCAGTTTTCTTCAGAAAAAAGTTTACGAACTCCATACCAAGAGGCATATGCAAGCAGCAGTCATTCTGACAGAGAAAGTCCTTGTAACGTGGGATCATAGCTGGGGAAAGTCATGTATAAGGAAGAGATGTATATTTTCCAAGGCTATGAAATGAGGTAGCCATAGATCTTGGAGTTAAATTCAGGTGGCCTCACTGCAGGAGCTTTCAGAATGGGAGCAACCACTTGGGCTGTATCATGGAGTGTGCGTTTTGCTTTCTAGTTTTCCCCTCTTGTCGTCATAGTTTTCCTTTTTTTTGTACTATTTTCGAAAGAACTTACATGTTCACAGCTTTCTATGTACATGTATTTAGGAAGAGTATATATGTTGTCAAATAAAACACATTCCCAGAATGGGATAAAGGCTCAGGAAATGATGAGAAGTCATGGAACTTCTGTGACTTTTGAGAACTACTTTTCTGCGCTCCCGCTGCTGTCAACATAATGCTCAGTTAGTTGCAGCTCAAGCATGTAGTTTTTCACAACTCTCTCCTTGACTTCAGTACCAGAACAGATGCTCTTTCTGCAAAATTGTATCAGAACACTTCCCCTCCCTCTCTCCCCACTAAAAATCGTTTGCTCCACCTTCTATTTTGGAAGATGCTACTGTCTTGTTTACGGAAGCCAGTTCAATTTTTCCTTTGGCTCAAGAAACAGCTGGTTTGCTAAAATTGTTCTTTCTGTGTGCATAATGCCAGCTTGGAATTTTGCTGAATAAATGAGTAAATAAGATGCAGGATGGGTAGGAGAGAGGCTGAAAGAAATCTTTGGCGTGAACTCACTTTCTCCAAGTAGTTAGTCAAGCAAATTAATAAATTTTAATAAATCTATGATACAATGACATATAAATTTAGGTATAGTTTATGAAGTAAAATTTCTAATTTTTTCAATGGGAAACTATTTATAAATCAGTGGCATAATATAGCCCTTTCTGTTTCATTTTGTACAGTTATACATCATTAGTTTTCTTCCACTTTCTCACTACAAGTAAGGTGATACTGGATCATATAATTCCTCTGTTCTGGAACAGAAAACCCACCTGACTTCAATGATTTTGCTTAAAGCTGATGGCATGATAAAGTCACTCTATTTAACATCCAATATTATAAGATAAGAATATTAAGAGCAGCTTTATTGTACAAAATGAAAGCAGATAAATTATCTCTGCTTTATCAAAGCTTTACACATTCTAGAAACAGATGCCTTTTCAAACCAATACAAAATTCCTAGATATTAGCTTTTCAAACAATAACAGCTGTCAGAAATCAATCCCTTTTGATCAACTATTCTTGGAGTAGGCCAGATTTGTTTTAAAATTAAACACTATCACAGAATGAGTTTCTGAAATCAATGTATTGTTTTCATGCTTAGTCCAAGGAAATTCAAGTTAATTCAGAATTCATTATATGTTTTATCCCATATTTCATAATATGGGAAATCTTTTGTAACCTAAGTTAAAATGTTACTCTTTTCTTTGCTCACAGTTTAATGAACAGGTAATGCAGCTTTTCTATTTCATTTTTTCTGGCTGTTTTAATCTAGTCACAAGAATGACAAATGAATTAGGGCTGGTATGGATTCAGTCAGTTGTGTTGCTTGCCAGGATAAATTATTTTGGCACCTTCTTGAAGAGAAGAGTCAGTCTGGGAGTTTTATCTAGTCTCTTTTATTTTAACTGCAAACAGATAAACATGTAAATTAAATATTTGGAGATAAAGTTGTAGGAGAGTGCCTGATGTCATAGAGCTGGACTCCTGCTAGATCCTCTGCCACATGCCTGTGTACGCGTGCAAGTCCCTGCCCAGCTGCACCTGTTCAAGCTTTGTGCTATTCTGAGAATACATTTGTGTGTGCGGCAACTAGACTGCTTTTTAAATGGAGATACATGTCTAGTGCCTTCTGGGCAACAGTAACCAGTGTATTCAGACTCTGGGATAGCATGGTGCTTTTCCAGTCATTATTTTTCTTATTTTTGTTTTAAAAAAAGAGGTCAATCATTCTTCCTTTCGCTGCTGTTACTGCAATTTTAGACTAAAAGGTTTTGGGAATTCAGATGTTCTAATCTATAAATTGATGGTACAGTTTAGTGAGAAGTACTAGAGATAAGGAGCAAAGCTCAAATGATTTCTCATTCATAACCCTCATTTTAGACACTAATTTTTATTAACCAAAACCAGCTTTCTGTATTTTAGGTGACTAAAAGCAAGATGCAGGTTTACATGAAAAAAGTGTGATCTGTGGTTTATTGTCCATCTTTGGAAGGATTGCAGTTCTAACTTTCCACTCAACTTAGAAGCAGCAATAACAGCATAACTGCACTAATGAAGCTGCTAATTGTTACAGCCAAAGATACTATCATTTGCAGGAATGTAAATCTTTGCTGATTAACTTTATCACAATGCTTTTCCTTTACTTTGACAGTGAAGTCAAGGACAACCAATATTTTATTTAACACCCAATGCTGTTTTCAAGCATGAGACACGGTAATATACCTACAGAAGTACAAGTTATCTTTGCTCAGATATTGATGTCTGTATTCAAAAATTAATTACATATGAATTTAAGTGTCAAACCCTCAAAATAATATGAATAAATTCGTATTATTCAACTCAGATGCATCCGAAGGGTGCGTATTTTTTAATAACTCTTTCTCTGATGGTGATCTTCTAAAAGCACTCAGATTGCTGTATAAGTGGCAATAATTAATTAATGAAGGATTAGGAATTATAAGCTATCTTCTGGTATTCAAGGAGACAGGGACAAAAAAAAAGCAGGCTTTCCATTACTGTGAAAGAGAAAATGATATACAAGACCAAATTTTCCAAACTTATATAAACACTTCCAGGAAAGAAAGAGTTTTAGGTAGTTTTAGGTATTTACACTGACTAAGAAAAATAGGACTCAGAAAGATCTGAGTTCCACCTACAGCACCAGTTCTCTTCTGTTTCCATCTTTGAAAATCAGGGAACATACTAAAGTGCTGCCAGGTCCTATCACCTGGTAGCTGTTCATCCAAAATTACCGTAATAATTAGAACCAGAATCTTAGCTCCTTCCTCCTTCTAAGCCTCAAATAGCCTCAGAGAATAGAAAGGCCTTGGAGTGTTTCATCATTTATTGAAAAAATGGAAGCAAGCTGAATTCCTAAAGCCTCTTGGAAGTTGCTCTTTCAATCAAAAGTATCTTGAAATCTGAATGGCAGTAATGGGAAACAGAATTTCTGTACCTGTTTTTTTGGGGTGGGGTCTTTTGCATGCTTGCATATTTCAATGACCAAGATATTGGTAATCATTTTTCAAGACTTACGTATAAAAACGTTTGCCACCATGTTAAAAATCACCAGCTTTTTTTTGCCAATACTGTTCCTGCTGTTAGTCACGGGGTTACATGCAGTATTTAATCAGAAAGAAAGAAAAAGACTATACATATTTTCTACTCCTCTTACTCTTCTATCATGCAAAAATAAGCAAAACACTTTATATAGATCATTTGGTGGCCAATAAAAAAAAAAAAGCAAATTTATTTTCATTGTGGACTGAGTCCACTTCTGTGCCCTAAAATCTGCTGCTCTAGGTTGTTGAAATATTTTGCTAGTATCTCCCTAGCTGAAAATAAAGAGAGATTTTTCTCTTTCAGTGTGCAAATACTGCTCAGAAATGTTCTGGAAGCATTCATCCACCATGTAATCTCTCTGACAGTGCACACACTACTAGTGGAATTTCCTAGATATGCATGCAACAGTCATTTGCCTCATCTCATAAAGGGCACGGGGGGGATGGGACCCATCAAAATTGTGTCATACTTTTTTGACTAGGTAATTATAAATAAAGCCTCACTTTCAGTTGTTAATAATTCTTCATTTTTTACTTTCATTTGTGGGTATTTCGTGGCATGCTACAATAACTAATGACAGTCTAGATACTTTGGTTTTTAAATCAAAATAATAAAAAACATTTTTTAAGAGTTAAATGCTTTCATTTAAGCTGGAAAAAACCCAGCAGAGTAAAAGCTTATACAGTACAATTTGTGCATGATACTAGAGCAGGCTCAGAGTTCATTTTAAGTTTCTGCATGCTAAGCATCTACTGAAATCAATGGCAGCTGCACATGAGAAGAGGTATTGCCGAACCCATTCACAGCTTAATGATTACTAAATAGTAAATATGAGATAATCTGACTCTACTTCATTTTAACTGAGAAAATTTGGATTCAGAGTTTGGGATAAAACTGTACCTAGACTTCCATATTAGTTTATAAGGTGTCAGTTTACTTTTGAATATGTCCTGTATAACCTGATTAGGTACTCATCTTGAACAGTTTGCTTGTGTGGCTTTTCCTCTACACACCTTCAATTTATAAGTCTATTTTCTAAATCGGCTGTTTGTAGATATGAGATATTTTCAACAAATTCTTCTGAAAATTTATTGTAGCAAATGTGATATTGTTTCCAGCTGTTTCTACCCAGAACTGATATTAAATACTGGAAGATAGTGCAACCAGATCACTTTCTCTATCAGACTTTGACACTAGGTCATGGGAATTAATAATGTTCAAAATGTATCTCAGATTGAAGCTGGAAAAGCCAGTCAGAGATCTCAACCAGCAGCAGATGTTAAAGCCAAACTCTGATCCAATTATTACCTTGCACTGCAAAAGAGGAAAAATATTCTGGAGGCCAGTCATGATGTTTGGTCTTTCTGGGTGGCCTGCTTGTCTTCCCTTCAACTGATCTGTTCTGAATACTACTCAAGACGCTTTCGGGTCATTCAGCTAGCAACGCATTTCATTCCTTCCCACCGCACATTAAGATATTGATGAGGTAAGATGTGGGTAAGATATCGAGAAAGACAGTATCTGAGCTAATACAATCAGATTGGTTTAAGTTCTTACTGTTACTGCCATATTTTGTTAGGGCATAATATAGCTGTTTGGCAAGTTTCCGTACTATTTCCTAATTGTGTATGGGAGATAACACTAAAGGTGACATAAAAGTAATAATATTGAAAGCACATGAACACCCAATCGCTTGTTCACCAGAAGCAGCTGATTCAAAGTACTGGATGCTAACTACAAACTTCATATGCACTTCTAGTTATTCCTGATATTTCTGGTGTGATGAAAGGATCAACAGCCACTAATATGTGGCTACGTAGACATTCATTCATGAGGTAAGGAGCATATATTGCTCATGTGATTATAATTTGCTCATATGCAGCATATAATTTGCAGTGGTCTCTGAAGACTTCAGACATAGAACCCTGTTCCTGAAACGACGCTCCACTCGGGAGCAGTGCAGTAGCTGTGCTGCTGTGATGTGGCATACCTAAAATAACCTAGTGTGAAAAATTTCCCATACTTGCTAGGAGGCAGAAGTTTTTCAAGGATCAAGGTGATCACTTAACTCCAAGTGTTTTTTATGAATTCATTATGCCTTGTACAGTAAAATTTAGCTTCTAAGAAACAAAGTAATCAAGGGGGGAAAAAAAAAAGGAAAAAGGGAATAAATCCTTCTACTGATAGCAACAATATTTGTTCTGTAGAAGCAGAAGTCTGGGCAGCAGTGCTAGCAGCGAGAAGATATATTGTGGTAGTTGGCTTGCACTGGAACATTCTGATGTTATTTGGTTACTAGTTGATTGATCCTACCTGCATGCCAGGTGACACATTGATCATGTCTGTACGCCTTGGGCAACAGACTAGTTTGTCACTCCTTTCAGTGACCTTTGTTTTCAGGATGACGCATTTCTGTATAATATATTCTGTAGTTTTCCTAGACAGAACTGTGAATGTCCAACGTTTGGTTGAAAGAACGTCTGAATAAAGCTAACAATCCCCATAAAGGAATAGTTCTGCTAGGAAGAGGTCTAGGTGAATCCTGAAAAATGGTTGTGGATCAGAGCTGCTCGACTCTTCTGATCCAGTTTATTTGCTCTTTCTGCCTCTTTTCCTCCCAGTAGGGCTACTGAGAAGAGTAGAATTTAAATTGCTATATACTGCCAGTGCCTCAGAGTGAATCGCTACTGAGAAAAGCTATTTACTTTAACCTCTAAGCTATTTGTTTTGCTTAAGGACTGAGTTAAGTGAGGTGTGATTGCTTTATTTAAGGACTGAGGTAAGCAAGGTGCACTTTAACAATTGTGCATCTTGGTATCTTGGTCTGCAGGCAAGCTCATTTTTACAGTGATTTATAAAAAGGTAGGGAGAATAGCTGATCTTCATCTGGCTAAATAATGCTGTAAAATCATCTCAGAAAAATAGAGTCTAGCACTAAAATATTTGACAAAACTGCTATAAAAAGTTTTGGTTATAGTACAAGAACTTGAAAATATTGAATCCAGAAAACAGAAATTCTTACCCAGTAGCTTGGGAATATTAAATTAGCAGAATCAGGAAAAGGAACCTCAGTTCCTTCTGCCAGAGGACATTTTGGGAGAAGAGCTTTCTGTCTGCAAGGTGCCTCAATATACAAAATTCTTCAGCTGTCTATTGCAAGATTTTATATGTTATGAGAAGTTCTCCTATTATTTCCTAATTTTAAAGCAAATGAGACTAGCAGAATACCAAATTAAACTAAAATAAAATAGAAATGGCTCTTCATACAATATTGTTAAGCACCAAAGGACACTGTAGATACTAAAGGTTTAAAACTTTCAAAGATTACTGAACTAGTTGGGTGGGAGTGTTGATCTGCCTGAGGGTAGGAAGGCTCTGCAGAGGGATCTGGACAGGCTGSATCGATGGGCCGAGGCCAATTGTATGAGGTTCAACAAGGCCAAGTGCCGGGTCCTGCACTTGGGTCACAACAACCCCAGGCAACGCTACAGGCTTGGGGAGGAGTGGCTGGAAAGCTGCCCGGCAGAAAAGGACCTGGGGGTGCTGGTCGACAGCCGGCTGAACATGAGCCGGCAGTGTGCCCAGGTGGCCAAGAAGGCCAACGGCATCCTGGCCTGTGACAGAAATAGTGTGGCCAGCAGGAGCAGGGAGGTGATCGTGCCCCTGTACTCGGCACTGGTGAGGCCACACCTTGAATACTGTGTTCAGTTTTGGGCCCCTCACTCCAAGAAGGACATTGAGATGCTGGAGCATGTCCAGAGAAGGGCGACGAGGCTGGTGAAGGGTCTGGAGCACAGGTCTTATGAGGAGCGGCTGAGGGAGCTGGGGTTGTTTAGCCTGGAGAAGAGGAGGCTGAGGGGAGACCTTATTGCGCTCTACAACTACCTGAAAGGAGGTTGTAGCGAGGTGGGTGTTGGTCTCTTCTCCCAAGTAACTAGCAATAGGACGAGAGGAAATGGCCTCAAGTTGTGCCAGGGGAGGTTTAGATTGGACATTAGGAAAAATTTCTTCACCAAAAGGGTTGTCAAGCACTGGAACAGGCTGCCCAGGGAAGCGGTGGAGTCACCAACACTGGAGGTGTTCAAAAAACGTGTAGATGTGGTGCTTCAGGACATAGTTTAGTGGGCATGGTGGTGTTGGGTTGACAGCTGGACTTGATGATCTTAGAGGTCTTTTCCAACCATGATGATTCTATGATTCTAGTTAGAAAAAACTCGTACAGAGCTATTAAATAGAGCGACTACCTCTGCTTCCCGAGCCACAAAATGCTTGTGGCCAAGAGATTTCTGTGGAAATGTCACTATGTGCTCGCCACATTCTTAGTCTTCCTTAGGCATCTGATGTTGTTCAGAGCTGGAAATTGGATACTATGCTCTATGTACCTTGGTCTGACTGAGTACAGTCTTGTATTCTTCTGTTACAACAGGAAACAATCCAGATATGTCTTATTTTTTTTCTACTGAAAGAAGTCAGATTTTCAAGTGTAGTAAAGCAGATGAAGCATTTAGCTCTCTGGTGACTTTTAGTCATATAAGCTCTCAATATGTTCATTATGATTTTTAAAGTTTTCGCATCCCACCAGATGAGCAGAAAACCTAATCTATAACTTCTGTATTTAAATAAGAAGAAACTGACAGCAGATCATCTTGATTTTTAAATTATCTAGTTCCACTCTTACTCAGAACCTGCATACCTTAGCTCCATAGGCTTGCTTAGAAAGCTGCCATCTCCTCATGTTTTTCCTCAAGATTTTGAGAAGACTCAGGAATTGAGTGGTCTCTGATGGTTGTCAGAGTTGTTCTTTTGCATTGGTATTAGAATGATGTGTTGGTCACATTTTGGAATATCCTTCTATCATTGACCTCTTCTTGAACATACAATTTTGAATGTCCAGCCTCTCTCTGACGTCCTGTTTTGTGGTTTACTTACTCTGCACTTAGTCCCTTCAGTACTGAATGTCTTTCCCTTTAATCTTCCTTGGGCCACCAATCCTTACTTCTTTTAACAAATCCATTTTTCTCCAAGGCTCATAGGACCAGTAATGTAGATAATTTCAAATTGGAGAAGCAGGTGACATGATGTTTGCACCATGTCTAATTTTGAGTCGCTTACACAGTGAGGAAAGAGGATAAGCTGTTCATCTCTCTTCGATGACAAAATAAAAGCTCATGGATCTTAATGCGGTAAAACAGGTTCTCCTCCATAGAAACCTTACCTGATGTATCTGGGCCAGGATGGCAAAGATCTCCTGTAAAGATCTCTTGTTTCTTTCTTTTTAAATTGGGGTCATATTTTGAAAAGCATTTTCATAATTCTTGTATATCTGGAAAACTTAAAAAATTAGAAGTTACAGCACTTCATACAGCAACGCTGTTCTCTGTTCAGATAATCAGAGGCAGTGTTTCTCATTTTAATGACAAAGGTTTGTCTAGTTTTTGCCGTGTTGCCAAGGCTGTAAAGAACATGCACAGATTTGAGACATTAAATCAGATTTCTTGCAGCAGTTAACAGAACAATTATTTTTAATTATATATTTTTAAATTTTAATTGTAGTTACATAATATACTTAATTAGTCCTAATGCTACTGTTTTCAAATTATTTATTTTTATATTTGGAAAGCAAGGAGTAAAAAAAGGTGCATCTCCAAGCCTAGGCTGAAGTAGACTGGCCAGCCATGATGCAGAAAAACAGATTACAACTTAGTTTACAAGGCTGTCATGCAAAATAAGCCAGTTGCTTTTGAACACGACAAGGATGCAGATACTTCGTATGAGAAGAATAGTTTAAAAGCTCCAAAGCTACTTTTAAAGATTTCTTTGAGAAATGGTCTTGTGAGAAGTAGTGGCTGGTCTCTTTGCTTATCGTTGGGTCTATTAGATAACAGGCTAGGTATATCTGCCTCTGTTTGAGGCAGATTGCTGCAGCACACTTTAAAGCTGACCTGCTGTATTTTTTTGTTTTCTTTTCAGAATGGCTTTTGTCATCCTAAAGAGAATTTAGTAACATATTTCACTAAGCAAACCAACTTTTCCTTCTCCTTTCACTCCACTTCTTTCTCCTTGTTAGGAACTGAGTCCTGTTGAAGAGAAGGCACTAATTCCTTAGCAGTAAGAGAGGAATCAGATAAAATGAAAGCCTGTGAGGCTCTTCTCTGTAGGATGACATGTTGTAAAAATACAACTGTATTCTGAAAAGTGACTGTAGAGATGGCATCTTGGGAGTGAGTGGGGGAAGGTTATGTTTATTATCTGTTAATGACTTCCAGATCAAGTTTGCTCAGTTTGCAAGTAAAAAAACCAACCCTTTTCTAACTGCCTTCTCTGCAGACTCAATTTGGGATTTAAAAATCATGCTGTGCTAATTTTAGTCCAAGTATTACTGTCAGCAATAAAAAGGTTCTTCAGGGTATATTGTGCCTTTAGTTAAACTGTCCATCAGTGGACTGTAAATGAATGTTAATTCTGTTGATGAGAAGCTTGTCAAAATCAGGATTTGTCTAGTCCTGGTTATTCTTGATTAAGAGTTCCTTAATTAAGTCTTATTAACTCTTTTTAAACACTTAGGTCTGTTTAAATGGTTTCTGGACTTACCTACTGTGGAGGAATGTAAAAGGAAGAGGAATAAACCTCAGAGCTATTATTTTGCATTGCTCATAAGGATTGATGGGTGAGGTCATAGGAGTTATAAAAGAAGTCCTGTTGTCATACTGACCATCTTGTTAAGTTTAAATTTCTCAAGGATGTGAGTATCTAGTGTTCATGTGTAACACAAATGAGAAAAGTTTGTGGGAAGAAGCAGTATTTTAATTAAGCCGAATGAGGTAATTTGGAAAACATCAGCTTTCAGACATGCAGGTCTTTCTTTAGATCCAATTGTAATCACAATGTCATCAGAGACAGAGCCAGCAATTCAGGAAACGTTGAGATGCATTCAAATGTGGCCTCTGAAGGTGCTTTTATGGCAGTGCCACTGAGCTTGGTGTTTACAGTAAAGGGAAAAGGGGTATCAGTGATAATCCTGCACCCCTTCCTCTTTCTGACAGATATTCAGTGGTTCGAGTTGTACTCAAATCTTGTCAACAAAGACCTCGTTACTGACTTGTCAGGCTGCAGGGCTCAGCCATGTTCCGAGACGTGACTTTTGCGTTGCTGTTCTCACTAGGCTGGCAAACTGGGCTGGATACTGCCTCTCCCTGTCTCCCTCAGCCTGGGATATTGGGATCCTTTGGGGATCAAGGTAGGAGGAGGAAGTGTTCATGCTCTTTGGCATCCTTTTCTCCCTTTTTTCCTCTCTGATCATTTGACACCATCTTTGATGACAGTAGCTTTTCTTTAGCCTCATCTTGTTGGTTACCAATCCTGTTCCACTCTGTCCACTTTCTTCTTTCCAGGGAGAACACTACTGCACAGCAGGAGAGCCCTGCAAGGATTTGAGATCACTCCTGGTTTTAATAAGCAATATAACTTCTGCTCTCAGTACCCTATCAGAGGAGTGCTCCATCTTCTCTATTCCTGGTGTGAGGGTGTTTCCTCCTCAGAGGTACCCTGCACCAGTGACATCTAAATTTGTTACTTCTGTTGATCAGCCTTTCAGGCCCTTGTCCGCCCGCTTGCTGCTGCACTTTCCACGGACGTATTCTTTTTGTGCCTGTCACTTCTGTGTGCAGTGGGAGATTTTTGTGCAGCACACAGATGTTATTCCCAGGTAGCATGTCTCTGAACACCACGTTGTGAACAAGGTTAGGTTACAATTCAGTTTTAGTTAGGACATCATTACTTTATCCATTTTCTTTCCTAATTTCACAATAGAGCTGAAGTGTTTCTATGCTTGTTGGTTTCAGAATGTCCTGAGCTATGTCAGAAAAAACAAGCCTTTTCAATGACGTCTTCATTTGGTTCTATTGCCGAGACATGTGAATGCACACATCTCTGCAGAGGGAATGACCACTTAAATGATGGGCCATGGAAAGAATTGCTATGAGGCAATCAAAATCATTTTCTTTATTGGTGATTAGACCTGCTCCAGGAAGAGTTTACTGCAACAAGGATGGGGCCAAAGAATTGTTCCACCTCACATCTCTGCAGTGCAGCTACCTGGAGCTGCATTCATGCTTTTCTGAAGCTCTGTGCTTGAACACAATGCCTCATTTGCACTCCTTGAATCATTGCTTTGCTAAGAGAACTCTTGGACACACTTTGAAATTATTATTGAGCTTCTGGAGGGAAGTACTGCCTCCTCAGTTACAGTGTCAAAAAACAGACGAGTAAAAAAAGGAAAGAGTACTTTCCAGTAACTACAGATTTTATATATGTTGCCCAAATATACGTTCACTGTCACAGATCTTTCTCTCTTTTTCTACGAGTCTCTTTTAAATGCTTCTGAAACTGAAGCACTGAGTATCCCTATGGCTGTGCACATGGCAGGGCTTGAAAAAGGTGGATGACTCTACATAATCTGTGTGTACTGCTAGGGCAAAAAGAAAAGTCATGAGATGCAGGCTCCTGGAGTAGATGTTTGCCCATGAACCAGCACATCTCAGTATGAAGTAACCTTTCTTCCCATTTGTATTCTAACACCTTTCTAAGAATTCAAATTAACTGGTCTGGAAGGGCTTGGTACCTCCTTCCCTCTTTTGCTAATTTTCAACAATCTGGAACATAATTCTCACATGTATTCTTCTTGTGAGTATATAAATTGTTTTGAAGCCCTATGGGATGTCGTTGCTGGAAAATGTTTTTTGAATGGTGTTTGTCTGCCAGCATCAGAACTTGAGGAGGTTATTTCATCTTGGCTTTCATTTCAGTTTTATTTTAGCAGTTCTTTGTCTTCAACTCCATCATCTTCTCTGTGCACTGAGCTGCTGTGTTCAAAGGCATTTTTTTGAAATAAAATTCTTCACTTTGTGGTTCTTATTCGATGATGTTATTTCTCGCTTTAGGAGCTTTTGTATTTCTTTAAGGCAAATGAGGCATGTTCGTGGTTATTTGTAATTCTTTTTTGTTCCGTGGATTTCCTGTTATGCAAAAATGTAAAGCTTTTCTCGCTGTTCTTCCAAACTTTTTTTTTCCTGTCTTGATAGTTTTGAACATCTGTGTCTGCTTTATAACCTGTGGCTAAGATGTACTTGCCCAGTTAAGATCTGGCTTTGCCTTCGTGGATGCCTGACAACTTACTGTAAAACTGCAAGTTAGAACTCTCTTGCTTGTATGTTTCAAGACCTTCAAGAAGTGAACCCCTTTCTTTTTCTTTTACAGCTTTTCTGAATGGACATGAGGGTACCGAAGATGTATCTAAAAAATTCATCATGTCATGCTTACGTACTCCATTTGTGCAGTAATCATTTTACTCATTTGTTACTGTAACACAAAATTACAGGGGGAGCTTTGTGGAACATAAGGTTTGCACTTGGACAACATGTGCGCATATGTGTGCGCTGCATGAAGTGCAAAGTTTCTATATGGTGCACAGGCAAAACCCCATCAGCCTGCTTCCTGTGCAGACTGCATGAATACTCACGTGCCTGTGTTTTAGAGCTTATTTTTCACTTCAGTAGGCAGGCGGGGTGGGGACAGGCAGGCAGAAGGATGTCAGTCTTGTGAGACGATATTTACTCTCTACTTTCTGCCACCCTAGGAAGCTAGGGTTATTAATAGCAGTCTTTTAAAAACATCTGAGAAAGGCAGAGCTAAGGATCTGTGTTTTATTGCTAGTATTAGTAAGATGTTGTCTAGTTTCCAATGAATCGACAGATCAGTATGTTCCCAATAATGTAGTTTAATCTTCTAAGATACAGAAAGTGGATTAAATAACCTTCTTAGCACCATTTTTCATTAACTGACTCATTATCTGTAGTGAAATCTCCTTGCATAGCATTTTGTCTGGAAAGAATTGTGGGAAATGTACTAAGGGGAGATTTGGTTTATTAACATTTCACTGGAAGTGTGATGTCTGTCCTACAGTACCAAGAAAATGCTACATGATGAAAAGGGATGTCAGAAAAATAGGAAGACAGCAGTATTGATATATTGCCAGTAAGTGAAACTGTATGATAGTTACATTTTTGTAGGCAGAGGGTATAATTTGCAAAGATCTACTTGAAGATAGGAAATATATGGCAGATTAAGAAATAAGTGAAGATTGTGAACATATAAGTGATATACCAAAGGAATCCAAAACTGTAACAGATTCGCTTTACATACTTCTGATATTAAAAGGAGCATACTATGGGTAGCTCACTAACAAAAGCCATGTTTCTGTTAATGTTTATAAACTATACTACTAAAATACTCTACAGAGCGAAGTTGTCTACACAGTGGCAATTTCAGAATATAGAGGATTATGGAGAGAAAACAACAACACATGTAATTGGAGAAAATAAACTGAAAAACAAGGGGATTTTTCTCGACTGATTTGCAGTTGCAGTAATTTAGGTGTGATTTGTTTTAACAAAAAAGTAGACAAAAAGGTCAGACATAAATGTCATCTTTAAGTTTGTTGTATAGGTTATACTATAAGTGGATTTGCATAGTGCTGCATTATGTTGGACTTTTCCTTTTATAACCTGTATTTGTGCGGGGTTGTTTTTCAATGTTTCATATGATATTTTTTTCTTCAACTCTCCTTTCTACCATATTTTAATGCTTTCAGTGTTCACAAAAGGAAAATGCTTTAGCCTTATATAAGAATTAATTAGTCAGATTAAGGTAAGAGTGTGATTGTAGTAAACTGCAGTTTAAAATGGGATTTACTAGGTTCTGTACATAAAACAGTGCATTGATTTTTAAAATAACTCAAGCTTACTTGCAGGTGTTTATACTCCATGCCAAGGACTTGGTCTTCTGCCTGTTGTAGTCTGCAGTTTTCCTGCTCTAAATGGAGAATGGTCTCCCATAACGTTAGATCATTGCCATCAGCCTGTGTCAGAAATTCTGATCCCTTCTTACACTGATACCACCATTGTGTAGTATAGTACTTTGTTTTGCTGAAAAAAACCTTAGTAAAAAAAAAAATTCTCAGCATAAATATTTTTTAAAATGTACTTAGAAGTTCCTAGTCTGTTCTGTTATTATTTTCAACCAGTTAGTTTGATAATATCCTTTACTGACATTTCTCCCATTTTTACATTCCTCTTGTATCGGTTCAGATCCAGAAGGCGAGCATGTCCTCTGCACACTTTGGTGGCCAAAGCCCTTTGGTCTCCTACTACTTTAAGACACAGGAAATAGATAATGCTGTGTCATATTCCTTGACTTGCAGGACTAATTGTACTGAAGCTTACAAAGAACCATATCCTTTTTTACTCCCAACCTGTATTGTGTTTAAAAACCTTTCTTCAAAGTTTTTTGCCAAGATGGTTTAAACCAGCTGGGGCAGGGAGGAGAAGAATGCATTACTAAAGTCTCACCCATTTGTTTTGTTTCCTTTTTCTGCTATGATCCACAATRGCTGGGACAGTTTTCTCTTTTCTAGACTGAGACAGACCACAGTAATGCAGACAATCTCAGCAAGTGGTTTGCCTAAAAGAGAGAAACTTAGAAATACAGAAAAAAGATTTGATTGGTCCTTCATCTTGTTATCCTTTAACCTAATGTATGATTTAAAATGTCTTGAGTAAGACTGCACTTCGGCTTGGTTACTTTATTTTATTTCTGTTAGATTTTTGGACAATAAGGCTGAGTGAGAAACATAAATCAAACCTCACAAAATGTAATGAAACTCCTATCGTATCTGGATTCTAGCTTTATATATTGACTTGGTTCTATTATGGCCCTGAACTATACTCTTTGGATCCAAATATCTATAAATCTTGAGGAAGTTCAGAGTATTTTCTGAATTTGGGCATATTTCTGTCTGGCATGTATGTTTCCGAAAGTAGAGAGGATTTATCTGTTGTGTAGTACAGATCTTCAGAGCCCTTTGTGTTTGTACCTTAAACAAAGGGGTTTCAGAAGCAAAGGTTTCCTGAATAATTCTGTTCCTTTCCTAATGTATATAAAATTGTCCTAACTAGACAGTTTTTGCACGATTTAATGAAGACTTACTTGAGTTCCTCTGAATCATTTTCTGATGGGAATTCTTAGAATTTTGATCTTCTGTATATTGAAGTGTTTGCACACAATACATTAAAGAAAAACTTTTTGCCCCTGCTTTTCACTGTGTTCAGCATAGGCAAGTTACAGCTTGCTTATAAAGAATACTGTCAATCTCAGCAGCTTTTGTTACAACGGGGAAACTCTTATTCAATGTATTTAGATGTCAGACTCTGTATTATAGTTGTTTAAATTAACTTCACTGGCTTCAACAAATTTCACAACATCATATAGAAGAGTGGAGAAAACTCCCTTTTTTTTTTCCAGCTTTCAGTGTGGTATTTTTATATTTGTCATATTGTTTTTATGAACTTTACAAGGAAAAATTGTAGAACTTGTTATTAGGCTGACTAATGGGATAAAAGAAAATTTTAGACTTCTTGTGAAACCAATTTATGTTTTTCTCAGCAGATTTTAGGTGACTGTTCACATTATGAGGAGAATTCAGTCTAAAAATAAGTTGTGTCCACTTCTTTATGGGTTTATTGAGAACAGAAATTTCCACACCATTCTCCCTTTAATGTGACCACAATGGGCAGTCGTAATTTGTCCATTTATATAAAAAGAATAAATTAGCAAATTAGCCACCATAAACTGTTAGTATATCCACTTYTGCTGACATGTTTATTGTAATTTGCAATATGCATGATGTTGATTTTCAAAAATGTTCCATTTTCTTTTTTGAGAGTATGAATTATAAATTCATGAATCACAGAAAGCAAGACTGTAATAAAACTTAAAAGCTGGAAACACTACATAGCACTCATCCATGTCATCCTCAAAAAAACGGATGTTGAAATTTTTCATAGTTTGATTAAAAGCCTAAAACCTTCTATTCATTTTACAGCTAAAACAGCAAGACGGATGGTTTGTCATGCATTTATGTAGTGAGCAAAAGGCAGCTAATGAACACGTCGGGAAATGTCTAGACAAAACCTAAAAATGGACAAATATGTGAATTTCAGTGCACCACTTGGAACGTTACATGGCATAGAATCTCACAAAATAAACACATGACTTTGTCTAAAGACTTAAAGTATTTTTAATGTTTTGTTTTAATGGTATGTATTTCAAAGGAAAGGAACTTATCTCCAAAAAACACATCTAGGAATTAAAGATGGGCCCTAATGAACAGACAAAGAAAGTAAAAAAGGAGAAGCCTTTGCAGCCATAAAAGTAGAGTTCAAAATATCATCCCTCTTACAACATATTTCCTGAAAATAGGCTTGTGGAGCACAAAAGTCAATTCTGGAAACTCTAGAACTATGAAAGCAAGTCCAGTAGTCGGCACTTTCAAAAATAAATAAAACCATCAGGCAACAACTGTATGCTAATTGCATTTAAGAAATAAGAGACCACCTACATAGAAATAAAATAAATCTCATTAGTGGAGCTAAAGCAGATAGTTGAGATTCAGACTCTGTTAACCCAACCCCTTAGGCTTGCTTGAAAGAGCTGACAAAGTCACTGCCATTTTCTGAGTGAGGGAGCAGAAGTATAAAATGTGCACCA
This sequence comes from Oceanodroma leucorhoa, assembly GCA_030449065.1. Taxonomy (NCBI): domain Eukaryota; kingdom Metazoa; phylum Chordata; class Aves; order Procellariiformes; genus Oceanodroma; species Oceanodroma leucorhoa. Next base: position 5,489,384 of record JASVER010000034.1, read on the forward strand.
GTGTCTTGATGCCCCTAACTCAGGTGTGCTGTAGTAGTTGATGTGCATTTCCTGGCATAGTTTCTTGTGCCCTCGCTTTCAGAGGCTCTGAGCAGATTTTTCTTGCTGAATGAGCACGGCTAAGGCAGGGAGAAAGGAGGTCGCCAAGAGCAGGCTGTGTGCAAGAGGCTGCTAGTTTAGCATAGTACTAAGAAATCCCACAAACCATTACATTTTTTTCTGTCCATAAAATTTTACTCATTTAACCATTTAATTTGTTTTACCAAAAATCAGCTTCGTGAAGGCAAACCCCTGAAATTTCATAATCAAGAAAGTTAAATATTTCATGAATTTCAGACAAGACAATAAATTTTGGAGTTTTTCAACAACAATAGCGAGAGGTCTGTAAGTCCGTCTTTTGAAGCAGCTTACACTAGCCATCTTATTCCCTCTAGAGGAAGTATTGAAAATCATTTGCAACAGTGCCCCCGTCTCTCCCCATTGGCCATCATCAGGTTATAGATCTTCAGAAACAAAAGCTGCCCAGGCCTCCTCTCACTCTCTCAAATGGACTCTGGAAAGAAGAAGGAAAAAAAAAAAAAAAAAAAAGGCTTTTGAAAGCTCATCATCTGCTCTGCTGCTGATATAGTTGGATTTGCCGTAGAAAGAACTGCACAGAATTCAACTGGATATGTTCTTAGGGTCAAGGTCTGACAATAACTAACTTTAAAAACAACACAATAGGTATTTTTTTCCTTGATCTTTAACCCTTTGTCCCCAAATCTTTCCATTCATAGTTAGTATTTTGCTCCAATTAAGTTTATGATTCAACTGTGGAGCTTTAACTTAATCCGACAGAAGTTCTGTAAATTCTTGCTAGACTCCTTTGGTTCTGATTTTAGCTCCTGTTTTGTGTTAGGCTTTTAAATTCAGCTATGAAAGTTAGATCTTTACGTTTCTAACATAAAATTAGGTTCAGACCTTCATAAAAAAATCATTATTCATGCAGCTGCTATTGCTGCTTGAAAGTGGCTCACTGAATTCTTCCTCAAGGATAGGGTCGTCTTGTCTTAATTCCTCTCTAGACAGAAGCCTGGACAGGAAGGAGACAGTTACAAGAAAGCACGTTGACTGGGAGTAAGCCAGTAGAAAACTCTTCAGCATTTAATCAGAACAATTTAATTCTGTTGACAATTGATCAATAGAAACACAACTAAAAAATGCTGCTTGAAGTCAGAACAGCTTAGCCAACAAAAATAAATATGTATATTTGTCACATGAGGGACGGATAAGAAACCAGACAGGTAGAACAACATTAATAAAATCCTCAATTATATGAAATTTGGAAAAAAATAAGGCCTTTAATAATAATCCTCAGGAACTGCCATAAGAGTTTCATACAAACCTGCTTTAGTGTCCCTTGAAAAATTAATTTGAATTAAAAACAAACAAACAAACAAACAAACCCCCCACACATCTGGCTTGATCATTGGCTAATAGAACATATTTTTATTCCCACCCCAAATCACACACAGCTTGGCTGGAAAGGCAACAGCTGCTTGGGCAGTAGTGTGTTTCAGTTTGAAGTACATCTAATCTTTATTGAGTTATTTGAGCCTCGTGTGCCAAGTGCAGAAAAGCATGCTTTTGTGGGGAGAGGATTTTTTTTTTTCCCTTTAATATTAATGTGTAATTTTGGCCAACAAAGTAGTGCTTAGGAGACAATAGCAATTCTCAAAATGCATTAGACTTAAAATCCAATAAATATACCAAATGCTTCTGTATAAATCCTCATCCGGTTTGTTGCTTCTGCAGGAACCGCTGCTATTGGAAATCAATCTCAAACATTTTATTAGTCAATTAATTCTGAAAGCTCCTTAGTGTCTTCTCATCTGATTAGCTTCAACAATTTTCACTCCTCTGCAGATTTTTCATTATAAGTCTTACGCGTATAATGAATTTGGCATGAGTGCCTTAATTACATGTGAGATTTTTGGGCACGTCAGTTTGATGTGCAAACTCTCGCCACGTTATCCTGCCAAGTGAAATGTTTGCCGGGGTAAATCCACGTTCTGCTCAACTCAGTGACCAAATCTGCAGAGACCTCAGGGGCTCCAGAAAATGTTCATCTACAGGTTTTACTGGTAAAACAATCGTAGCTGACCTGAGGAAAAAGAAAACCTGCCCAGAAAACAGCAGTTCCCAATGGATCAATTACAGCTTGGTCCTGCTACCTCAGTTAGACCGAGTATTGCAGTCCCACCGAAGTACGAGAGATCACGGAGGAGGTTAGGGACTGTCCACCATCAGCACCRTGGCAGGTTCTCTCTCCTAGTGAACACGGTGATGTTATCGGAGGCTGTGATGTGGTATCTTGCAGAATCTCGTAGTTAATTACTTTTGATACAAGTCCAAAAGCAGAGGGCAGAGTATGAGAGATAAGATCAAGAAAAGAATTAATCTTTTGTCTCTGTTTTATGGGATATTGAATCTCAGAAGAGCATTCAATGAAAAAACTGGCTAAACTAGAACAGCTGAGGTAGGACAAATGTGACAGCAATATTGCTTGGCAGCGCTTTCTCTGCCAGTCCTGAGTACGCCGGGAAAATCTGTCAAAGGCGGCTACATCACAGGGAGCAATTTTCAATTACGGTTTTACGTTCCCCGTTGTACTCCTTTCTGCATTGTGAACYAGTCTCTTATCAATACCTGGCCTTCCATCTCAAAATTAGCATTTAAAATATMATTTAATATGCTGCATGATTCACAGGTTTCGTGACGTTAAGCCTTGCCAGTCTGGTTTTCATGCTATTGTTACTTTGCAGTGTAAGTCCTTTTACAGACTTCATTTTTCTTGATGAAGCATATAATGACAAGAATCAGAAAGCACCACTTCAATCCTGCCCCTAACAGCTATGGTGTGCAAAGTATTTTTTTTTTTTAGAACAAGGTAGCTCTTGTGAATGTTGTTCTGGGTGTATCTTTGTTTATCTGTACCTGACTGGGATTTAGCACACAAATAAACTTCGTAGTTAGCTGAAAATACAAATCTTTCACTTGACTGAAACTGTAGCGCAGCAGTTGCTCCAACGTATCAAGATGTTATTAGAGAGACACATGGACTCGGAGAGGAATTTCATAAGGATTATACTAAGTACACAGCAGTTACTAAAATAAAAGTTGGCATTCAGATCATATTGACTAGATTAACCAATATTCCCAAAGATGTTATGTAAGTAATTACTATATATTAGTTGCCATATATACATGTCTGTGCGTGTATGTGTGCTGTCTCCAAGAGAGCAAATGTCAAATATACAGTCACGATCCCTTCCCATCAAGTGAGTGGTAAAATTACTCTCGTTCTATTTCGGAGCATGAGCATTTTCCTACATACAAGATACAGAGTCAGCAAATACAGTGATGAAGACGAATATGTCAATGGGATTAAGATAATACAGAGTATTAATATGGCACCAGGCAATGTTGCTGCACTTAGATGTCTAATAGCGTCTCCATTCCAAACCCTTTTTGGAAAGGTTTAGAAACCGTTTACTGCACAGTAAGATTAAACTTATGATTGAATGAATTACAGTCAGACATTATAATAAGGTAAAATCACACTCCWCTGATAATCACAGCTCATGCTAACAGGATGCATCACCTCTGCGTATATTCTGATACTCTTGTTAGTTTTCCAAATACATACAGGTGTGTCTGTACATAGATTAGCATTATTTTAGCTACAGAAGAGATTTTGAAAACATAGAAAAAGCTATGAAAAATACAGATCYGGAAACACTTGCTTAGGAAATATGCTTAGGAGTTGGTGCTTTATACACAGAAATTTTCATCCAACCAAAAACCTTTTTGCTTTATTGTTAGAAATACTACTAATAACCTTGCTGCTTACCTTACACATTGTTGGYATATCATTCTCATGCTCTGATTATCGGGGGGTTTTTACCATTATTTTAAAAAATGTCTTCAAAGGTTTAAAAGGCAAAAAAATCCAAACCACACATTCATTCATTTTTTTGTTTGTTTGTTTAAAATAAATATTTACTTCCTATTGGTAGTCAGTAAATAAAAATGCCTGAGTCCCATTTTTATGTATATAGTTTGAATACTGTAGGTCTTTCAATGAAAGTTATGTCCCAATTGTATTCGCAGATTTCAGCAAAAGTATGGGAAAGACACTGAAGCAATAAAAAAGGAAAGGAAAGAAATTAATCAGAAGTTTAGAACGTTCGGTTTTATTCTTTTATACTGTGCCAGGTTTCTGTTTTCTTTGTTTATGAGAATATCATTTATAAGATTCATTGACAGAAAAATTTTGAAATGTACTGCAGCCTGCATGTTTTTGGGAAGATTCCATGACTTTCTGTGTCATGCTCAACTTAAGAAGAAGAAGAAAAAAAAAAMCCTCCAATATATCTTTATTCTGCTCATACACTGATCAGTGCTTCCATGAATCCAGCTGAACTAAAGTTCAATGCAAATATATTAATGAAATATGTTGTAGTCCATTTTTATGACAGGATAATAAACAGGAACTTGCTGAAGTAAACTGAGGATTATATTTAATAAGGCAGTYGGTAACAAAGCCATGGCATTATTTTCTTTACAATCTCTAATGTCATATTGGAGATTCTTGAAGATATTTACTTACTGTTGTTTGATTTTTGGAGTCCTATGTTTACAGGTTTAGCTGAATGCACAGCATACCTGCTGTACATTACAAATGGGTTACAAGATATTCAATTTCCATAGATAGTAAAAATGAATGTTTTGAGATTAAACCTTTCTATAATTCTGCCTCTTGTTCTTAACTGTCTCCCTTATCCCTTGCTTTCCCCTTCTCAAATGCATCYTTTTAACTGTCCTCCCTCCAAAGCCTGTCTCTTCATCTCTCCCCATCATGCCCAGACCCCATCCTTTTCCTCGAGTGCTTGATTTGCTCGATCTACAGCACACTCTGTTCCAGTTTTCCTGGTAGTCAGAAAACAGGAATCTTCTCTAGTGATAATATTACATGTCCCCTCTCAGGCTCCTGAAAAGATCTGGCAGTTTGCATTGGCTGTTGTTCATCTGCTCTGTTCAAATTTGGCAGAGTCCTCTCACAGAATTAGTAGCCTCTAAGAATTTGKTTTTGACCTGAATCAGCATGGGTAATGTACAGAGGATCTCTTCTGAGGGATCTCTAATTTGATGCAGACTTCTGGATGTCAACTTGTGCTTAGCATCACAAAAATGTGCACAGGGACAAATCTTGCCATGTCTTTTMTGGCTGCAAGGGTTATGACACTAGCAAAACTTCTCCCGAGTTTTCATTGTAGATATGAGAGAAGTGGAAGTTTGTGTGCTGTGAGAGAGAGGGTACAGGAACCGAATTTTCCACTTGGAGATAGGGTCAGGACATCTTTGGGGTATCTTGATGTACAGTCACCTCCTGCGATCACAACCATTCCTCCTACTGAGGAGATGGGTTATTATGAATTGTGGATGCTGTACTTCCAATGCACTGCAGTTACAACCTTGAGATTGTCAGGAGTGTACAGCGGGAGCGAGATAGGAGTTTGTCAATGACATTTATTCTTGGTCTTACCTATTTACTTTTGCTTAGTACAACTGAGTGAATTATCTCCTTAATTACTCTGTCTAGATTTTAATTGCTTTTTTACATGGTCAATGGATTATATTTAATCCATTGTAATAGTTACGCATAAAAAACGCAAATGCCCTACCTTGCAGAAGCACAGCTACGATTCAACAAGTAGAATATGGTGTTTAGATAACTCAAAACCAAACTTTGCTTCATTATTTATTCATTCACTTAGGGTAGTACGTTGTCATATTGTACAGCTCACAGATAGCATTCATTTTTGTTGAAACTTTCACAAGAAGTCATCCTTGCACAAGGATAGATAAGAAACATAGCTAGAAGTTAAGTTTTCCTGCTTAACATAAGGTATTCCTAATGTTTTACTTGGCCTGCAGGTGCTCCTCCAATATTATCATTAATTACAACAGTAATAATCCTATTTGAGGAGAATATAAAACTTCTAATGTTTAGCAAGTTCCTTCCAATTTTTTGAATGCTTCAGTTTAATCTTCCATTTCTACAGGACACTCTAAACAAACGAATATCCAGCACCCGAAGAGAATAAGCACTGAACAGCCCTGCAGACATGGCGAGGCTCCTGCCCTACAATGAAATAGCTCATTGCTCCACCTGATCTTACTTTTCTGACAGTAAATGGAAAAGAAGAGAGATCCGCTGTAACAAAGTATCATCTTTATTTCAATTTCAGTTCTCCTTGTCAATAGGTTTTGTAAATCAATGTTTACACTGAAAGATTTTTTTAGTATAAAAAAAAAGATTTTTATAATCAGAGTTTTCTTTTACTTGTTTCTTCAGAAATATATTTTGATAATAGCAACTGCTCATTACAATAAAAAACAGAAAAGACATTCATTTACTGTGGCATGGGAAGTACTGCCAGTTCTAAATGCCCTACATAGTTTCTTTTAAAATTTTTACGTTCTTTAGGCCTCAACAAAAACCAAAGCTCCTCTTCCAGGTTTGGTAGCAAACAGACTGTTATTCTCCAGTGCTAAACTTTGGACATTGGTTTGGTAATAAGCTTTTTTAACATTTTTTAGGAAAGTATTCAGTTTGTCAGTAGGCACCATTGACACAGTGCAGCCACCCCATCCAGCTCCAGTCAGACGTGACCCGATAGCCCCAAATTGCCTAAAACAAAGTAACAGAAAAAAAATCATGTAAAATAAACCAAAAAGGGATAATTTGTCATATATAAAATTCCTATCGAAAACTAGTGAATACCTTACTCAAAACACATCTGTGTCATCTGATTTTTCTGAAGTTCACTTGGTTGTATGCGACATTACAGCAATTCACAGTTACCATTTTGGACCAAAAAAGATGCTGATGCTTTAAACTGCAATATAGTAATTTCTGTCAATTCCAAAAATCACCCTCTTTTATAATGCTTCAGCATCAGCTGTTTTAAGGATCACAGCACAGCTGAGACGAAGAAAGCAGGGGAAGAAAGGAATTGTGTTAGCAACATTCGTAAGACATCAGAAGTGAAAACAGAAATACACGACAAAAATAACAAAAGAGGGTTCATAAACTAATTGCACAGGATGTAGGCATGCAAGCCATTTTCTAATGTGGCAAAGACAAATAGCTCTATTCTTCCAGGACAGATCTAAAACATGCTGAAGATTCACAGGCTTCTGCAGGACTGCTGAGCATGCCAGTCAAGAAAAGGAGAGTTCAGAAACTCTTAAAAGTCGTACAGAGTCATTGCACTCAAACATCTGTTCATGTTGAATGGACAGAGTTAGGTATCTCCCGTTAGAGGAACCTCATGAACTTAACGGATTTACAGCAGTAGAGGTAAAGTAAGAATTTAATCCTAGAAGAAAAAAATGCTCTTAATAAGGAGGGTGAATAGAAAGAACAATGACAAATAAATGACATCCAAAACACAAACCATTCCCAGCCTCAAGATACTGGCCTGCTAGAAATGTCCTACAGCAAATCCCATGCCATTACTCCGCAAGATTCAGATGCCATCTCCTTAGAATTTAGAATTATTTTCATTAGTTTGCTTACCTGTGTTCCTGATCTTTACTTAGATTCGGAAAAAGTAGGAAAATACGATGTAATAAACTCTTTGGGGCTTTTCTAACCTAGTCAGCACAGGACGATTTAGAAAACTCATTTGAAACCTTATTCTCATGAGAGATCTAATCTGATTTGCAAACAAATACTTTTGCTATGTTTCCAATACCCATGCACGGAGAGATATACCAGTCCTAGAATGTGTCTGAGGGAGAGATGGCATCATGTGAATAACATATTGGAAAATGACAGCTCATTCTGAGTAGGCTGTGGTAATTTTTCATATGTGCATTTTATGTTAAATGAATCTGGTATACTGCTGGGTTAGTAGAGGTTTAGGTCATATTTCAAGCAAGTACTTACATATGTGTTTGATTCTAAACATGCTTACATCTCTTCTAGAACAGAAACACTTTCTTCAGTGTGTCTGTGTGGTGCCACCCTTCATATTGACTTGATTTTATGTTCATTCTTTATTTCCTGTTGGTGTTTTATTTTACTTATTATTATTATTATTCCTGTAAGCCACTCATTCTCTGATGCAATTTTTGTCGTTTCTGGTCCATGGAGCAACCTCCTAAAAAGAGCAGGATCCAATCCAGTCTCAATTGCAATCAGTAGGGAAATTCCCATCGACTTCGTAAGGCCCAATCCACTTTTCAAAGTCTGCTAAATCAACTGTCTGTACTCATTTGGTCTGTTACCTCAGTCAGAACTTCGTATTTCAGATGGTGTCTGGCTTTTATTTTGGTAGGCAACTGAAATCCCTTCAGAATTGTTCTGAACCTTTTATTGATTTCATAATTCTCTGTGGTCATGCTCATGCCTCATTTTTACTGAGTCATTTTAAAATACTTAGTTGAAATAAAGCATAATGTAGACAGAAAATATGCCTGTTTCAGAGGTGAAGTCACTGTGTTTCAAAATACTGTGGCTAACAGTTTCAAATGTGGTGATATGATTAGACACTTCGGGCTTAATGCTGAGGAACTTGGCCTTTTGATGGGCAGTGCTGTAACACCTGAAAACTAGGTACCCAATATTACAAGAATTCTGAAGTGAGCACCTAATTCTGCTGGAGATGCGGTGCGTGGGAGGTATCCAGGTCAAACATGAGAAAGTTAACTTTGGAACAGGTCTGAAACTGTCTTTTTTAAGTCTTTATCAGTTCAGTCCTAAGCTAGACTCCTCTGGTAAAGCGGGATGCATAGCCAGACGCTCTCTTGTGCACTGGCATCTAAATCACGCGTTTATGAAGAGGAGTATGAGCAGACAGTAATCTTGTGGATGGCGCGCTCACCTACGCAGTGGGTGACGTGGATGTAATGTGTGGGAARGTACCCTATGCACCGCCTGGGCTATGCTGCAGCCAGGAGGACAAGTTATAGCGGAGCACACGAGAAAGACAACGTATCTGTAGTGTTGGGGGCACTCGGCTCCCAGTCCCACGTTCTGGCCTTTGCTTCTTGAAGAGTTTATAGATCTTGTTCCAGTATTCACTGGATAAAATGAGAATTGCCTCATGAGGAAGGGTGTGTGTATAAATGAGAGTAAAAACGTGAGTACTGCAGCAAAGGAAAGAAGAATAAAAATGGAAGGCCCATAGTTTGGTATATGGAAGTGATAGGTAAGACACTGCAGTACCTCATTTTAAAAATAACTGTGCTGTAAGGGGTGAAAAAATCAGAGCAGTATTGTTAATTCCAAATACTCAAAATTATGAACCAGCTATTCTGAAAGCATGGAGTAAACATGATGAGATTTAAATATATAAATGGACGGGTGGGTTTTATAATTATTCTCTTTTGTAGCTTAGTGTGCATTTGAATAGCATCTTTAAGCCTTTCTGGCTCTGAAAGAGCTGGAAACTTCTTTTTGTAGGGTGGGTTTTTGTTTGGTTTGTTGAATTTTCAAATTGTGCCATGACCCCAGGCTTTGCAGCTTTAAGAAAATCATCAGTGATGAGTCTTGATAAAATGTGGAGTTGTCTTGGCTACCATAATGTAGCTGGATGTAATGTAAAAACTGTATCTTTTAAAAGTGATCAGAGAGGATTCAGCTGTCTTCAGCTGTAAGGGGCATGGCTGGTAACACAAAAATTATCGGGATTTATACCACTAAAAGATGGAGAGTAAGGGAATGAAAGTAAGTTATTTGCAACACTCAAGGATTCTGAGAGATTTTCAAAAGTACCTAGTGAACTCAGGAGCTCAGATCCAATTTTTTGTTCCTTAATTGTTTAGTAAATCTTCTGTGTTACTTACTTTAAAAGACTTAACAGGTAAAACAGCTATTAACAGCATGAGATAGGTTGGAGAAAGTACAAGTCTTCTGTCTTTGCAAAAAGAAAAAAAAACAACTGACCAACTAGTGGTTACAGTTTTCAGCACTACAAACCACAGCAAGTATGGATCCCTTTCTTTCTTGGCAGAGGTTGTACAGTAAAACATAAAGATCTAGGCAAAACAGAAAACATCTGGATATGCAGATTATTCTTCACAGTTTAAACCTTGTAAGGAGAGAGCAGCAGTAGACTCAGGCAATTCTGTGGAATGTATTTTTGGAATGGCTTTTTAAAGTTACAGGGCAGCTGTATATCATTGTAAATAAAGAATGTAATTTATGTAGTTCCTGGCCATTTCTATAAATCACATCAGCCAAGTTTTCCTAGAGTGACTAGTGATTTTATGTCCCTTAGTTTTTTAATGTACAACTTGAGAAAAGTTAAGACTTTTTTTTCAATAGTTTCCAGAAATTAGATGCTGGCTYAAGCCGCAGTCATCTAGAATAGCTATACACTTTTAGAAATCTAATCACAGAAATAGAAAAACATTAAAGAATATCAAACTTCTAAAGAAGAAAGATCTATTTCTTAGGAAATACTCTTGATAGGACAAGACTGTAAAGAATAATGAACAAATAATTTACTTGTTTCTGTGCAATGAATGTAATAAAAAAAACCCCAGATTAAATAATTTTAATATACCAATTAGAAATTGTTTCACACGAATGACACTCCACTGTGGTGTTTAGCTATGCTCATCGTGTTAGCTGTGGGCTCCTCTGCTGGTAAGTTAGAAATCTGATGTAACATGGGCACAYACATCACTTTTTTCCTTCACTATTTATATTTTGGTCCCTGGAACTGAAATGCACTGATTAATTTTAATTTAATTTAGTAAAACCCTAACTGCGTCCTCCTTTCCTTTTGGGTTCTGTGGCTATGTCTGTGCTACTGCCTGCAAGTCAGTGTCACGATACCCAAGCTAGCTCAGAGAGCAGCAGCTGTCTAGCTGTGAAAGCACAGAGCTCAGCATAAATGAGAAACAGAGAATTTCCATCCCCATGCTGAGCTTCGTGCTGCAATAGACTGTTGCTAGCATCCAYGCTAGCTTATTTAAATGTAGCACAGGTAACTCCACGCTGTAGTGCAGATCTTACCAGTTTATACCTGCTTGTTTTCCCCTCCTTGAAACAGGTCAGTTTTCTCCCAGCATTTCTGGGAACAGGCCCTATCAGTGTGATTCAAGCTGGATACCCTAAGTGAAGACACTTAAAATGGCTAATCACTTTTGCAAAGTTCAGTCATCAGATGCTATTGACTGAGGCATCAACACTGGGTAGTTACTGTACCTAAAAATAATGCAGATGTGAAGTTTTAAGGCTTTTCCTCTGTCAATGGTGTCACAGAACAGGCAGTGCCGATACCTTGCACTGGATCAAGACTTTGTAGYCCAAGATTTTTGATCATTCAGTAGAGCATAGTTTTTGTCTTCAGCTGACTCTGGAGACAGTTCTCCCTTCTCACACAGAGACCAGCATTTCCCTTTGAGTAGCTGGGACAACCGTGGTGGAATTGCCCCCCTAACTGAGTGACTGTCGTAGCTTATTCTATTATGTGATCGTTACGTGATACAATAAACTGAACATAGCCTGTGAGTTCCGTACTGGATTGGTTCCCAAGGGAAGGAACAAAAACTGTATTGCTAAATTACTATCAGACTGTCCAATGGCTATCAGGGCTTCTCTGTGTTCTATCACAAAACAGCATGTGTGTTCCATATGCAAAATAATCTGTGAATGGCCAAGTCTTCTGTTCAGTTTTTAAGTCTGTAGTTTTCTGTCTCAGAGGCCATTCGATCTTGTCTGCAAAAGAAATCAGACTAACCTAAATAATCATCTGTACTGTAGTCTATCAATTTACAAACCTGGTAAATGGGTATTACAACTTACAAAATCTGCATGAGTATAGAAGTAAGAAAGCACATGGCAAATTGCATCTTTGTAAAATTCGTATTTTCATTGTAAGCCAGACTAATTTCTTAGTTCAAAAAAAAAAAAAAAGCCAGTTGCTGGTAAAGAAATATTTTTGTAACTTTCATTTTTAGCTGGTAAGGTATTCATTTTGTTTAGCTTCAAATTGAAATAGTTTCTGTTTTCTTCAAGACTGAAAGATACAGAAAGAGGATGGGATACTTTTTATAGAGTATTTGCTTCTAAAAGAGAGTGAAACAACATTTCTTGACCTCAGGCCTGCAAACACTTACAGCACCCTACGTTTCCCTTCTGGCAGGGCAGTAACACTCTGGCTTAGGGCAGCGTTTCCCAAACTAAGCACACCCTTCTCCAAGGAGAAGCAGGAACCATAACAGATGAGCAGAAGTATGAAGGTGGCATCACCAGGAGCCATGATGAAGTGAATGAGGGAAGCAGCTGGGCGAAGGTGGCTGGGGCAGAGGCAGGGATGGAGTAGTGCTGGGAAAGCTCAGGTGGGCAGCTGTTTATTCCCCCAAGCCACTGTTAAAATGATCACCAACCACTGAATTCCTTCTATAGGCACTGAATTTAGATCAAAGCTAGCATAAGATGCCTGTCCCAAGATTAAATGTACCAGAAAAATGGAAATTAAGAGGGACTGAAATGTATACATSCTTTCATGCTGGTCCTGTGATATGGATGAAATACTATGTAGAATGTGAGTACTAAGTACTCGTTTTTACTTTCTGTATTAACACATGGTTATACCAGATCTCGTCATCCACTGTAGCAGAGTTATGAAAAGAACAGCCTGCTATGTGCCACAGCTCACTTCATGCCATTTCTCAAACTTGGTTTATTCTGGCTAGAGGATATGAAACTGGGGAGGAATAGAGGGAGAAGGGACAAAATGACACTTGGGGAATGTGTTTTGGAGTTGAGAGGGCTTGTTTTATTGTGGCCAAACTGAGTTAGGTAACCCAGCTGACAGAATCAGGCTAGGGCAGCGATGGAGACTGAATAATGTGGGGAAAACTCACACATACAACGCAGAGAACAGAAGCGGCGTGTTAGCCATTGTAACAGTTAACACACTCCTCTTTTAAATGGTGAAATACTGTCCAACCTATCTGATACCCTAAACAACWTATTTTTTGAATTGAAAAAAATGTAATAGTATTTCACAATATACCATTATGATTCCAATGCAACCTAAGAATGTAGAACAGCTTGCTTATACCCTGGAATTCCCATGGCGGCAGTTCTGAAATGGTTAAGAAATACACAAAAAGTATCAGAGTTCAAATAGAACAACTAAGATGATGTTTTAAGAAAACCAGTTATGACTTCTTCTACAACTTAAAAAAAGAATAGCCAACAGTCTAACGTAACACTTGTGATGATGAGTCAGTCCAAAAGCAAAGTCTGTAATAAAGCCATAAACTGCAGCTTTCATCTGAAAGTATTACACAGATGTCAGTAGGGAAACAATTGACCATGTAATGTCCCTGCAGGAGATTAATTTTGTAATAAGAGACAAGAATACTTTCATTTTAAAATTGCAATAGCCAACGATGTCATATTTTCTCATCAATTCAAACAATATTCTCAACAGGCGATTACTCTTCCTTGTGGTCAAAACTTACAGGCAGATGTCTACCAGCCGATCCAGTTCAGGACAGCTGCATTCATACATTTCCCTGCAGCTGATATAGCTCTGGTTCATTAATTCTCCCAGCAGCTGGATTGCATTGGCAGGTGCTTCGTTGCATATCTTCTTAAATTCCAGCACTCTGGCAGCTTCACTATACACATGCTTTGCACGCTGGTATAACTTAAAGGTGGAAACTAAACAAAATGAAAATATTAAGTACTACAGTTATCCATTAATACTCACTACAAAAGGAACATACAAAAATATAGTAGAATTATATTTTTTTAGTTATTTATATTTTATATTAGAACTCTCTAGGCTAAAAGTCTTCTGGAAAAGCTCACCTACATCTTCTTTAAAAGCCCTAATAAAAATAGTATTTAGAGTTCATCAAAACACAATGTACACATTTTCTTCATGTTGATAACTTCATGCACATGCTTTGGTTCTTTGCTCTGTCACTGAACAGACCCAGTCTCGCCTTTTACTTTGCAGAGTAAAGTTCAAGAGTTAGCAGTGACATGCCTCAGGGCGTTAGTCTAAAGCTTTCGGGCCTTCAAACACCAGCAACACTGAGAACAGGAGGAAGGTGCCCAGTGCCCGGCAGGCGGCTGTCAGCCAGCACCTGCTGGCCCAGGGCGCTGTGTGTGACTGCTCCAGGCCAAATCTGTATCAACTGTGCAACTGTGCGGATGAAAAAACCAACCAGTAAACCACAAAAAAACACCAACCACTTTTTTTTTTTTAAACTGAGATTAGCAAAAATGCTATTATCCATATTTCCTAGTGCATAGGTAAGGAAGCCCTCTCAAATATTTTCACAATGATGCAGGCTCACCCTGCCTGTAATTAATACTAGATTAAAGGTACAGTGAAGAGCACAGGTGCTTTCAGTTTGGTTTTCGGGGTTTATTTTTGGTGTGTGTTACCAGCCAGAGTGTCAGTGCTGCCTGTGTGGATGTGAAGAGATGTCAAGCCCAGACAGGTACTGCTTAGTATTGACCTACTAAGATCAAAGGCTAGTGCAAGGATTGGGGCTAAAATTTTCCTATTGTGCCATGAAAAAGCAGTTCTTCTGGGAAGGGTTAGAGGAGTGCCCAAACTTGCGTGGCCACTGGGGTAGAGACCTCCACCAAGCCTGAACAGTGGGGCATAAAAAGGAAGGGGATGGCTGTGGTTAAACGCTCCTCAAGCTACTCCTATGTACAGGAGGGTTTGGTGTGCAACTAATATCTGAGAATTGATCTGCCTTTCCCAAGCTCGTGTCGTAGTTCATTGTTTTTCTCTCCCAATATACTTCTGTTTGCTTTAATACCATGGCTGCTATTGAGGAAGTATTGATCACCAGAAGCATGCATGATGTAATTTAATTTATGATTAAACTGGTTTACTTGAGCTGTTTTGGTGATAAATATTAGATAAGTGGACTTTATTCTCTATGTGGAGCACCTACTGCAGTATGTTTCCCTGTTTCATCACAACTCAAGCACACTCTTGCTAGAGCACCTCAGAACATCCCTCATTTTCTTTCTACATGTAAATTCTCCTTTAAAGCAAGGTCTCTCTCCTCATTTCAGCTTCTGGTCTCTCTTGCTTTCTAAAATGGCTGATGAAACACTCAAATAGAGGTAAAAGGAGAAGAAAGACAAGCCCTGTATTCAAAACAGAACTCGCTATCTGACCCAGACACATGGAGCTCCCACTTGGCTGTTCCGTGAAGACAGCCAAGTTCTGGAACTACTTCTGATGATTTCAGCAATCTACATTTGCAAGTATATGTAGAAATCTTCCTTGAAAGACTGGAAATAAAATTGTGTCCAGTATTAAGTCTCTCGTATCTATACTCCAGATTGCAACCCTTCCAGACTAAAACTTCATCAGCATCTGTATAATCCCTTTTTATTTCTCCAAAGTGTAAATCACAACTGTAAATGCTGCAAATACAGTGCTGAGTGTGACACAAGTAGTCTAAAATGATAGAGAAACATTGAACATAGCAGTGTTCTGCTACTGGTGATATTGCTTCTGGTGATATTTATTTTGTAATTCAATACAGCCTGCTACTGAGAAACCCTGTGTTGCTGTCTTTTGAACAGGCCTTCTGAATGCATTTCAAACTAGGACAGAAAAGAGAAAATTGAGTGCCCCCCCTGCCCCCAACATCATCTTGAGAGTACCAAACAGGAAGAGCATATTTTGGTTTCCCATTTAGAGGTGTGTTTTACCCACTGGATTTTGTTGCTGCTGGAGTTACTTGCATTGTGTTTTGCAGAGCGATGCCTCAGTATTTTTGAATGTTGAAGAAAGACAGCTTGGCCTATTTTTAAGGATGGTTTCTCTTTAAATATTCTTTTCTTATAAGCCATTGTTTTAGAGCAAGGAGATTTCTAAATGTGCATTCGTTTAGGGAGTATCTAAAGTTGCGTGAGAGATTGCCATAGCTCACACTCTCTTGTAAATCACCATTGAACAGTAGTAACCCAAAGAATGAACTGAAAACATGTCTGGTTTCAATTGTAAGGCAACAGACTTGCCAAAGGCTGTGATTGATTCGGAGACCACCCTTTGGTAGAGCAATGCTCTACTGGCCAGATTACCTTAAAAATCTCTGGGGTTGTGTTGTGCTCGTCATGTTATGAATTGGCAACCAGAATGGGCGCTCCGGCTGCTGGCTGCCAGCCAAAAGATCTGAGCTGTGCCCTTGACAGCATTCGCTCCCACGGGAGTCACGCAGTGTAGGGGAGAATTTGCTACCTTGACACTGGCTTTCTCTTGATGCGAAAGCAATCCTATCAGGCAGTTCTCCAGTGAGAAAGGCTGTACRTTATTTTCAGACTCCTTTGTGGACATATACCGAATTAGTATCGGTTAAAGGCTGGTATCATTGCGTTAGCTATTGGTTGGTTATGGGCAGCGTTTTGTTTCAGAAAATTACATTTGTGTTTAAAAAAAAATTTTTGTAGTTTGCCTTTCCCCTCTGGCAGTGTACTGTTCAGGTAAAATTATCTTCAGGACAGCAGACACCTCTGTACTCAAAGTCCTATTCTAAAATAATGAAATGATTCACACATTTTCGGCTTTCAACACCAAATGCCTCTGTTTGGATGGGTAGTCCAACTAATGATCTCTATATAATAAAAGATAGCAGAGCACATATGGTATTTCCAAAAATTACATTTATATTGGAATCTCCTTGCTACATCACAGTCTGTATATTAGCTCCACATAAAAAAAGTCTGAATTAATAGGACATGCCAAAGAGCTATGGAGGCTGTGATTTTAGAAGAGTGCAGGAACTGATCAGAATCTGCGTGCTTCATGCAGCCACATTTCTTACAATTAAAAAGGACTTTGATTTCCTAAGCCATGCTCTGTCACGGTTAAAAGAAACAAAATCAAAGTGCACGCACGACTGATTAGTTTATATCTGAGCTAGGGCAGGAGTGCTCTGAAAGAGGAAAAACTGAAGCCCTCAAAGTAAACCTTCCTGTCTTTTGCACAGGACTGGGCTATAGGGTCTCACCCTCTGTGATGCTCAAAGGCGAGCAAAAAAGCAGGGTTTAGGGAACTAATGCCAGATTCTTAAAAGCACGTGGATCCTTAAATCTATTACAGTGTATAGAAATTAGGTACTTAATCTGACTGAAAATGTAAACATACTTTCCTAATCCAGTAAACTATAAAGGCCTGGTTTCTCCCGCTTATATTTATTGCCAAATTAGGGGTACAGGTACCCTCAGCTCCATCTTCTGTCAGAGAAAAGGGCAGGTTAGGGAACCATTTAACCCACCCGAGACCCGGATTGCCCTGAGGTACCTGTTCCTCTGGTGACTAGAGAGGAACCTAAAGCCTCTGGTGCAATGAAACTAGCTGGCTGCCACGCTGACGTAAGAGCAATTGCCTAGGGCACGTCTAAAGTAATGTTTCTTCCGTAAGGGGATCTGTGCAATATCCAGTTCAAGTGCTCTGCTTGTTTAAAGTGATGTAGCGCCATTCGGACTGATGGAGATTTGTATCAGCTGAGGATCTAGTCTCTGACCAGAATCACGCTCGCAAAAACTCTTCTTTGAAAATCACTACTCATTTCCTCTCTGCCACGTTCTGCGTAGCTCACTGCCATGCAGGAACGAACTGTTTGATTTTAGACCTAGACACACTGGCACAATCACAATCTCAGGGTCTCTTTTGTCCCTTTCTAAAAAGACAGTATGGAGATTGTGATTTATTTTGTATGGTATCAGCTGCACACAGAAAAAGTTTCTTGTGGGCTCAAGTGAGGGTGAGCGAAACCTTTTTATGGATTGAAACAGATACAGATCAGAAGAAATTAAAGACTGAAAAGTCAAAATGAGACCAAAGAAAACTTTAAGGAGGACAAGGAATCCTACACCCGGCTCTGCTCTTAGTGACATTGTGTCACTAAGTTTTTAACACATTTCGTCTGTATTCAGCCTGCTRCTGGAGCAGCTAAGCCACCTTCCAGGTCATAGCCTCACTAACTGTGTTTCTGAAGTTTCAAAGAGGACACAGTGAATCTTTTACAAGGAATCTCCTCCAATGTTAATTGCTTTGTATCACCCGTCCTCATGTATTTTTCAGAGAATGTCAGCAACTCTTGCTGACCCTTTGTGGATTCTTTGCACCCTAGCTTTGCTCCTCTGCAGAGGATTTCTGTAATGTCAGCCATGTCATTCACTTACAAACCACCAAATGCCCTTCAAAGAAATGGTGACATTTTCCAGTGCACTAATAGCTCGCACTGCAGCAAGAACCTTCCAAGTTTTTAAGACACAGCAGACTAACATTAATGAAAGTTTGTCCAAAATCCATATAAAAATCTCTTAAAAACAAACAAAAATCCTGGGCTATTAGTCCCAAACAACTGTGGGTTAATTAAATATAACAGAGAAGTTTACTGTGGGTTTTCAACTGTATGGTCATATTTTTAACATTAGCTTTACAAAAATTGTGCAAACCTGTTCATTCCATTTACAGGGKTTTTTTTTCTTTATAATTAAACACTGTGGCTTCTCAGCAACTCATATTATTTGTTACAACTTCAGCTTCAGCAGATTCCTTTCTTTAGAGGCTTTCTAATTCTATCTGACCTTTAGCTAAAGACCAACCTCTTTAGGCTATATATTTTTTTTCTAGTTGCTTTGGCAGCTTCTTAAGATATGTTTCACTGTGGATTAATGAGCTACACATGGCTGATGGGACTGTTAGAAATTTACAACAGGAAAAACTCACCGACGCAAAATCATGTAGGGGACAGTTTCTACCACCATTACTCATGTGGAATAGTACCCTTCTCTGTTAGGCATCCTGCTGATTGAACATGATGAGGGTGAAGGTTTCTGGCTCATAATGTATATAAGAAAATGCTGCCAGATGGCTTTAATTTGAGCCAGATTGTGAACCCCCTACTCGAAGTGGGGAACAGTTACTCTACTGAGACTGCTCAAGTAACTGTTTGCAATCTGGCTTTCTGAAAATAAACCAGGGGACAAGTCATTGCTGGATTCAGTGACCCATTTAGCAGACACCTGCTTTGAGATTATGATAACTACTGGTTGAAAGTGATTTCTCCTCCAGAGGAATGCTAGCTTTAGCAAGGCTTTTGCAACGAACCTAGACCATTCAGTGCCTGTGCCTAACCTGTGGCACACCCCAAAGGCCTGCACCCTCCGGTAGCTGTAGGGGATCTGCCTGGAGCGGCCACCTCTCTGGGATGCCTTCCAAGTAAACCATGTTTTTGTGGAAGATGATGGTATGTTCCCAAATTTCTCCATGACATGGATCAGGCTGAGGCTAGAGTAGGCAACTGGACCCTCAAGCTAGGACGCATTCTTAGGTCGACCAGTTTGGAGGTAACTTCTGTTCTTGCAAGACAAGGGCACTCTACTAATGCACACAACAAAGCTTTATATATCCCAGAGCAGCCTGACAGAACATCTGAGAGTCCACCTTCACATACGCCTGTCTGTGCAAATAAAGTTGAAACTGTTCTTGCACTGAGATCACCATTAATACAAATTACTTGGCAGTGGGAATGAAAGGCTGTTCAAGCACCACTCACTGAAGCTACAGCACAGATTTAGAATTCTCTTTCCAGGGGACAAAGAGGAGGGCAGTTAAACAGCCAAATCCACAGAGTAAAGGGATGCCTGCTCCTCCCATGGCGATTTAATTCCCCGGTTTAAATGTCAAAATTAGATTACAATTTTATACATGAAAAGGAAAATGGGGTTAAAAATACCTCATTTAAGGAGGAAAAAGACATTTCATTATCAAAAGAATACACTGTTTTACAAGAGAATATCCTTTTGTGGTGAAGCTTATAAATACTTAATGTCCCACAATCACCACACACTAAACGTTCTGCAAAGCACTCAAGTCCAAGCCAAAATTATGGCATAGTGCACCTTAGAAAGTAATAAATATTATTTTTTCTAGAGATGTTCAGAAGCCACAAGTGCAATCCATGTGTAAACATTTGCAAGGGGGATTTAAACTCGGGATTTGGGTTGGCCAAGGAACAACTGCAAGAAGTTTAGAGAGGCTTTATACACCACCTGTACTTCTCCAAACCTGGGGAACAAGTGGGCTGTACAGTGGGGAACTGCAGAAATCCTTGAGTACCTGCCTATAAAAGGGATGCAAAGTCGCTGTGTGTTTTCAGACCTAGCCTGGGACTTGCCCAAAGCCTGTCCATACCATTCTTCTTTGGGATGTGGAGTTTTTATCTGATTAGCCTTATACAATTATGAAATTTTATGTAAGTATACAGTACCATCACTGGAGGAGTAGAGGAGGGGAAGCTAGACTTAAGACTAAAATAATATTTACGTAGCACTTTCAGATCCTTAAACACGAGATACAATGCCAGTACAAAACATTATTTGTAACTATCACTGGGCTTTGAACAATACAAAAAATTAAAACTACTGACAATTTATATTCAGCCACAGAGAAAACTCAGAATCCAGTAAATGATCTAAATAGTAATTCTCATGCAAATAATTTACCCTTAACATTATTTTATCAGAAAAGTTGATAAAATGTATACAAAGGAAGAAAGATACCCTAAATGTTCCTTCTTCATGTTGAACAAAAAAGTTCAACAATATTATGAAATTCTCTGCAGAGATTACTTATTTGTCGGTGTGTTTTCTCTCACATGAAGAAGCCAGGCATTGTCATTAAAATATAGTGGGGAAAATAGAGGGGAAATAAGAAAAATATTTTTGTCAAACAGCCCCTGGTTCTCCAAAGCCAACATAAAATGTAAGTTGTTTAGTGTTTAACAAAAACAAACAGTGGATTTAGATTCCTCCTTTCTGTGTCTGTCTCGTTTCTTCTTTGCATATAGTTTTACAGAAATCTGTTATTTAATTTTATATTGTACATGCAAAGAGGCTTTCAGCATAAGCCATTTTAATTGGCCTTATCAAATGAAATCATGGTCATGCAAGTTTAAGAGATTCTGTTCAGCAAACATCTGCAAACACTATTCAGAGCCACAGTATAAAATTTCCTTTGAGTTTCTTCTACAACTTTCATGTTTAAATTTTTTATCCAGAGTTCGGTTTTTGAAAAAAATCGAAATAACCTGTATAAACAATTCAATTCTACAGAACTGTAGAATTTTGTTTTATAAACCAGGTATAAGGAGTATAAACATCTGTAAGTTAATAGTCTTGTATTGCTTCATGAAGGGGAGAGTAAGGGGACAGCGTAAAAGATTTACAACCTGTAGTTTCCCATGAAAATGTTGCAGAGTGCAGGTACATTGTTCAGTATATTTCTCATGTACATACAGCACAGAGTTATCGTAACTCTTTCGATGGAGATAAAGATTAAGATATATTCCATGCTGGTACCCTCTGGCAGTGTAATTAGACAATAAGATAGTTTCATACTCTCTGATAGCACTGAGGTGCAAAAAAGGTTCTAGATTCAGGACCTTGGTCAATATATAAAGTTTACAATCACTCCAGATATAAGCATCAGTGTATACATAGATATGTTACTGATTTATATACATCAAACATATATGTCCCTGAAAGCAGTCTTGGGAAGGACTGGCAAGGATACAGTTCACCTACAAAACAGTAGAAGTATTAAGGCCACAGAATGGAAACAAGGAAGTAAGGATTATTTTAAGTTTTTAAAGAAAGACTTTGATTTCAATTGGAAACCTGTTATGAATGCAAATTATTTCATAAATGCTCCATTATTCGGTATTATTAGCAACCCTACTATATGCATCCAGGATCCATTCCATGTGTGCCAATGCTCATGACTACATGGTATAATCACAAGCAATAATACATAGGCAATAGTTTAAATACTAAATTGTTCACCTCCACCAACATTTTCCTAAAAGATAAAAAAATATTGATAGTGACAGAAACTTCCTTCTCAGGAGAGACCTAGATGACTTGCTGCCCAGTGCATGTTTTATTAAGTGACCATGTATTTATCAATTCAAAAACAGAAACATAAGCTCCATCTATGCTGGTCTTTAACACCAGTTAAGGGAGAGCAAACAGGATTCATTTTAATGATGCTGTAACCATCCAAAATGCTTGGGTTTGTAAGAGCTATTGCCTAAAAAAAAGAGCCTAGTTTAGACTTTTCCCTAGAATAAAACCTGGGTTATTTAGAGATGACTCTAAAACAGCACAGGTTAATCTAAAATAGTAAGTGATCTGCTACTTTTACCATGTTAGAAACAGTTCAATCAAAGTGCAAGTTTTGCTCTATTTTAAGTTAAAAGTTAGAATGAAAATCGTTATATCAATTCTCACACTTGCCTCCCAAGATTCTGGGGAAGTATTCTGGCAAGACTTCCACTTGCACTACTTATTAATACATAAACTTTTATATAATACAAACACTGTACACTAAAAAACACCATTTCATATATGCTTACCATCTTGCGTGTTTTGACTAAGGATCTGAGAGCAGAGCTCCTCCAGGCTAATTCCCAGGCATTTACAAATTTCCTCTGTGCTGTAAGGCTCAGGATGTAATACCTCCTCGACAATGGTCAGCATTTCCTCTAGGCTAACTCCTAGCTTGGTTTGCACATCATGGAGTTTCAACATTTTTTTCCAGTCCAAGCCTTTTGACTTTGAGAGAAGCTAAAATTCAAAAAATAACAACAGAAAATATTTTGCCTTCTTGTTTAAAACTATTTAATTGTCCATAAGCACCTTTAAGACCCATTTGCTCTTTTCACTTCTTAATTGGGAACCATCAGAATCTACTTTCTATCAGTACACAGCAGATAATCATTATATTTATCTATGAAAGATCTGTGAATGACAGATATTCTTCCCTCAAATCAGATATTGTCTGTAGAAGCCCTACTGGCATTATTTGTTCGATATCAAATCAGTGATTTATCCTTTTCCATGGATGTTGTTATTTCAAGCACTTAGAAACCTTATACAGCCACACTCAGACAATTGCTTATACAAATGCTACAATATTGTAACACTAAAAGTCCCTAAGAAGTCTGTTTCTGTTCTGTTAAAATTTCCTCTGACATTTAAAACTGTTTGACCTTTCCAATATGCTCCTGGAGTTTTCTGACGAACATTTGAGGTTGTCATTAAAACCCTTTCTCATAATAGCCTTAAAAATATGGAAGTAGGCATAAGATTTGTGCAGGAGAATTAATCATAACCTTTCTCAATCTCTAGAGTTTGAAGTAAATTTTAAGTATGTTCTTTTAACATCCAATTTAAAGGAAGTTTTGAGCCTTACGGGAAGGTTACGATGTGTTAGTCAGAATCTGCTCCATTCCTACATGATTGCTATGATACTAATTAGTTATAGATATATCTGTTTTTTCCATTCCAGACAATGATGTCATGCTTTGTGAATCTTTGTGATGTTTTGGCAATTGACAGTAGTTACTTCAATGACCAGAATCCTAAAAGGAAATATGTCAAAGAGGCTTTTCTCTGGAAGGTTGCTCCATGTGTTGATGCTCTCATGTGCCTAATGAAAATGGTTGAGTAAAGCAGTTTTCCTCATAAGGTGGAATATTTTTGATGTTACTAATTAAGAAGAATATTAACTGATCATTGTGGGATCCTACTGACATACCACCTTTAATTTCAACAGATTACTACAGAGTAAGACATAGATTAGCAGGTACATGCCAATGTCATATAAGCACATGACATACCTCCAATTCTGCACCATTTAAGTTGAGATTAAAGCTTCCAAGTATGCCAGATCAGGCTGTATGTTTGCAGAGAGTTTAAACCAGTGCAGCAAGACCAGGGAATGAAATCCTTCTCCTATTCAAATCAGTGTTAAAACTTCTCATCAACAGGGCCAAGATTTCACCCAGTGTGTTTTGTTATTCTTTTCAATAAACACTGGTTTTGAGTGAGATTGGTTTGAAATAATTTACGTCTCAATTCAGCAAAGCCATTTAACTTCCTGGCTTAAAAAAATTCACATACATGTCTGTGAAAAGTATTTGTTTTGCTTTGTGCAAAGTTACAGCATGAAATTTAAGCAGAAGATCTGCTGCCCACCTATCTGCTATAGATTCTTACCCTCCTGCTCTCCTCCAACAGTGCTTTTGCCAGGGCTTTTCCAGTTTTACTTTATTACAGTATATAAAAATTAACTACTTTTGGTGCCATCTAGTGACTTTCTAAGATTTATGTGAGGCTTAGTAGAGCAGAACAAACAAAATCCAATCAAAATCCAAATCATATGACTCTCACCATCTAAACCACAATTTTGTATGTTCAGTGATAGAGAAAGAAGCAGCACTGTCTAGTGGCTAATGCAGAAATCAGGGTGAGAAAATTTTCTTGTACAAGACTGATTAAGTCACTTCTGGCCTGCTTTTCAAAGGCTTTGAGTACCTAGAACTCCACAGCCTTTATGCGATTGTATTTTAGCTTACTTATTGATAAGTTACAATAACAATTATTGCTTCATTTGTTTTACTGAAATACTCAATATCTCTCATGTTGGTGCATGTTTGTGACATGTTCTTAAATCTAGGTGCTAAATGAATGGAAATTTTTTTCCTCATAATTTAATCCTAATGTTCAGCACCCCCTAGACTTTATTACCAGAAGTTAAACAAAACTAAGAATTTACAAACACTACTGTTCTATAAGGCAAGAAAAATTTTTCTACTTCCGTTTTTAATACATAATCCCCTGTAGAAATATGTCGTGTATTGTCACATCTGTTCTGATTTCTATACTTCAAGGCAGATGCTGTCTTTTAGACGAGCTAACTACGCTGGGGTTTTACAGGTCAAACGTTCCACATGGAAGCTGACTCCGTCAGGCCAGTAGGCAGGGCTTTGTTGGAAAGGTCTATACTGCTTATAGCGAAGTTTCAATTCTAACAGCACTGGGAAAAATGTTATGGGCAAACAGAAATGGTTTTTGAAAATAATCTAGCTGCAGCATCTCAAATTGTAATGGACACAGAACAGAAATGGGAAAAAATCCCATCTATTAAATGTACAAAAGTAATCCCAATACTGATCCCACAGTTGGATATTTTCTTGATGATCTCTGACTAGATGGATTAAAGATGTGGACATCATCCAGCTGGCTCTTAACTGCCAGGATATAGCATCTGTAGGCTTTATTGTCCTTTATTGTTCAACACAGGCACACTGGAGAACTGTAAGTAACTGAGAGGAAAACATACTTAGTAAATGATGGGACAAATATAAATAAAAGAAAGTCTGACTTGGAGTAAGTACAGCAATACTTAGCCTTTATACAGCAACATCACTTTCTTGCGCTTTACATTTCTGTAACGTCATCTGAGCATCTTTCCACATTTAACAAACATTAGTTGATTAACTATATGGCATTCCAGTTGCAGACATTCTTGGCACCTATAGCTGACAGTGAAGTGAACCACACATGGTGAAGCAGGGAAGAGCACAGCCTTCACTAATGCTCATATTCATCCTGCAGCACCTACTGTGCGACTTTTCTGAAGTATAAAGTACAAGTTAATTTCCTTTGGAATTGCGAGTGTTCTGCAGAACATAAGCGTCTTTAAACATATTGTTTAATGGAGTACAGGAAAGCATTCAGAGGCTGCAAGAAGAATAGAGAAAGAAAAAAAAAATAACAAGCAAAAGAATGACTGTCCAGGAGGGGAAGGAAAGGAACAGAACCTGAGAAAGATAATTTTGTGAGAATAATCAAGAGCTCACTTGCTGTAGGACAGACTGACATCAAAATGTTCTACACTAATGCCAGCAGGAATATGTTGTGTTGGCATCTTTACTTACATAAAGGTTTCTGCAAAGAGTATGAAATTCTAGAATGAACTAAAGCAGAAAGGGAGTAAAAAAAGCCTATCCTAAGACACTTACCAATGAGAATTTCTTTTAAAGCATTATTGCGAGGCCCAGCATGTTATTTCATAGTTCCATTAGCTTAATGGTGCTTAAAAGACTTCCCTGCTTCCACTTACATACCTGCCCTCCTTCACCCCACTGTGACCTGTTCCTAAAGACAGTCTTTTCTTGGCTCAATGTATTTTTATAGTGTGTGCAACTTTCCATCTGGGTAGCATATGTTTAAAAACAGACAGGTGTATGTTGTTAGTCTCCTTAAAATCAAGCATCTGCAAAAGGTACCTTTTTAGAGATTGCATCATAGCTAACAGGAATGTAAAAATAATCATCTTTCCTTACCACCTTTTCAGTTTACTGCACAGGACCAATCATTTAAAGCAATTTAGAAAACTGTGATTCAATTCACAAGATCTGGTATATGGAACAATACTTCAAAAGGTCTTACAACTTAATGCACTCGTTGTAGTTTGCCTTTTAGAATAGATCATCTGTGAAGGCTCTCTGTTTCTTATGCAAAAAAATTTCCAAAAGAAGCCCTTCCTAAAATACATACTTAGTCAATTAACTATCCTAAATTAGAGGTTTATCAGTTATACCAGGACCAACACACAGACAGGTCCTTATCTTGATTTTCTTAATGGCATAAGAATCTTTTTATTAACTTCAGTGACAACAGCTTTAACTATGGTCATTGGCGCTCTTATTTTTACCGTATCTTATATACACCTAAAATGCAGCTATGTTCTTTATACTTGAGTTTAAAGCCCATTTAAAAAGTCATCTGAAGTTTAGCTTCCCTCCTTGAAAAATATTTCAACGCAGTATTTTATATTACATTTTGTCAGTATCTGATCATCTCTTCAACTCTCTTCTTTTTTTTTTTAGCATTAACTATGGTAATTTTTCATAGGATTACGATGCCAACAGATGCCCAAAGTACTTTTGAGTATTGCTCAGATTTTGGCCAAACGTTTTGTGGCAAGGAGTTTCACACTGCAGTTTTTAAAACTTTCATCTAGACTTTGTGACCCAAGTTCTGTTCTTTCACACAGCACACTATGTTGGCTATAATTGGAGTGAATTTTTTGCTTATTCCTCACTTAATCTTATCAAAGAAAAATCCACTGTATTCCTCTAACAAACTCAAATCAAGCCCTACATCTACATATTCCTAAATGTATGGTCTACAAAATCCAGAATTAAAGTGGAACTTGGGTTTTTTCATGTTCAAATTCCATACATTTTAGAGATAATTGCAAGCTGTAAACTGGCAGCGCAACCTAAATGTTGGGTTTTGATTCAAGCCTGGTTTTAAACTTCACACTGACATACATGCTGCTATTCAGCATTTCCAATATTACTTCCAGGCCTCCAACTAGCAGCTTTGATGTCCTCTAAATTCTAGAAAATACACATCTATTGCCATATATACATATAAACATGTGACCACACTGGTTGCTTTCCATTATTTGTCATTATTCAGCTTTAATTAGAAACAGTCTATCTTATTAACTGAGAATATTTTTTTGCTGAAAAATAGATTTATTTCCTCCATTGAAATATAATACAAAATAAATTGAATAGAATTAAATCACATAATCTTCTATATAAGGGCACAGTCCTTGCACTTCCATTAAACTCGGCAGGAGTTCTGTTTCTGCAGAGATGGAGGTGTCTGGTTCTGGAAAGAAAAAAGCTACTTAAAGTAGCACCTAGCCAGGTGTTAAAGACACGATTGGTCAGAAGTGAAAAAAAGCACATATTTAGATGAAGGTTTCATTAGAGTTTGACATAAGCCATACGTTACCTTTGTAGCCAGACGACACTCCATTACCCTAATATTGTAATGAGAAGTTGCTGCTTTATTCATTTCAACACAACTGTTAGCAATAACAAACGCTGCTCCACTTGGAAGTCTAACATCAGTTGCCCTCAGAGGACTGAACTCTATCAACTTGGCCTATTGAAAGAAAAATGAATGGTTAGTTTTAATTTACTACTAGCTAACAGTGCACTTAGTTCTATAAATCAAATGCAAATTTGCATGTTTTTTCTCTTGAAAAATCCAGGGACAGTTAAGGAAAGAAAACTGACATGAAACAGCGAGAAAAGAGGTTTAACCTCATTGGCCAAGTTACACATACATTTCAAACCTTTCCCTTGTATCTGGATTTTAAAATGTTTCCATTAAGTCTTTGGGTTTTTTCAGCATTTCACAGAACCCCACCCAACCTATTTTTCTTGCCTGTTTAAGACAACAGTTTTTCTTTGATCTACAGAAAAGTACCAGGCCTGGCTGAAGCTAATGTGCGTGCCACTAGAAACAAGGGGCTTCACATTCCCTTCCCCTTCACCAGTGTCCATCTCCCCCTTAGTTTTCTGATTTTCCACTAAATCAAGATTAGTTCACTGAGGTACAGAACAGTAACAAAATCTTAGGACTGACTGAAGACAGTGATCATGTTACATATGGACAACCGAACAGAGAAATGAAATAAAACTATATATAAAAAAGTAGTTACTGTCTCCTTCCTTCTGACATAAGAGACTGTCTTGCCTCACAGATGCCTTACACAGGCTGCATAAGCTGTTCCCAACATTTTGTGACCTTTTCATGGAATAAGCTAGGCATCCATTAATTAAATAATTCAGGATGTAATGTAATCAAGAGATTAAATTCACATCTGTTTTTTCATTGGGATAAGTTGTAAATCATGTGCCCTGCTTTGGCTTCTTAGAATAGACTGTAACTCTGCAAGCAGGGACGTCTTACTGGTTTTGGCATTGTTCACCCCCAGAGAGTTCCTTGAGCAGCTAGAGTGCTAAATAAACAATGACAAATCTGCTTGTACATTATGTACAGCATGTGTGTTACTCCCTGCCATTGAGATTCTGGACCACGTCACAAAATTACTATCAAGACAGACAAGCTTGCTTACATTTAAATAGACCCTTTAAGAACTGCTACATTAGATCAGAATGTACCACTAAGCTGGTCCAGTGTCCTGTTTCTGACAGTAGCCATAAATGGATATTTAGAGGGAATATAAAAATAGGGCATATACAAAGCAATCTTTTTTTCGGGTATATTTTTCCAGCTTCCCATAAGCAAAGATTACAGCGCTTATACTTACACTGGGAGACACATCAGACTATTATGTTTAATAGCTACAAATAGGCTAATACTCTATCAGTGTGTCCAAGAAGGTTTTTTTTGAACCCTTTTTAAACTTTTGCCTTCCACAATGTACGGTATTTCTCAATTTAACAATGAATGTTTTGGAAAAAAAAACCCCAAACTTCCTTGTTTGTTTTTAACAAGCTGCTTGCTAATGTCATTGTGTTTCTATTAGTTCTTCAGTTATGAAAAACATTGAATTCTCAATTTACCTTCTCTTACCCATTCAGGGGTTTTACAGAGCTTCAAAATATCACCCTCAAAGATACTTGTTTTCCAAGCTAAAAAGTTTTAAATTATTCAGCCAATACTCATATAAAAAAATAGCTTTGATCAACCTCAGTGCCCTTTACTGTACTTTTCCTGTTCTAGTATATTTTTTTGAGATGGGAGGCCAGCATTCAGCTGCAAGTACACTGAAGCAAGGATATATTCTGGTTTGTTCACAATTTATTTCTAATCTTTTCTAACATTTTCTTTGCCTATATGTCAGAAAAGCCTCCACTTATATGATCATCTGTGCGTATGCCAGGAAAATATGCTGCTTCCTTCAGCATTCATGTAGCTGTGTGTTTACTACTAACAGTATAAGTGTGAAGGAAAAGTGTACAGTAGGTACAGGTGATGTGAAATTGAAAATACACGTGTCTCATGATGGAATTAAATGTTTGGTGTAATTCTAGGAAATAGCTTATTTTCTGTATAAGTTTATCCAAGATACGGCATTAAGGAACAAAAGCTGTACAGATAGAATATCACAATTATAAACAAAGTAAAGGTTGTCATGAAACGCTACAATAATGTCAATAAAAATATTTTGACAGGTTTTAGGTTTGAACATTTGCAGTCCTGTGCACCTTCTGGGACAGTAGATGAACTCCACTGTAAATTCCACTGCAAGCACTCATGCATAACTTGGCAGGTCCTGTATATCATTGCTAGTCCACCTTCTGTCACCACGTTTAAGACAGCTAAATGCCTTCTACATCAGAATCCAGCCACAGAATTGTCTGGAATTAGCAAAACTGGGAAAAAAAATCTCCATTGTCTTTGTAACTGGACCTGGCAAAACTTCCTAGAACTGTTTGGTTATAAGAAGTTTCAAGAAAGCATTTTTGTAATAATTATCCCATTTGCACTGAATACAAGGCATACCGACCATTCAGATTTCATTATATGTGAAACATTCTAAGTTCAGCGATGAATTAGCCAAATAGTGTGGAACCTGGTGCTCTTCTAGAGTACACCTTTGCCACATCTTTTCTTTCCTCCTTCTTGTCATTTCTCATTTTCATCATCTTATTCCTTCAAACTTGTCATACTCGATTGTACACAATTTTATACATATAATTCCTGTTTCATTTGCATACTAATGGTGCTTATACTGCTTACTAAGATATTCCGGTTTCTTGTCTTTCTGCTAGATACATATGAAGATATTTTTTTGTTTACATAAATTAATATTACATTATTAGTTTTGATTACTAAGATCCACATACAGTTCCTTCTTCTGCCAGAAAAGAGATCGACTGGTCCATTCCTCCACCTTCTGTGCCAATATAGCGTTCGCTCTTTGTGCAAATTTCTGCAAGTTCCACCTGAAAAAAACATTAACATGTGAACCTTCAGCCAAGGTTAAAGATGACATTCAGACTAGATATAAGGAAGAAATTTTTTATGATGAGGGTGGTGAAACACTGGCACAGGTTTCCCAGAGAGGTGGTAGATGCCTCATCCCTGGGAACATTCAAGGTCAGGTTGGACGGGGCTCTGAGCGACCTGATCTAGTTGAAGATGTCCCTGCCCATGGCAGGGGGGTTGGACTAGGTGACCTTTAAAGGTCCCTTCCAACACAAACTATTCTATGATTGTATGATGCTTTTATACTGTTTACATATGAACTAGTGAGAAAACAAAGGAGATAATGATAGAGCTCTGAAACCATTGTCTCTCACACACCAAGTAGTGTAAGCTGGTGTCAACCAGGATGCTACATGGCCCCATTTTCCTTTTGTTCTGAAGCAAAATAGAATCAACTATTCAGCCTCCACTGAACCCACCATAGCCAGATGCTTTTCAGGGTATCCTTGTTTAGACACTTAGCTCTTGTAGCTGTCCTCCTCCCACCTTACTCATTCACTTCACACTCCTCCATCCCAATAGCCGATATTTTGTTGATTTACTAGTTGAATCCATCTATATATGCATCTTGGTAGCTTACAGAAAAATGGCAAGTTGTTACCTTATACTATTTTAATGCACTGAGTCCATAATCAGAAATTATGTATTGAACCTAACTCAGAAACCCCTTCTCACTGTAAAGACTATAATCAGTGGTGCTTGTCATTTCTCCTTGAGATGCTGCACTCTGCTTACATTGTTTATCTGAACTAATTTGTAACTATATGTGATCTGCATTCTTTTGTGACATTTTAGGCATATCTTTGTGCATTCTGATACCTGCAGGTCAGAGGATACTACAGGAGACTGGAATATCACTATCATAACTGTCAAAAATACTAATTTACAATAAATCTTTCAGCCATCAGGCCAAGTCAAAACAGCACACGGGAGAAGCCTTGAAGAATGGTTGAAGAACGTACACTAGTCAAAAGGAAGTAGGTCTAAAGGAAAGCATCCGTGTCCCCATATTGTGACCCCTACCAATTTGTTCTTCTAAGCACAAGGTAACCGCAGGGATGATGGGAAAAGAACTTTAGAAAAGCCGCAGTCTGTTTTTTCAGTCTGGTGGCACAGTCAGATTCAGATTCCACACTAAGGATGTAGCATCACAGGACTGAAACAAGCTCACCAGCAAGGCAGGGACATTAGCCAGCACACAGCTGTAAAAGGCAGCAGATAGAGGCGGTAAATCACCATCCTAAGAGAGAGGTATGTGCAGGGTGCCTGCCTGCTTGCTCGCTCAATTTCTGTAATGGCACCACAGACGAAGTTGTAAAATTGGTGCTTAGATCAATGTAATCAGGCTGAACTGTTTGCAAATGCACTAACCACCAATTTACTTAGCTGTCAATGCAGTTATGGCCAATAAGCCTTAGGCTGATAAGCAGAAGTTATCAAAAGAACATTAACAAAGATACTCCAAACCTATGCAGACTGGATCTCTTTGAATCAAACATGGTAAATGACCACTCACAAGAAAAAGACCATTAATGAGAGAACTTAGAAAGTACAATCAGCAAAACTACTCTCCTTTTCTACACTGCCTTTCCTTTGTGTATTTTGAAGATGAGCTGAAATAGAGATAATGTTTTTTTATATTTCTTGAGAAAGTACAGGAACATCACACATTTTGGTGTTCTTTCTTTTTAACAAAAGCCACCTCCCAGTGCCTGACTTTTGCTAAAGATCAGGTTCATCGAAATTAATTTCTCCTCCCTTGTCCCACGTCCATTCCAAGCAGTCCCATTTCCAGTTTGAACCTTAGACTCTTCATCCCACCAATGAAAGGTTAACATCCAGTCACTATGTGTCCC
Organism: Oceanodroma leucorhoa; assembly: GCA_030449065.1. Classification (NCBI taxonomy): domain Eukaryota; kingdom Metazoa; phylum Chordata; class Aves; order Procellariiformes; genus Oceanodroma; species Oceanodroma leucorhoa. The sequence goes on from JASVER010000034.1 coordinate 5,521,982, forward strand.
TGCTCCACTACAAGTTGGAAATAATTCTGAATGAAATGCTAATGAATGTAATGATGCTTTTTTCCCCCATTTAATGCTAAAATGCTCAGTAACAGCTCCACAGAAAAGAAAGAACAAATCTCCACACACAGCAGTCTCTAGGTGCTCACTCCTTTCGGCATGTGAAGGCACGCCTATTTACAAACATCTGTTGCTGGGATGTGGAAATGCTGGCATGTTTCAGCCAGTTCTGCTGAACCTGTCTTTTGTCCCTCTGAGAACAGAGCAATACCACATCCCTGATTTTTGTAGCCACTGGCAGGAGACATCAGACTGGAGTTCATGAATATTACTCACTGGCAGCAACAGAAACTTCTCCACACTGGCTGGAAAGACCACGCCAGCACACTGATCATGCACACTTAAACAGGAGCTGTGGCTGTGCAAACCTGGCCTGAAGTACAGCTCCTGAGGTACTCGCAATGTATATTCCACTCTTGGGCACAGCCGTCTGAGGTATTATTTCATCTGCAATTGCCAGATAAAGCTTTGCAAAGTCAGAAATTAAGCATTTCACCCTTCACTTAGTCTGGCTGCATGTCATCTCCATATACGCATCAGCTACCACTTGATTGCTTAAATCGTTTAGACTTTATGAGCCTGGGCTTATTAAACAAATATCAGGAGAAGTCTTGCAGGGGAGGAATGTTAACAATTAGGACAGTGCCACTCCCCTGTCCCTTTACATGGTCTGGTGAATTGTGCCTGGTTAAGCATCGGGCCTCGCTTCGTCCCAGCTCACCAGCTGTCCAGCTGCGTATGCTGGGCTAACAGCACTGTTCGAGCTTGAGCAACTTTTGTTTTGAAACTCAGCAAGGATTGGCAGGACCACCAAGTAGTAACTGGCAAGGGTTGAGAAGAACCCTCTCCACAAGACAGCCCAAGGCATCCCTGAAACATTATTTGGTTTCTAATTTAAACAGGCCCTTGCTGACACAGGCTGGCCTTCTAATACTAGGATGAGAACCATGTGAATGGAGAGGAAATCGTCATCTGTATAGAAAGCAGTTTCTACTTACTATTGAGACAAATGGGCAAATGTTTGCCTTTTTGCTAAAACGAGTGAAAGGGCAAAGTTCAGAGGAACTGCATTGTAGCACTGGAAACTAATGTGAAACTAAATTGGAGAGCCTTGTGTACATATTTGATACTTGGAAAAGGATGGTCATATGACTGAAACAGTGAACTGAACATCAGGAGGTCTGGGCTCAATTTCTAGCTCCACATTAAGTTTCTTGTGATTCAGGGAAAGTCCCTTTAATTCATCATGGCTCCATTTCCTCAATAAAATGAAGAGTATCTTCCCCCTCTTTGTAATTAGTAATTGCTTGGGATTCTTAGATGATAATGCTATAAATATGTGTGACTTCATTACTAGAAACTGAAAAAAACACATTTCGCTACAAAAGTTCTCTGAATTTAGGCTTCCACAGAAAATATCTCTAAGCAAAAAATTTGCTAGAACCATGTAATAAAAGGAAATAACTTTTGCCTATCTCGGAGCAATGCCTTGTTTCCATTCCAACACTCAGAAGCTCTTTAGGGCAGGGACTGTTTGAATCATCTGTTATTTATATCTCTCTGTAGTAAATATGTGAAAATACAGAGCTTCTCAGATCCCAGATTTCACTGCACAATTTGGCAACATCTCAAATGTATGTCTGAACAACACCTAGGCACGCATCACCTTTTTCCTCCTGGCTGCACTGCAATTTCTGCAGAGAAGTAACTCAGAGCGTTCTCATAGACACATTTAGGGGGACCGCACCCCAGGCTATGCCACAGCATCACCTGCCAGGCAGGTAGGTCAGAGGGGGCCAGCCACTCCTTGGTAGGGCTCAAAGTACAACTGTTACGCATATAAAATAAACAACGTTGCCCCCACTGAGTTCCGCAGAAGTCCTAAACAGGCATTCTTGTAGAGCTAGGTGAAAGCAGGCATTTGTTCTTCATAAAGCACCATGAGAAATAGGCAGAAAGAATAAACCCCATCTGCACACAGACTACACTTCCATCCCACGTATTCTGATCCATACGAGAGATCACTTGGAGCCAACCACAAAACATAACTAGTTCTACGCACCCAAGACTCATTAGCATGGTTTTTCCATCCCTAAAGCAGTATTTCAAAAACACTAATAAATCATAATTTAAGTCTTCATAGAATTTTACATACTTTACTTTAAAAGCATTCCTATAAGGCTGCTGTTATCTAGCACAGATATTTACATGATTTGTTCAAAGTCATGTGAATCAGTCACAAAGCTGAAACGAGAATTCAAAAACCTCCCTATTTCCACTATTGGGGCTTATTTCTCTAAAGAATATGGTCTCAGGGAAACCTTTGCAGGGTGAGTTTAAAATCTTTTTAAGATGATGGTAATGAAAAGTGGAACAAAAAGATACTAAAATCAAAGTAAAAGTGGGTCTGAAAAGTAGCATTATGACTCTAGAAAAAAATGACTTCATCAGATGAATCAAAAATTTCCTTATCCCAACTGTTCTGTGATGCCCTCTGAATTTCTCTACTGTTGTTCCAGGAAGTTGTTCCAACAGGACTGGCTAGACCAGGTCATCATTTGTGAACAATAACTATCATGCGGATAGTAAGTCCTAAGTGGTCATCTACACTATTAAACAAGCAAAATGATATATTTAATGTAGGAATTAAGAAAGTAAAGCTCAAACATCAGGAGATGTTTCCTTTGACCTTGCTGCCCCCGCCCCCCCCCAAAAAAAAAAAAAACAAAAAAACACCACCAAACTACCCAAGAAGAGAAGTAGGGAAGTGCATATAATGCCCATGAGTAAGTAAGGGGTTGTCAGCTAGCTAAAATTCATTAAAAAAAGTCAGAATAAAAATATAGAATATATTAACATAAAAGCAGCCTTTGTGGGTCAAACCAATGCCACTTCTAGTTCTGTATCTTGTACTTGAAAGTGGCCTTTTAGTATGGACCAAAGGCCAAGTATAGATGATATTTCCCCAGAACACTATTTTTTGATAAAGAGTTTCCTGAGCTGAATGTGAATTCTGCACACTTAAGTTACCAACAATGGATTTCTTATATATGAACTTGTCCAGACTTCCTTTTAACTCATTCAAAATTTTAACATGTAGAACATCCAGTAACAAAGACTTCTACAACTTGTCAGGTGAAGAACCATCTCCTTTTGTTGATTATTAACATGCACCTGACTAGCTTCCTTTAATACCTTCTGGCTCTTATAATGTGAGGGGCAATGAATAATTGATTCCTATCCACTCCATCAATTACATTCATCATTTTATGGACCTCTATCACTTCCTCCTTCAAATGCCTTCTTCCAAAGAGTCCTAGCTTACTTCTGTGGAGGTCATTCTGTACCTTTGATCATCCATGTGGCTTTTCCCTGAATCTTTTGCAGTTTAACTACCTTGGTTGGTAAGAAAGGAGAGGGGCAGACTTAAAGCTTTTCTTAGACTACCTTAGAGAAAATGTCACTGTATCTTTTGCTATTTTTATGTGGCAAATGAGCCACATGTGTGTTAATTAGTGTTGACATAGACATATGGTAATGCAACCTCAACCAGTTCAGCACTACTATTCCACCTCTTTCACTGAGGTTACCATCCTCACACCATAGTCAACAGGAGAGATAATGTGACCACGTCAGCCACTCCTGTGCAAAGTCCCTTTCTTTAAACCTGCTTTGGAGTGGCATGGCTGAAGCAAACTGTTCCCTTTTGCTGACTGTAGTGAGGTCGGTAAAGATAAGTGATAGTAAGCAGGGAAGCTGGGATGGAAACTTAAATATCTAAGGTTAGTCTAGTAATACCCTGAGCTATTTTGTACAATTGGTCTGTTCAGCCTCTGAACATGAGAGAGGGATGAGCATAACATGACAGTAGTAGTAGCTGGTAGGTGAGTTAAACCTTGAAGTCTCCCTGGTGATCTCTCAAGAAACACTAAATATTGCAGCTTTTGAATGCCAGGCCCAATATGATACATACAAATGCAAACAGTGCTTTTATATCTGTTGGCAAGTTACACATGCCAGGTTGGCTGTGCTTCTGTGGGAGATGTTTAGTACCAGTGAGTTACGTGATATATTAAGTTTTAAAATTTTTGTTGTTTATTCAACAAAAAAAGATACAACATATTAAATGAGAATATCCACAATTAAAACAATACAAAGCAATATCATTAGGAGTAGAATCTCAGTGCATACAATTCACTCACTTGCCTAATAAGCAATTAAGCATTAAGAAATTTATGTGAAGTAATAATCTATTTCAGGAAGCTGCTGCCTCTCAAGGATTTCAAAACTGAATTCAGGTTTTAGACAACTTTAGTCAGAGCATTTGGAAAAATATAAAACTAACAATGTATAAAAAGTATTTTTTTCAGGCTGTTCCTTTTCAGAAGCTTAATTCTAAAGTCTACTCAGAATATATCCTATTGCAGGAGGCAGCGCTTACCAGTTTGCCTGCCAGGCAACTGGCCCCCATGTGCAGACCTAGGCTAGCCTTTGATCTACGAGCTCTACTAACTACCTCTGCTTTTTGTTTGAAACAATTTAAGGTTCTCCCTGATAAGGAGCAAGTCAATCTTGGGTTACAAAGAAAGAAATTACTACCACTTAAAACCGTTTTATCTTTGAGCTACAAGATTTCCTATCCAGCATGCAGAAAGTCTAATCTGGGAAATCATATTAGTGGAGATATAATTTAGTCTGACAAAGACGGGTTGTGATTTTTTTATTATTAGTTGCCTTATGTGTAGTTACTCTAGATGGAGAGATATCTTGTAATAAGAACTCATCAATAGCTCTGCATCATGTTACCTTGTTTTGGATTTTTAATGAAAAAAGTGGGTTTTCAGTAAAATGATACTTTTCACTAGCATGTATTTTTCTCTGCTTGTTTACTTTTCAATATGAAACGCCTAAAATTCAGGTTTTGATTTTCAACTGAGTATTTTTGGTCTTTCAAAAATGTTGAAGAACTGATAAAAGAATATTTTTCTGACTGTTTCCAGGGACAATCCAACATTGCATTAGATTTGGCCATATATACCCTGATACTTCAGCAGCATAATAAATTGTGAACAACCCAATACACCTCATTTGATTCTCTGTTGCCCCATCATTTATTTTATTTTCTCTCAGTTTGATGTTATTGATAATGAAGGCCTAAATGTACAAAGGTATTTAGGTATCCGAGGAATAATGAAAGCGAACAGATGATCACTTACTTATAAAAAATTTCCTAAAAATAGAAAGCTAAAGAATTATCTGAGTGAGAACAGATAAGGGAGTTTCACCTTTAATAGTCCCCTTGCTCACAAAGAGGCCAAGGGCCAACTGCTCTGATTTTCACTCATGCAATGGGTCTGGACAGTATGTAAACTGTGACAGAATTTGTCCCTATATAACTGTCACTGTCAATATGTTCCATACCAGTGATCAATCCCTTTCAATCTCACATACCTTTAAAGAAGTAAACTTGTGTAAGATTAAACCCCTTAAAAGAGTAAGACAATTAGTGAGTAGGAGACAGGCAAATATTTGTTAGTAAAACAGAATTAGTGTTGCTTAGTATTTTTTTGGAACAGTTCACCCTACATTACCCAGAAACTTGATATATACAAATCCAGAATGACAGCAGCCAAAATAAAGCAACCTTCTCTATAAAATGATAGTATTAAATTACATCTGCCTCAGTGGCTTTATGTAAGTTCATTTTGGCCAAAGTTAAACGTGCTAAATTTTCTATATATAACAATGCAGGAGTAGTGATAGCTAATCTTTAATGTCAAAAAACAATTTTCTTCCTGTTCTAAATTTTATTGTTCGTGAAGGGAAGCTCCATGAAGAAAATACATTGGTTAATATGAGTTATTTTTAGACTGTCATTTTCAGTGCTCCAAAAGTCTCTTCAGCATGTAAATTTAAGTAACTGAGTATTTAAATATCTATTGAGCCAAAAGTCCTGTGTGTACATTTACTCTCTCTACAGCAATACAGTAATGGTTCCCCAATGCACATTCATTAACATTTTGGCCAGTTTAATCTGAAAAGTCAGACTTAGTCTGCTGCTTCCCTTTACAACAAATAATGTTGGTCATTCTATGGCAAATGTAGTGTAGATTTTCTGTGAAATTCTACAGGGTTTGGTTCACAGCACACAGGACTGAAAACGGAGAAGAAACATTTATAGACAAACGTGAGTATTTTACAGTAAGAAGAAAACATTTTCCATCATTTAAGGCATATTTAAAGTCTAGTTAGATGTTGATTTTTTTTTCAATCTGTGCATGTTTTATACATACGTATATATATGCACGAAAATAACTTCTGAAATATAAGGCACTATGTTTCACTCATTAAGGTATAAAATTATGCCCAAATTTTGAGGTTATTTTTACCACCAGGAATGTCCTTATTTTTAATATCCGGTCTTGACTAGGAATAGATTGCTGAAAGTTACCATCTGCTTCCAGTTTGCATATAAAATCCCAATTAGCTAAACTTCATATATGTTTTGCAAGGTAATTATGCTTACTTTTTTCCAAAATGGGAAAATATTTGTCAGATAGTATCTGGAAGTCCTCATAAGCACAGCAATCTTAGCTTGACTTCATCTGCCCTCTAACATGCGCAAATAGAAGGTTATCAATTTGGTTGATGAGAGATTATGGCCTTTGATTACCACTGCCCCAAAGTACTCTGTTTCCCCTTGATTACAAACACACATAGTCAAACTTAACAAGTTAAAGAACCCTGGTTTTTAATTCCACAGGGAGAAAGGAACTTTAACGTTTCTCAATATTAACTTTAAAATACAATATCTATGTACCTTTTTTTGTGTAAGCAATTTGAGTTTCTCATGTAAATAACCTGAGCGTGCATCTATCAAACATTTTTGATGCAGCAATATTATAAAATAATCCTAACCAGTATTATCAGCACACATTATTAATTTCAAAGTCACACACTCAAATTCATCTGAGCCATAGTTTGAGAAAATTGAAGCCAACGGACACTGTGCCATTACAGATTAGATTTAGGTCCTTTATTTATCATTCTGTCTCACTTAGATTTTTCTCAGTCAAGATACAGCCAAATATAATTGAACCTCCCATGCTCAACATTTCACATTAAATTAAATAAACTGTATTTGCTTTTGATCTATTTTTCCCAATAAGTATGTGCACAGCTGCCCAGCCTTGAGCAACAGAAAAAACGTTAGGGTGGCTGAACAGAACTTAGTACCATAAGATTTAATATTTGGACAGCAACACTATCATCACATCTTTCAAGTAAATCTAGTTATTCAGAAGTACTAAATGATTTTCTGTACTCATTAATTCCTACCATGAAACACAAAGCTGGGACAATTTAGAGCATTATTCTATTTCCTTTACAAAAAGTATCTTCTGCTGATGAAAAGTTGTACAAAAGATTGATTTTGTAACAGTAAAATAAAAATCACTTCAAAATCAAAAGCTAATACTGAGCATTGCTGTTCTTTGAGTGATGCCAACACAGTCTTAGACTGGTATCCTGTTTGGAGGAGAAAAATGGATTCTTTTTAAAGATCGCATTCTAAATTTTCCATCTTGTTATTTGAATGCTATTGTACTGCTGCAACTGGTTAGCACTGCACATCTGGCTGAATTGTCTTGCACTGGTATTTTCCCTAAACTATTGTGTATGTGTGTGATGGGTTTTAAAAAAAAAAAATTGTATGCACACTGAAACAATGTCCTATTGCAGACTGCTACACACAATAATTAGTGAGAGCATATTTTTTTTCATCAAAAAAGTGCTATTTTTAAAGTAAGCCACCATGAAATTCTAGCCATGCTTTTACAATATTTTTCATTTTGGTTTTTTTTGGCTCTTAATCTCATAGGCCCAAACTTCACACTGGAAGTGTTATCTCATAAAACTCTAAATTTCAACGACTTTTACTCTACAGCTACTATTTTAAACTTACATTTATCAGGAAAAAGAGCATATAATTCAAATATTCTCATAAAAATAGTTTCACAGAAACAAAACAGATAAAGGTTCCATTCAGTAAAAGGTCAATTTTTCATAACTTTGGCTACAGAAGCCCTACAATTCAGTCAAATTTGATTCCAAAGCCAAAAGTTTCTATGTCCTGCTGCTACAGACCATCATATTAAGATTTTGCAAAGTCCATCAGACTAATGAGGGGCAAAAAGTCAATCTTTTCTCATAAAATTACCACCATGACCAAATATTGTTACTTATAAATACTACCATTTACAACATTCTCAACACTTAAGCATCTGAAAAAAAAAAGATGGAGGGGAGAGGTAAAACGATATTTCTTCCTTAAAAATAAACAAACACATAAATATCCAGAGCCCTAAAAATGCAAGGTCCTGGTTTTCTTTCTAGTAGAAAGGATCTGGAAAGCCCCTATTTCTGGTCAGCTAAGAATTCCGCTGCCATGGGGGAGCTCCCAGCTGATACACAGCCAGCATTACTGGATCCTGCACAGATACCATTTGACACCAGCACAGGATGCATTAGGAGCTGGAAAGAAGTGGCCAGAGCACGTTTTATACTTCTGAGGGCTCACATGCCTAGATTGCTCTAATTTATATTCAGACTAGCTCTGCCTTACACAAGGCAGTTCTGCGCGGCTAAGCATAAATTCAGTGCAACAGAGAATCTGGATTTAGCTAGATATAAGAGGTCTCTAATGCTAAATCATAAATTAGCCAAGAACACTGAACTTGTTTTTACTGTCCTGTAGGATTTGGGGAAACTTAGAGCCTGGACAAAAGTAATCAGTCTTCAGAGCTGTCATCCTCTGTCTTAACCACCACAACCAGGTGTCTTGGTCTATGCAAGCACACAAAACCTTGGATATGTTCTTAACTGTACTCTGATGTTGGCTATTGGGAATTCTCATCTGTACATTAATTGCTCATTTTTCATCACAAGTGCAAAATATTTGGCTGCAGACAGCAGGATTTCCTGACAAAAATGTGCAATTGTGTCTCTTGTGTTCGTCCAACCATATTTGAGACACAAAATTAACTTTCAGCACATTTTCCAACCAGCAAGCAGAAGAGATTTTGGGTTGATTGAACGGGACACATGAAGAGAAGGAAAGACATTCAGTGGAGTCTCTGTCTTCCTCCACAAGTTTCTATGAAAATGCCAAAAGGAGTTTTGCACCTTTCTTTAGAACAGGTCTGGCATAATGCCGGCTGGTACTCCCAAGCCATGTGTAAATTCAACTCAAGCTACATGCTGTATCATTTATTCTCTGAAGAAAGCTGTGCAGCATTTCTTGGAATAATGAAAACCTGGCTTCTGGTTTTCCAGATACAGATTTCTACTACCTAGTAAAATTTGGGCTTTCTGACCTCTGTCAATTTTATGGATTTTGCAGATACCAATTTCTGAACACATGCACTCCAGTGATTTCGATCAGTAGTTCCCAAGCTTAGTTCGTTTGGTTACCACCATCAGAGATGGTGCTGACCTGTGATAAGACCATCTATGCAAAACCAGAAGCTTCTTGCCGGGCCAGGTACACATGTATAAAAAAGCACRTCTGTCACCTCCAGCCCTCTTACTGCAAAGTCTCATTCATCAAAGTGGCATCCTCAATTCCATGTTTTCATCTACCATTGCACTACATGTTTCACCTCACAAACTAGAGCCTCTGTTAAGCGTCCAATCCCTTACTTACCTTTTGACCACACATCGCACCAACACAAAGCACAGTGACAGTGACTGTAGCCTCATCTTCCTACATAAAAAAGTTACCCTGCCTCACCAATCCTGCTTCTTGCTGCCTTAACCCTGCTTGATACCTTCCTGATGCAAGCAAGCACTGTGAGCTGTGCAATGTGGGATGGAGCACTTACTGCTGAGCCGATTGCTGTAGCTGCAGCTACATAAAGAAGCAAGTTACAAATGATCAGCAAAAACCTTCTGTGTGGATCTGTTTACCTCATGGCTCAGATAAGTGCTTGTATACAAGCACTGTTAACAGCTGCCATCATCATGTACCACTTTAAGTTGGCTTTGTACCACAATTTGGGAATGTCTGCCTTAGACAATAGGCACAAATACGCGTAACAGTCACATTTAGATCTGTTCTTTTCTGTTCCTGACAATGTTCTAATTTAAGATCCTAGTTTCACTTAACCAGACATTTTTACTGGAGAGAACTTCATTCCCATATGGCACCTTCAAGGACCATGACTCCTCCAGAAATTTGTATTACATGAGCCAAATTCTACTAACAGTTGTACTGCTAACAGGTCACATACTTGGGGTTTGGTTTTAGACTAATGTTTGTTTAAAAAAGTGAGGAATACATTTTGGATTGTAAATATGTTCATTCCAAAAAAACTGTGAAGAGAATAAGGAGAGTCAGATGGAAGAATTTTACCTCTACTTTGTGCTGATTATATAATTTATCAAGAAATTGTTCCACAGGCCTCCAACAGATGCTCTGCTGTTAAAGCCATGAAAAGTCATTCAGGGAGAGGGTAAAGGCCTCGGGGGTGTGGTCCACATGCTTCAGCAGATATATCCTCAGTTCTGGCCTGCAGATAGCACATCTGGTCCAGGCATGGACCTGATGGTTGGCCAAAATACAGGCTTACAATAATGCTCCTTTTTTCAGCTTTAATGTAAGCCTGTTTTCTTGCCAAATTCAAATCCTGCCAAAATTTGGCCAAAGATGTTTGCTCAATTGTGCAATATCTTAAGTTTATATCCAACAACTCTTTGCAAAAACAATTGTATCGTGTTTTTAATGTTTACAGGCATTAACAATATTTAATTTTAAGTAGAATTTTACTGCTGACACTCTCGCGTTTTACAGTAAATTACCTTAGAGAGGGTTTTTCCATTAGCTCTTAGTGTCACGAGTCCTGCACAGCACACCAAAGCACTGGAGCTAGAGAGACCAGAACTTGGAGGGATGGTTCCATCTAGCAGACAATTCATTCCAGTTGGGTTATTAAGACCAAAATGTTCCTAACAATGAAAAAATAAACAATCTCAGTTTCAAGTACAGACAGGCTCAGGCTTGCAATTATCTGATACTTAGAAAGAGAATCTTTCTGCTGAGTTGCTGGAACCAAGGACCTGCTTCTGGTATCTCCAAAATAAAGCAAAATTTTCCTTCTATTCCTTAAGAGCAAAGCCAATGGTAGGGCTTTAGCCAAAGGTATGTCTGCAATTCCTCTACACAAACATATATGAGCTGACAGAACTGTACCCCAAGCAGAATTCAGTATGGGCTAGACGCCCAAGAATTTACCAAGCTTCGTGGGTGGGTTTTGCAGCAACTGGCTCTGCTCTGAGCTGCCGTGGTGACAGTACCAGAGGTTACCAATGATTTTATACCCTACTTTTGTCCTTTTCTCCACAGCTCTTCACTTAAGGCATCCTGAAGAGCTTAAGGTCCACTTTATGCTTCACTTCTAATGCTGGCATGTGGTATTAGGGAGCCACAATCACGCTGATGGGGAACTAGTAGCCATGTGTTCAAAGCCAGATACTCCTATCTCCTGAAGCACCCACAGGACTGACACTGAGAAAACCACAACGGTACTTGAAGGACACTATGCTTTAGGAGGCACAAAGACATACCTACCAGCAGTGATGGTCTCTGTCATGCTATTTTTAGAATAAATTTTAAAATATTTTTACATACACGATAGATAACACAGATAATACATTTAATCCAGAAGTCATAAATCCTCGTGTACATACTCTTTTAATTATACTATTTAGTTGCTTTGTCTTTTCATTTATAATCACTTTAATATAAATTTCTCTCTGTTGTTAGTTTGAAATAAACATGCAGTACTTATTAAAAAATCATTGAATATATATGGGGGGGTATATGACTAGCTACATTCTGATACAGATTTATATGTCAATAAACTACATTGCGATGTCAATAAACAGAAAAAATTGCAGTGTTACCATAAAGAAATGCCCACCTTCAAAAGATTTCTACTACTTTTCCTGAAACAACTTCAACCATAAATACCAATGGTAGAGATCAGCAAACACAAAGAGCCTCCTTTAATGTCTTCTACTGTCACTTCAAATTATTTTAAATTTCCCTTTCTACAAATATAAGGGAATTCATACCTGAAATACTATTGCTGCCCATGCCCCTTCATGAAGAACACTAGACAGGCTTGTTCAAAAACAGAAAATGCTTGAGTACTCAATCAGAAACCGATCCACAGTTTCTGGATTGTTTTGAATGTGAATCAGGCTTGCAAACTTATCACGCAATGTTTAAATAGAAAACGTACTTCAGTTTCAAAAATGAAAATGGACTTTGCCAAGTTCTGCAATAGTTCTGTCCCAAAAGGATAGCATGTTCAACTTAATATAAACAGATTATCCCGCTGGACCCTCTGAGTACTTGTATTTCAGAGTTTCTTAAGTCTGTAACATTTATGCTTATTTTCTGCCAGTGCTAGAGTTTGCAAACCTGCTTTGCAAATTAACCTTCAAGCTTGTCCTCAGGAAACAAATCTCAGTAGCAGACTGCAAAATAAATAAAGTCATGCTAGCCTTAATATAAGAAAGCATATATTGTAAAGAAACCTAATCCATATCTCTACAGTCAATGCAATTTCAATGCTTGTGTTACTGAGCAATACAAAATTGAAAATACTCATGTTACTGCAAAAGTAAGTAATTTATTGGGGTCTAAACATAGGTGTGGGGATGTGCTTGGGAACTGTGGATTGTAATAAAGCGATTTATGGCACTGATTGTTCCAAATATTGTATTTTGAAGACTCCAGTGGCAGGTTTGAGGCAGGCTTTGTTGGCTGTCTGCAGTCCTTATCTATTGGATCGTCCTGTGGGGTGACCTAGATGGCCTATCCTGAGGCAACCTTCATGTGCTTTAAAAAGCACATTTACCCATAATTTGGGCTGGCTGTGGCGACCTGTTCCTGACCTAGCCATCACTGTTTATCCCATCTGCCCTTCCAGAAATATCACTGGATTGACATGGAGCTGAGAAGTCACCATGTTTTTTCCTCAAAGGGCCATGAATCACCTGCAAACAGCAGGTGAGATTTATAGGAAGTCTCAGTTGTGAGTTCAGGCTGCCTCCCAGGACAACACACGATCAGCACTTGGTTTCACAAGCAGTTCAGTCTTCAAGTCAGTCTGGAGACAGGCTAGCTCACGAAGGAGAAGATAAAGCTCAAATGAGCAGACAGGAAAATGACTGTCTGTTCAGTGTTCCTGCCTTTACCGTAAGTGTGCCTGCATAGCTGCACTCTTAACTCAGGGAATTTTTAAAATCCCATTCAAATTCCACATGCTGAAAATCTGCATAAGTAATGGTTCTTACTGGAATATTTTGTCTGTATGCTGTTTACTTACTTTTTACGTTTTCTTTTGCCTACTGCATGAATCAGCTTCACTCAGTTGTTATGCACAAGTTGTAGGTTTCCAACATTAGTGGAAATTAATGGTTTTTAAAATGTTTCCGTAGGAAGAAAGGAACTAAAATATGATCTTTGTGTCCTGACAGACAAGCCTCCAAACCTTTTTAAAAGCAAATTTTAATTACATAATTCCATTGGAAAGCACTTTTTTTTAACTTCAAAATACAGAAATGTCATCTTGATAATGAGTTTGATCATGATTTTACTAAATAAGTAATTATTTGCTATTGTAATTTATGTAATAAAAAGGAAAACAGTGCTCTGCAAATATTTTAAAACAAACCCACTCATATCTCCTCTTCAAATTTTAACATAAAAATACTTACCTGTATGTCAAGAAAAGCTATAGAATACAGGGAATTATTTTCAGGGTGAATAGATATGCTTGTTGTATTTTACTTCTACATTAATTTCATAAGTTAAATGGATTTGGCTTACCTGAATACCCTTCAGTCCACACAGGAAGTAGTTATGCCATTGAGGTTTGGTTTTGTTAATCTGAATATTATTAACACTAGTACTGAAATCCCTGAAAAAAAACCAGAAAAACCTTGAGGCTTTAACTTGTCAGTAAATTTAGTTTGGAAAAAACATGGCTTGTTACTGCCATCTGCTGATGAACAAAAACATTTCGATGTTCACTTTTTTCCGTGAAATGTTTTTCAGTGTTTTTTGTACAGATTTTCTTTATTAATGTGGGCATGGGTACTGGGTTGATGGTTGGACTCGATGATCTTAGAGGTCTTTTCCAACCTTAATGATTCTATGATTCTATGATTCTATGATTCTATGATTCTAATCAACTCTATAAGGATATTTTAGAAGGAATCATAAGAATTTTTGCTGAAGTTATAGACTTTATTAAATAAATTCAGAAATCAAACTACTTTTGGCATCCTTAATTGAGGCAGCATGCCTTCCATCACATGTGTGTATGTTCTCTTGATCTCTTAGAGAAGTGAAAATCCAAATAATCATATCTGTCAAACCTAGAATAGAGATAAATACGCTTCAGGCTCTCTAGTAATCCCTGCTCAGGAATTCATTTTCATTACCTTTGCTCTGAATGGCACTTCACTAAAACAGGCCTAATGTTGCAAAATTATATTATGTATGTTACAAGATATAATTAAAATAATTTAGTTTAAAATAGTTTCTCTCTTTCCTCCAATATAATTCTGACAATGATTTTCCTACTCCATCTTCATTTCAAAATAATAAAAAATGCTAAGCCTGAATGTTCCTAAAGAAACTAATGCTATAGATAGATGCTGTCAGAATGGGCATGGAGTGATGTGCAGAGGCCTCAGAGGAGCATGCATTAATCACCAAGAAGTGCAGATTGTTTAGAAGTCTATACTGTTGAACACCCAATAACTGTATCTACCTGATGTCACTACAGCAGATGCCCAACACAGAAAGAAGAAAGGCACTGAGAATGTCAAGAAAAGCTAACAAAAAATATTCAAAAGTTGCAGACTAAGCTGTGCTTTACAAGGCAAGGTCTGCCAAGCAATATGAACAGAGGCAGCTGAATTCCCTGGAAATATTTATGTTTCATGGGAATAAAAACACTTCCAAGGAATTATACAGCAGGGGACAGTCTGCAACTGCTAAGAGGATGGAATTTTTCATTCTTACGCTAGTCCCAGTCTGTATCTGTAAACTATGTAGGTTAGTGACGTGCTGGTTTTATTTTTATCCAAAATAATAGCACTAGCTCATACGTGTAATGAATACCAGTGTGAAGGTGTTTTTATCAGTATTCTGTTACCTATGGAGAAACAGTTATACTAATATAAAGCATCTTTACAATGATATAATTGTCTTCAAATGATGGCTGAAAACTTCACTTTATTCTGGTGCAATTAAGGGCTGCAATTTTTGTGTTATGCAACCCCCAAACCCGACAACCAGTGTAAAACTGGACCCACAATCCTGCCTCCTCTTCATATGGTCTAATGCTAGCTATGCTACAGTGAGCTACTCCGATTGTATTATCAGTCTACAACCTATTCCTAGCTCAATGTTAAGTGACAGATCTTACCCTTTAAGTATCTACTTAGAATTACCATTTTGTCAGTTATACATTCAATTTCAACATTCAATGCAGTGCAGAACTATCAGAGATTGGTGTATAGTTTAACATGTAAGCTGCTGTCTTTCAGTCTGAACTGTTTAAAATAGTGCCACTTCCAGGACTTCATCAACAATGCAGCATCAAAGAATTGTATAAAGTTAGTGTGAGAAATTACTGGGGTTTGTAGAGTAACACAAAAGATCTGGAGTATTGAGATTACAATACAAGGAAAGTTTGAGAATAACTGTAAATTCTTCCAATTTGAGATTCATGTATATTTAGAACAATCTCCCAGAGAATAAAACAACATCATTTTACTTATGGCTTTTGAATATAATAAAAAAAACAGAAGTACTTGTAAAATAGAAAAAAATTCTCAAAAGTCATAAAGATTGAAAAAATCCTGTGTTTGTTTATGCTTGTTTTCTACAATGATGCTAAATTATTATTGTAAAAAAGCAAGGTTGATGGAAATCAATGCGTAAAAGTGATTAACAGAAAGCAAATTTGAAGTCCTCTTTCCCTCAAAGAAGAGCTCTACAATATTTTGTCTCCATAATTCCTTTGATACAATCAGACCAAGTAAAACTTCAATGAACAAAAAGGCATATTCTATGATTACATTTGCTGGTTCTCAAGATAAATTAAAATAATGACTTCTTAAAATGCATGTCGCTCATTTCTGCAATCTTCTCGCATAGAAAAGGAAAGAAAAATTGGCTTTGATTTTGGCAAGTTTCATATGGACATATTTGACACAAACACAGAATGTGGGACTGTCGAGATCCCCAGAATCCCTAAGTCTATTTTTTTGTTACCACATTCAATTTTTTATAAAAACCAATTCCCAAATGCCCAAATTTTATCTTAAATCAGTAAATCTTCAGTCTTGCCTTCAGTCCTCCTACTGGAAGGCAGGCAGTTTGATATAAGGACTTTATAATAAAATAAAATAAAAAATTGGGGAAAACATACCCATAAGGTAAAAATACTCTGATATTGTCTGTTCCACACTTTCTGTTTTAAAGGATTCCTGGGGAAGCTTGCCCCTCCTCCAAAGCTAAATATAAGCATTCCAATTCTTCTGTATAATTAGAAAAGGTGAGTTTTCTGAGTACTGTGAAAAAAAACATGTGGCTGAGGTGTTTTTTACTGTTTTAATCCTTATTTTTTGGGAGACCAATCTGGCTCTTTCTCACAGAACCTCATTGTCTTGTCAGTCTGTTAGTTTATCTGTTTGAGTCCTCTGTAAAAAAATTCTGATTTTTTTAAAAAAAGATTTTCAGGTTTTGCCACAATATGGAAACTGATTGGTAATTATAATCCTCTGGTATTTCTGAGGGCATTTTGAGATGTATCATGTCAGATATTCTCCGTACACGTACTTCTCAACTACAGAGATGTTATGTGAAGGGGAGGTATCGGGAACTTCAAAAGACTGTAACTTTTGAATCTCGTTTTAGCCCAAATAACATAAAAGGTATCTGACCAGTTGGGATGATTTATGATGAAAAACACATAGGTGTTTTTTCTCGCAACCTGTTCTCTGTCCTGTTTTTCCTAAAAGTCAACATGAACTATCAGGGTGGAAGAAGGCTACAGAACTGTTACACATTTTACCAGTTCACAAAACAAGAATGAAATAGGAAATAGTGATTCTACGGAGGCTTATGGTTAGTCCTGTTTGCCAAAGGCCTATATATATGCATTCACCACAGGCATAAATCCACCAGTGTAACAGGCTGAGAAAAAAAGATATACTGTCAACAGTTTTGTTATGTGGTGTAACATTCAAAGTGTTGAAAAATATTTCTTTGTTATGAAATTATGGGCCTGTTTTAGCTTTGTTTTTAAGCAACAGTGTCTCAACAAAACAGAGATGCTTAATGCTGTATTCTGAGACGTCTTCTTGGTTTATGGTTTAAAACATATGATTTCAAACGGAAACCAGGACAGATATAAAAATATAGTGACTGTGTATGCAATTTGAATGCAAAGGCTGTAATTCTAGATTCGGTGGGAACTATATGTACCTTAGGAGAAGGCCCTTTCAACTGTGATGTAATGTGCCAAAGCTTAAAGACCAAGTAAAAATGTTTACCTTTTGATTACTGCTTTATTTAGTATCCATTATAAGAACTTTTCCTAATCAAAGCTATTATAATTCTGGAACTATTGCCTTTTGCAGAATGGTTTTGCAATACAGCTTAAGCCCTGTTATAGGTTGCTATTAAAGAAAGGGAAAAGTCCCACTCACATCTTCCATTTCCTTTCCCCCTGCTCACCACTACATGTTCCCACTGTTTACCCCGAGTCAGCTTTAGTGCTGAGTGCATGTCAATTCAATTCACTAAAATGACAGAAAATTAACCAGGCAAAAAATGGGTGAGTAGTGCACTTTACCTTAAGATCAGACAAGTACTACACCTGGTAAAAGGCAGAGGATGGATCGATGTTAGAAGCCGGGACAGGCAGACTAGGGGTAAAAGAAGCAAGCCATTGCCTTTTGGCGGTTGCAAACTCTTAATTCAGCCCATCTGTAATGTGAAAACGTACTCCACAAAGTGAGTGAAAAATATTTGAGTATTTATACTTACCATGGAAGTAAAAATTCCTTTCAACTGCCTTAGTCACAGGCAGCAGCTCAGAACATGTTTTTATAACAAACTGAGCTTTAAGCAGGAATATGTGCTTAAGTAGTTCCCACTTTTGGCAATATGTTCCTGTCCCTGTGCTGCCATACACTGTGCTTTCGGGGAGTAATTTACCATTAAACTAAACCTTAAACTAAACTTGTGCCAATTCCGATTTTTGCAAAATGCCCACAAAAGTTCATGTGGATGAGTGACCTGATCCGAACTGCCATGCAACCACACAATGTTACAAGGAAGGAGGCAGAAAAACTTGGCTGAAGTTGAAAATAATGGCAGGATTATTTCCCTATGTTCACTACTTGTGAGACCATAGCTGGAATACTGCGTCCAGTTTTGGGGTTTCCTAATGCAAGAAAGACGTCGGCAAACTGCAGGGAGTCTAGCAGAAGGCCATCAAGATGGTTACAAGGGATCTCCAAAGGTCCCTTCTAACCTAAATTAGTCTATGATTCTGTGAACAAGCAGCTGTGGACTAAGTGGAAGAGAGGGAATACAGATCCTTTGAGCCAGGACTGTTGCTAAAGCCGTTGTGTTGTGAAAATACAGCCCCAGGTTCTCCAGAGCAGGGGAGTGTTAGCTTACATATGCAGTAATTGATTACAAAACATTTCACTCCTTCTCCAGGAGAAACTGAACTGCTGCCAATTATGGGGATTACATCAAGGAAGATGAGCTAAAAGAAGGGAAGACAGAATTGCACTTTTAGAAAGATTGAAAAACCAGAGGCCTCACAAGAGAAATCTGAACAAATAGGTGGGAGACAGAAGCAGTGAAGCTATTGCTCTAAACTAATGTGCACAGCATAGAGTCAACGGGATTCCATCCACTTATATCATTCATTTTACACAATTAAACTCTATATTGCAATGGAAGTTTGTCAGATCTCTGAAAAGTTAACCTGTATTGCAATTGCATAAAGAGGTTCATAAAAATTAGTGAATAAACAAAGTAATTACTTACAAGTATAAAGAACTGGTATTTGCCAGTTGCACAACTTGAGTTTTTACAGGTTCTACTGCAATCAGTATATCTTGTTCTATAGCCATAGGGAGCACAGCATAACCACAGTAGTCTATATGTTCTCCTACCAAAGAAACAGACAATTAAAATATTTTGGAATAATTCTTTCTAAAATAGCAGTGACAGGGCTTTTACAGGGGTTCAGTTTGTTTACTGTACAAGATGATTTCTGAGTATAGTCTCAACTCTTATTATTTAAAGTTTGGGGTGCATTTCCTCCATTTCATATTACTGCATAAAAATTTTGTTCTTTCTTTAGTGATTTTATTTATTGCATCTGTTTATAAATCTTCATGTTTTAACATTGGCTTATAAAAATTAAAAAACCACTTTGTAGATTATTGTCCAGCAATGAGAATGGCCACATTATTTGTACATTGTTACGACAGGACAAAAAATTAAGTCAAATCAATCACATTTAACTGATGACTGGAAGATAAAGGCACCACATGACTCCCCATTATGTGATGTCCTCTGCTCATGTGGGTGATTCATTAGCCACTAGATAAGGCTTGCGGTGGAATTTTTTTTTTCCCCCATAAAATTTCTGGACCTTTTTCCAAGAAGATAACAACTATATTTAAATAATCATTAATACAGTTACATACAACACATAAAGTAACATTCAAATAGAAAATGTATGTAGTAAACATCCTCTCTGTTGGGAATAATTCCCAGTTAGCATATGCTGTCTATTTAATCTATATGGTATGTTCACACAACACTGAGATAAAAATTATCATTAATTGCACAATGGACGAATTAATTTTTAAAGCTCTGTTTTGCAGGATCCTTTTACTTGCAATGTCTTCAAATGCGTAGGGTTACTTTATGAATATACAAGAAATTGAGCTCTAGGGAGAGCACAATCCTAACATAGAGAAATCTCAAAAATAAGGCTGCCACAGAAATACAAGTCCTAAATACAAAATAATTGTGTCTCTCCAGTGTGCCAGTGAATCACAACCAACTGTTCTAAGTTCTGTGGACACATCTCTATGGAAGAGTAAAGAAGAGGAGATGATGGCAGAATCATTTCATGCTTTATCGTATGTATTGCTGTCTGGCTGGTTATATTTGCTAACAAATTATAATGGAAGAGAAAAAAATATACTAATTTAATTTGTGGATGCACTGTTCATGAACTACTTTAGATTAGACATCCAAAGCCTTTCAAAAAAATGGTATCCAACCATAGGCTAGCAAGTTACTCCAATTTTCAAAATCATCACTTCTGTCTATAAATGTTTTTTCCAAAACTGGTATTTGAGTGTGCAGTTGTTTATAACGAGATAGAGTAAAAGCTAGTAAAGTATTATATTCTCTTTTCCATTTATCACAAGCAACTTCTCTGAAAAAAAATAAAGACCAACATTATTTTGATTCTGTGTTTTAAACTACTAGGCTTCCATGATGGCAGATAAAATAAAATAACAGAAGATATTTTTTCTCTTTTACCTATTAAGTTGACTCTCCCTGGTGCACGAACATAAAACTTGGGAGCCGATCCAAATTTTGATATAAACATCTCCTTCAGCATCTGCAATCTGAAAGGCAGGTTCGAAACATTTAGGATTATATTTGCATAAAAGGCAGGAATTTTCAATGTTTCTTGAAGTAAATTTGATTCAGCTTTTTCAAGTACATGGGGTTTTCTCTGTTACATCAGGAGCGACATTAAGCTGCTTGTTTTTGCTCTTCACATAACATTGATTGTGACAGAGGAGAAAAGACTCTATTTAGAATATTCTAATTAATAAGAAATGTGCATGTTCACTTGAAAAGGATAGAAGGGGCCTTATTTTATTTAAGTCCTCTGTCTAGGTTGGTTCTAGACAGAAGCAGGGAAGGCAGTTGCCTGGAGTAACAAAATACCATGGTCTCCACCTACCTCTCCTATGCCACAGCTCTGTAGAACTGTTTGCCATTGAGGAAGAATCTGGCAATGTGGACCAATGGCTCCTTTGTGGCACGGGGATTTGTCACATACACACAGAGGCACTCCCTTCGAAGTCAGATCTGACCGCACCAGGCCTGAGCAAATTCATTTTCTTCTAAGTTTTGACTTTCATCAATTTCCATATTAGACACTACCCCATTTCTGTACAAATGCGTATACAGAGAACAAAAATTCCAAACCTAGATTATCCCTGTGACTTACTTAGACAGTATTTACTCTACAGGTTTACAGCAACCGTTCCCAGAAAGTTCTTCAGGTTTTCCATTTGGAGGTGCTAGACATGCCACTGAAGTTCCAACGCAAAATAAAATTTGGCATATTGCTTTATTTCCTAAGACTGTAAAGGTATCTAGCTTGCACCCTGTGTTTGCAAAGTTGGGATGCTTTAGCATGTCATGCAGGAACAGTGGGTAAACAGACGGAGGAGAGATTAAGCCATTATCTTAGAGAAGCATAAGAAATTTGATAGTGATTCACTTCAAAACTACCTTAAAGCAATTTAGTTTGCACACTAACCCATTAACTTTCATTAATGTAAGCAACAAATTGTGCTGGTTTTGCCTGGGGTAGAGTTAATTTTCTTCATTGTAGCTAGCACAGGGCTATGTTTTGGATTTGTACTGAAAACACTGTTGATAATACAGGGATGTTTTAGTTGCTGCTGAGCAGTGCTTGCGCACAGCCAAGACCTTTTCTGCTTCTCACACCACCCGCCAGCGAGTAGGCTGAGGGTGCACAAGGAGTTGGGAAGGGACACGGCTGGGACAGCTGACCCCAATGACCAAAGGGATATCCCACACCACATGGCGTCATGCTCAGCATATGAAGCTCGGGGGAGAAGAAGGAAGTGGGGCACGTTCGGACTGATAGCGTTTGTCTCCCAAGTAACTGTTACCCATGATGGAGCCCTGCTTTCCTGGAGATGGCAGAACATCTGTCTGCCGATGGGAAGTAGTGAATGAATTCCTTGTTTTGCTTGCATGCGTGGCTTTTGCTTTACCTATTAAACTGCCTTTATCTCAACCCACGAGTTTTCTCACTTTTACTCTTCCGATTCTCTCCCCCCATCCCAGTGGGGGGAAGTGAGCGAGCGGCTGTGTGGTGCTTAGTTGCTGACTGGGGTTAAACCACGACACAGACTAAAATGATGAAAAAGCAGTAAGAATACAAGAAAAATAATCTTTAAAATGGGACTTATAATATTTCACTGGCATACCCTGTTGGCTTTAAAGCATGTAGCCAATTAAATTTATTTTTTTGTTTTTTAGTCTACTAACAGAAATCCAGTAACAGGAACCCTGCTAAGGTTTCTACATTTAGTCTAAAACTAGAAATGGAAGCCTAGTTAATGCAAAGCGTAAGTAAGAAGACAGCAATGAGAAACAGATGTTACAAAATTTCACAGTCAATTATTTAGTTTGTACTTCTTTGTAAAAGCTGTGTTACTGTCCAACTACATATATTCAAATGTTTTGTAAGATTTCTTTAGATGGAAAGCTACAAAATATTATTTGTTGTGATTCTTTTTAACAGATCTTTCAGTACTTTTCCATCTTGGTGCCCAATAGCAAAGCTGTATTAGGTCCCTCTATCTAATTTTCCCTTCTTATAATCTCCCCTAGTATTGACTAGTTTATCACCCTTCCAATTAGCAGAAGC
This sequence comes from Oceanodroma leucorhoa, assembly GCA_030449065.1. Lineage (NCBI taxonomy): Eukaryota > Metazoa > Chordata > Aves > Procellariiformes > Oceanodroma > Oceanodroma leucorhoa. Next base: position 5,544,874 of record JASVER010000034.1, read on the forward strand.
AATTTTTTCCATTTCATTGTACAATCCTTTTTCTAGATCACATTAATAATAATATAGTCCATGGGGGAATCTGTTGGCAGAATTCTAGGTGTTAACTTTATTCCTTTCTGTGTCAGTATTTAGAATGCTTCTTTGTTTCACAGATATTTTTATAGTGGTGCTGGTACCAAGAGACTAAGAACAAACAGAGCAGTCATGGGGGCATGTTTATCTAAGTGTTGATTGATCTCTTTTTTTAATGTGGGTTTTACAAGCAGGCCTGATGAAAGGCTATTTACAGGCTTTGGCCTTGATGTTGCAATATGCATGCTGCATTTTAAGCACCTACATCAAAGATGATTGTCAAAAGTGTTAAGCAAAGGCATCCCTCACAACTTCACACATCCAAGTCTGGAAATGCTGGACTCATCCTTTCCATGTGATTTACACTGAAACACAGTGCAATCATACGCAAGTAATAAAAGTTTAAAAAAATGACCCTTCTCCAGTGCTAACATGGGTAAAAAGGTTGGTTTGAACTGTTTGTGCATTCTACTTCCACACACCGAGTGCAACTCCGTGGGGAAAGAGCATGCGTTGGCACGTGCCGCAGCCATACCAATACAGAGCCAGGCCTACATTGTTCCAGGGAATCGCACGGGCATTTCTTTTATAGCCAAAAGGACGAGAGAATAATCAGTATCCCCAAAATTCTGAAAAAAGAAAAAATGTTAGGAGGAAAGATGAATGAATTATTCCCCCTCCTGTCACAGTGGCACTTTGCGAGAGGCAGCAGGGACGTCTGGGCTGCAGGGAGTTGTGTTTGGTGGGGAAGGGGCAAGAGGGGCCGGTGAGCGGCGTGCAGCCCTGCAGCAGCGGGATAAGGAGGCCACAGGCCTCTCTCTGAGCCCAGGCCCGCTCGCCGGCAGCGAAATCGAAGTACGCCCAGGCCAGTGTGGCTGCGGCAAGGATGCTCCTGGGGCCACGCAAAATGCAAGTGTCACGCTATTTGTATTGAGAGGGCTCAAAATATCACAAGTCAAAACCCTCTCACACCTCAGACTGAGGGCATGGAGACAGACCGTCTCACCTGTCCTCCCACCTCCCCTGACCACCTGCAGACCGCCCGCCCCTTCGTGCATCATAAACGGCGGCAGGCTTCCGCGTCCCGGCTGCGGACGTGGCCTCCCGCTGCGGGGCCGCCGCCGGGGCCGGGGCGAGCGACCGACCCACCCACCTGGGCTGCTCCACCAGCTGAACCGGGAGGGTGCCAGGGGCGTCCGCCGCCATGGTGGCTCCCCCCGCCGGCCCCTGGCTGAGGCGGGCAGCGGCGCGGTGCGGCGGCTCTGGCAGGACCGCGGTCACGGGACAGGCAGACACCGTCCTTCCGGGCGGCGGAGCTGGCAGCCCGGCCTCCTGCCCGCCCCGGCTCCGGCCCCGGTGGCGGGGCGCTGCTGAGGCGACGGTGCTCAGCCCGCAAGCCCGTCTCGCAGGCACACCGGCACCCCGCAGCTCCTCACACACCACAGTGCGGACATGACAGAAAAGCTGCTGCGACTTGTGAAGGAAATGTTTTTGGTTTTTTTCCTTCATTCCTGTCAGAATTTAGCTGGCAACAGAGAAACTTTAAAAACTGCCCCCGGTTCTGTGCGCGGGGCCAGGCGCGGGCTGCCCCCGTGGGCGCCTCGTGCGCCCTGTGGGGTTGGCGTCACCCTCAGCGCTGTGCTTAGGCGGGTGCCGGCTCTCCGGCAAAATGCATGTGTATTGAAAATACTAAATGAATTGGCCATGCTTCCCCCTACAGCTTCCCCACCCCCCCACCCCCCCACACACACCCTGTGTTTGTTTCTTTGGTGTGTGTTTCTGCCAGCTTCCCTCAAAAAAGCAGTCTCAGAGCTCCTGTTTACCCCTCAAGATTAATAGCTGCAGTTACTCTGAGGAGCTGAGCTTTTCAAATGCATTTACAAGCTCACTCACTCGTTGTTACTGTCTATTTTGGTGTATATCTTAAAGCCCCTAATATTCAACTCATGAAGCTTTTAAGTGCTTGGACTGAGAAAAGCATAGTAACATTGTGGATTTACGTATCTTTCTGAGCTAAAACTTTTTTCCTCCTGATTAGTATGGTTGGCAGAATAGAAATAGGATTTTTAAGACACTTAACAGTAGCCATAGGGAAAAAAAAGGAAGACCGTCAGAAACTGTAACGACATAAAATGACCAACAACAGAAAAATCTGGAGATCCAATAAATACTGCAAATGCATCTAGGAGTCTGTGAGAACCACTGGCCTTGTGGAGATTGTGGAGAGGCAGAGCTTGTCTGCCTGGGGTTTTTGCCTCACTCAGTTGGAGGCGGCAGCAGAAATTAAGAGTGTAAAAATCTATAGAAAGACAGTGCTTTGCAAGGCCCGTGTTTTTAGTTTAGGCCTTTTAAAACTGCTGCTACAGTATTACTTGCTTGTGGTAAACGCAGCACACGTAAAGCGTTCAGCAGCACCGAGTGAGGCAAATAAACCGTGCTAAGGACATTGCCAGTACCAGCGAGCGGCCGGGCTTTTTGAATTTCCCGTCCGGAGACGCAGAGTCACAAGACCTACAGCCCCGGTACGGGAGCCGGGCCCGCAGCGCTCACACCCGGATACGCGGCGACCCGCCCCGGCGCCACCACGGCGCGCCCGGGCTCCGGCCCGCGCGGGCGGCGACAGAGCCGTGGCCCGGCGCCCCGCCGAGGCGCGGCGCCGCCGGGGAGGCCCCTCCGGCGTCAGGGGCCGAGGCGGTGCCGCAGCGCCCCGCCACAGGCCGCCAGGGCGGCAGGGAGGGAGGGCGGGAGGCGGGCCGCGGTTGCTAGGGGCCGGTTGCTAGCAGGGAGAGGAAGCCGGCGGCGGTGCAGCGCGGATTGGGCTCCGTGTGCCGCGGGCGGGAGGGGAGCGGGCGGCAGCGTGTTCCGGGCGGAGCGGAGCCACATTGGGCAGCGCCGCGCGGGGTTGTGGGAGAAGGGGCTGTCCCCGCTGCCTCCTCCTTCTCCCGGCCCCTTTTCCCTCCCCCCCGCCCGTCCTCCGGCCAAGATGTCTGACATGGAGGATGATTTCATGTGCGATGATGAGGAGGACTACGACCTGGTAGGGCGCGGGGAGGTGCGGCGGGTCAGCGGCGCGGCGCGGCGAGCGGGCCTCGCGGGAGTGGTGCCGCCTCGGCCGGTGCCGGCGCTGGCGCGGCGCGTCCGCCAGCCGCCGCTGCAGCAGCCCCGCCGGGTGCTGCCCCGTGAGGGAGCACTGACAGGATGAGTTTCCCTCCCAGGGAGGAGGGGTGGTGGCAGCGGCTGCCAGGGGCGGGTGCTGCTTTCGGAGCAGGCCCCGCCGGGCGCCCCGCCACCTCTCCGCGGAAAACCAGGCCAACTTCGGCCCCGGGAAGTTAGCTAGGCCCCGGGCTGGCCCCCTCGGGCCCAGCGAGCCTGGGCCCCCGTTTGTCTTCCTCAGGGCCAGGGGAGGGCTCCGGCGCGCTGCCTCCCTCCTCCTGCCTCTGGCCGAAGTAGTCATAAAGTTGTCTGCCCTCCTCCGCAGCCGCGGCTGCGAGAGGTCCCGGGGGGTAGATGTCATTCGTGTGGTGGTGTGAGCGTCAAACTGAGGAAGAAGTGGGGGGAAGAGAAAGGGGAGTGAGGAGAAATGGCCACACAGCCGGTTTCTGATGCAACACGCCAATGATGTACTAATTTTTAATTTCTTACCTTTCTAGTCTTAGTGAGCTTTTTGCCCTTTTTTGTTTGTTGGTTTGTTGGGTTTTTTTAAATTGCAGGGTTTGGGTTTTTTCAGGTTGTATCTAGTCATATTTTGGCATCAGGTTTTGTTCTAAGCTTTTACAGTTAAAAAAATGCTCGCAGTTACCAACAGACCAATTTATTGGGGGAAAATTGATAACATAATGGGATTGTTCTGATGTAACAAATCTCCTTTAAGTTATTAAAACCAAATTTTTTACAACGAGTAAAACCATCTTGGGGGAGATTAGTAAACTAAATAGCTGTGCTGTGTGATTACTTGTAATTCTGTTGCCATTACCTTATATTGGAGCTTGAGGTTTGGTTGGTTGGTTTTTTGCTTTTCTGAACTTCATAGGTTTTTAGAACAGAGACATTTTTTAAAAAAAAGCTGTGTATGGTTGAGGTTTGACAGTCTGTATTTCATTCATTTCAGCTAAACCTGTATTTACAGTACTGCAATTTCACTGAAAAACCCCAGACACTTGCTACTGGAAGACTTGCTTGCTAATGCATTATTTGATAATCATTGCTACTTACGAATTCACTTAAAACACTTGTCTGATTTTATTTGAAATAGTTTCTGGGCAGTTTTTTTTATGAGCTGCTCAGAATGGCTGGATGACACTGGATATAGAATAAAGCTTCTGGTCTTCGTTTTGAGTTTTTTAAATTCGCATGAGTGCTTGTTTGACATGTGTTGTCACCTTAACCTTATGAGCTGCTTGTGTCAGTATTCCAAGAACTGTTAGTTTTCTACTTAAGTCCATGAATGAATACACAAACTTTTAGGAACAAGCTTTCTGAAGGAAATACGCTGAGACTATGAAAAATATTTTGTTGATCCAGTTAGTTCTAAAAGTAATTTCCATTCACTTTCGTTAACACTGAAATCTGTGCCCTGGTTTAAAATACTACGTTTGTTTTTCCAGGTGATACAATCAAAGCAATACTAAACACAGCAGAACTCATGTTGAATATCCATAAGATGAGAACTGGACATGTAGAGAAACCACTGGAATTACATTTTTCAATCTTTAAATGCAGCTGTCTACATATAAATTTGAGTAAGAGTGCAGCTCTAAGCTCACGATGCGCTATGTCAGTTTTCACCAAGAATAATTGCTGGTCTAAAGTTTTTTCTTTTTCCTTTGTTTCTTTCTCCTGAAGTACTTTATTTCTCATTGGAAAAATCTTCCTGAAACTTCTTGCTGGTGGCAAATTTCAGCCCCTGACTGTAGTTACTTTTCCTGGAACGTTTTCATCTCCATTAATTATCACTAGCCCAGATGTTTCCAAAATTTAAAAATACTGCTTGTAATAATTAGGAGATGTTAATTTTTTCTTTTCAGTATGTAACTCCCATATGAAACATACCTAAAATAATACTTAAGCTACATCTTTAAATAAAACAGATTTTTAAAATTTAATTTGGATTTGTAACTGATGGAAAAAAATCCCCAGAATTTAAGAATAAAGGTATTGCAGCTAGACTAGTTTCAGCATTCTTGGACTAACAAACCATGACTGGATGTTGTTTTCAAATGTGCTTGAGACTGTAATTGCAGTGTTCTGCAAAACTGTTTTGGAAAATAGTTAAGGGCCCTGAAGACAGGGCCTGATTCCTTCCTTTCATGTTCATACAAATCTAGTTAAATTAAGAGAAGACTATAAGGGGATACATGGTTCTCAAATTGAGTGTAAAGGCTGCTGCAGAAGGATTTGAAACAAAAAAATGGGTACAAGGCAAAATACTCAGATAAGTACAGAATTAAAAATAATAGAGCACATGTGAGTGTTGGTGAATATTTTTTTTTAAGGAATAGGAGGAGAGACAGAAATTAGAGAAACAGTTAATGAAAGAAGAAATAGCTATTTTCTCAAAATACAGTATGGTGAAACTAGATTCAGGTCTCCCAGGGTAGCTACTTGCATAAAAATAGTAGTGAAAAGAAGACTCCCAAAAAAAGTTTTCATTTTGTCATCTTACTAGAAGTGATTATGGCTGTTCCTCTTTAAATGTGCTCTTGACCTGCTGATTATGTAGAACCAGTCAGTTGCATTTCCTTAAGTATGCATGTTTTGCACTTGAACAGATATTCTGAAGGCCCAGCTTCATCAAGGATTTTTGTATAATTAGAGTAATTACACTGTTAAACAACTGAAGACTATGTGCTTTACAGCTCATAGTTGACTGTTTCGGCTTACTTTTTCATTGGGTTAAAAGTCAAGGTTTTGGATGTAAATGATGTCAGCCGCTTAATATGATTTCAGTCCAGGTTCTTTTTACTAGTTTCAGCTTGAGAGTGGATAAGGAGAAAGAGCGAAGGACCATTGTAAATTCCATTTTTGTTTTCAGTCTCAGACAAAAAGCTATGTTTAGAATTGACTTTGAAACTAAATTCAGCCTTTCTCCAGAAATTGATTCTTCCAGGCACAATGACAACACATTGACAGTTGTTGTAATACATCTACCTGATTTTTTGTTTTGTTTTAAATATATAAGGAATTGGTCTGTGGTGTTCTTAATGAGACATCTTATTTTGTTCTGAAATTCAACTTTAAAATTAATCTGGGGGAAGGATAGACAAATCCGTTTGCTGAGCAACTTTTATGTTTGCTGAGCAACTTTTTATGTTATGGAGTTGTATTATTTCAGTGACTTCAGTAGAAGAGCTGTATACAGTTCCAATGAACAGCCAGCAGTTTGCACCCCAGTGAGATGGCTACAGGTTCATCAGGATTGGCGTGCCTCAAATATGGGGAGCATACCTTCAGATTACTGAGGGTTTCCCTTTTCAGGCTGTGCTGATATTAGGAAATAGGCAGCCTTTTTATTTCCAGCTATCAGAAAGAAGGCAGCTTAGTAAATGTGAATTGGTTTGCTCTTTCTTTCCAACAGGAAGAAATATACTCAATTTCAAAAGGAATTTCTGTATGTTACTAAACTTGTTAAGCAATCTCATCAGTAGACAGGGAAATTTTCCTACCTTATATTGATGCATTTTTTAATAGACACAGTTGAAATTTCATGCAGGTATTGTCACCTCTTCCCACCTCTTTATGTTTCAGTATTGCTATAATTTTAAAAAATACATATATATTGCAAACAAGAAAGGGATAATGCTGCAAACCAAGCATTTAGAACTAGGGAAATACCAAATCAAGCAGATCCACTTTACCCTCTTCTTCTTGCTATGTTTAATTACATTAGTATGTAGTTTAAAAAAAAAAGGATCAGTGAGCTTCACAGAGGACATGGGATATACTGTTCTCTGAATTAATTACTGCTTCATATTTGATATGGATTCGGTGTGTGTCCTGATATTTTATTTTATGCATTCTTTTCAGACTCATCTTTAAACACAGAATTAATATATTTGGGTCTTATTTCACTCATTACTGTAGTGTCTCAGAAGGAAGTATTGAGGCAAAAAGCATGAGAATAATTAGTCAGTAAATTCTTGCCGTCTGAACACTGACAAGTGTCAATAAGTTCTGTGTTTTTGGGTGGGTTTGTTTTGTTTTGTTTTTTCTGAGAGAGTTATTTAGCCCTCTGTTCAGAACAGACCTCCCCAGGATCTGATATGCAGTTGGGTGTTAAACAGAAGTAAATTAGATCTAAGTTATGCTAAAAACTGGACTTTTAGAAAAGGATGCCCATAACTATAGGAGAGCTGTGTGATAGAGGTAGAAAGAAAAGGCAGTTTTCGATACTCCTTACATGTCATAATACCAATTTTTTCTTTCTGCAGTCTCCTGTCTCATTTCTGTGCATCTTCAAACTTCTGCTTAAAAAAAATAAAGCAAAGGCAGAGCACTGTCTTTCAATGGAACTGTACTGACCCCATTGCAAATCGCTGGCTTCACAGACTTCTTATTCCTGGTGTCAGCCCCGGTGTGAGCCAGCAGGCACTAGATGACTTGCAGAGTTAGCGAGTAGGAGCAGAAGAGCAGAGACCTGGAATGTGGAAAAGAAAACCAGGACTCCCAATGCATGGTTGAGTGGTTGCAGACTTCTTACACAAATCACACTCCTGTTTTCACTCTCACGGTTTGTCTCTGTTCTTTTCCTCCTTACTCTTTTGCATTCCAGTCTGATTGCTTTCTTTATATTCATGTGCCTGGATACCAGTGTCAAATGCACATAGAAACTGTTATTTGCTTTTTGTCCTGGTGCCTGGGGGCCAGTGGTCCAGGAAGAGCAAATGCAAAGAAAGTTGTACTTAACGCTGGGATGGTCGCTTTTGGGCTATATGAGCTATGTGAAAATAGTGCATGTTCATTTTAGATGAAATGTTCAAGAAATTTAGCTGGCAAGCTAATACATTAATATATTGAGGAGTTATTTTCTTTTCTTTTTTTTCAGTTGGCCTCATTTGGGCGTCTTTTTTTTGTTTTTTGAAAAACAAACAAGCAAACCTCCCCCCCAAACCCACATCACTAGTGCTCTTGCAAAATATCAGGTCTTCACTCCAAATCCTAGAGTTAGCAGGCCTCTTAAATGCCGTGGTTATGAAACAAAGTTAGCTGAAGTAAAATCAAATTTGTACCAGACTGATTCTCAGAAACAATTGCACTTCATAAAAAAAAGAATGGTTTGAGTCAGCCCAATGGTTGAAATTTGGTAAAATTACCAGCAGTTGAAAATTGACAGTAATAAGTATTGTTAACAATGTCCTTGAAGGATAAATTTCTACAGAAATAGAACTCTTTGTATTGTGTCTTTTGTCTGGAAAGTTATCCTCTGTATAACTACTTTCCTTTTTTTTTTTTTTTTTTTTTTTTTTAAAAAAAGGTTTGCAAAGTAGGAGTTTGGTTTCTATACAGCTAGTGAATGATATACAGGGAAGCAAAAGTTTAGATTATCACTCCATTTTCGATGTAGGGGTTAGGGAAGTGCTTTAGGCAAGAGAGGAGACAAGAAAATTACTAACTAAACAACGGTAGTTTTCACAAAATATTTATATCTTTGGTTTTGTACGTGTTTAACTTTACCAGGTTAATGTGCCACTCTAATCTGCTAGAATACCACAAATCTACTGTTAAATGTCACTGATGCAATGTTACAGTCTCAAAGTTCAGGTACCTTATTCTGTCTGTGAGGAGAGGTGCCATGCTTCAAGAGCTCTATGTAATCTCTCAAGACCACATTGACTAAGGCTTCTGCTACAGTCTTCTGAAACCGCAGCTGGTTTTCTTACTCTCCCTGGTCACCTGCTCCTCTGCCATAGCTCACCAGCCTCAGGATTGTGTCTGTGTAAGCATCGGCGGGCCTGTTCTCTCAACCCATGCAGGATCAGCCATCATCAAGGACCTAAACAGCATAAAATGTTGAATCAATGCAGTGAAGGGGGAAGGGGATGCTAGGACCAGAAATGAACAGAGAGGGTCGGGGAGCGCTGGATGCTCTTAATGTGCCTTTGCTGCTGGAGAAACTGCAAATGGATCCATGCCCTAGAAAGGATGATTAAAGCTGACTGGGGTGAATTGTCTTCTGCGTGTGTTCATTTTAGAAGCTGAGGCTTAATGTTTTAAAGCTGTTTACTAGATGAAACGAATTTTGTGAAAACTTAATACATAATGTAATAAAGACTTGTAAATTAAATTGGTTCCTTGGTACTAATTTAACTTTTATTGAAATTATTTGAAAGAACTATGTCCCAGGCAGAGTAAGCTACATCAGAGGTTTCATCTCCATTATAGTTGAGCTAGTGTGGTAATTTTTCTTCCCCCAAAAAGTGATGTGATGGGATTGGATTCTTTATAACTGACTACATTTAGAACATGCAGATTTTCAAGGCAGCAGTGCTTAAATAATGTCTTAACTTTTTTTTAACTACATTTTTTTTAAAGCTGTATCAGGGCTCTATAATTTCATGAGTAATAAAGAAAAAAAAAAACACTTGTTTTGATCCTCTCAGGAGAACTAAATGGGTTTCAAAGATCAGTTCTGTGTACTCAGACTTCTGTTGTTTTCATTTGTACTGGCTGATGTCCATTTAAAAAATATCATCAAGATCTTAATAAAAAAAATTCTTATGCCTGTTACTTTTTTTACATCAGCTGGAGCTAAAGTATATCACACAGATGCCTTTTATATGTTGAAGTTATAATTAAGGGTGTTCTTCACATTAGGTTTAGATGGTATAGTAGAGATTTTTAGAGTTATGTAGCTATCCTTTCTGTAAACCTGATATTCTGCCTAATTTTTGTGCATTTTTGTTTTGGTACTGCATTGTTTGATGCAACAAACTTTCTGCCTAAAACGGTTGAGTTGGGGAAGTTGTTCAGGCAGGAAGCAGGGGTGTTAAAAATGAGGGTGAGGAAAGGTTAGGTGTTTGGTATCTGGATTTATTGTTAAAAGAACTTTCCTGTTTTCAGTACTGGGAAGGAAGTGAATCTTTTTCTTAGTTTGAACTTTGAGGAGACAGCTTCACACTTTTCCTTTCCTTCTTCCTTCCTTTTGCTTTTGTCGAAAACTGAATGTTCTCACATTTCATATCGTACTGCACTAAGCCATCTCTGCATCAAAAGAAGGTAGAGTGCTGGTCCTTCTGAATTGATCAGCGCTGGCAGAATTAGCATTGATGCTTAAATTAAGATGCTGTATCTACATGGGTGGTCTTTTATTTTTTTGGATTGTCTACAGATTCATGGCATCATCTCGTACTTAGCTTATGGTTTTAAAGTTTTCTTCACAGCCTTAGGTCTAAATATGTCTTTTAAAGTAAGCATCTTACATTACATTTTCCGGAAGCTGGAAAGCCCTATCTCCCTTAGAGCTTTGAGTCAGTATCAACATCATAAATTTGATGTGAGGCAAATAGGCATCAAGTGAAGGAAAAATATAGTTGTGAGAACATGAAACATTGCCTTTGATGCATTTCAAAGCAATTCCATTAGAGAAAAGGATCTCTAGACTTAACACTTATTCTTTATTATGTATTAATATTATTGTGAAAATAGCTTTATGGGATGTTTAAGTAGCATTGATAAAAATTATCTGAAAAAAGGCTTCCCACATCCAGAATCACTGCCAGAGCTAAGATGAAAATTCAGATGTTTCTGGCTTTAGGCTAACAGAGCACATTGCTTCTTAAAAGGAATTAATTTAGTTTGCTTTCTTTTTATCTTTACAAATAGATACTTCTGCCAAAAATATTCCCCATTGTTCAGGTGTCGTATAAACAAAGACATCAGCTGATTACACGTATCTTAAATGCTAGTTGTTTAAGCTTTGGAAGCCTATATCTTCATAAGGTGTCTGATAAGCTTACAGCTGTTGACATCATGTGCATGTTCTTGTAGCTGCTCCATCAATGTTGGATCAATAGGGTAAAGAATTTACGAAAAACCAAGCTAACCAAAATTAAAGTCCGCCCAGTGAAATTAGACACTTGCTTCCTGTTTTCTTTGCAGTTTTCAGCATTAAGTTTTATAGTTCTCTGGGAATTCAGCAAACAGGTTTGTGGAATTCACTAGGCTTTTGAGTTCATTGATTCTCACTAAATGCTATACTTGATGTGAGTATAAATAAATACATGAGCAACTTGCTTACATGTAACAAATAGTAACATTAGCAGGTTGAAGGATAAATGTCTCAAGGACCATGTTTAATAAAATTTGGGCCAACTGTGAGCTTCCATAATGAATTTTTCCATTGGAACTTCAGAAAACTTAAACTTTGAAAGATTTGCTTGCACTGTAGGGAAGCGAGAGCTAATTTAAAACTTCTCTTTTGCCTCATCTTTTTTTCATTCCTTCCCATAGTTTTGAAGGAGTCCATTAATATTAGCAATATGTGAATGAACAGAAGAATAAATGTGCCTGAAAAAGAAGTACAGCAAAAGAAGGCGGGCACCTGACTATGCGTTGTTTATATTGTTACAAGGGAAGGTTACTCTGATGACAGTAACTTTGAGATTCAAACAGATTCTGTTAAACAGTTCATCTCCTAATAGCTAAGCACTCTGTTGAGAGAAGTTGGCTTGAAAATGTAGAGGTGTGAAATATTTTTGACTCGTGTAAACCTCAAATGAAATTATTATTTGAGTTTTGTTAGTGTTTTGTAATTCAGACACGCAACACTGCCCTTCAGCAAAAGAAGATAAAATAGTTTTTTTTCATCAGAAAAAGCCTCAGAGTACTTTTTTTTCAAATGAAGTAATAATTGGTAGAAGTAAATTCTTCAATTTGTTTGGCGCTAATGTACGTGATGGGTAATTATTTGATTAAATTATTGTGCCTATGCCCCACCCCACCCTCTTTGGCAGGATCTTTAGCATTTTCTCAATCATCTCCTGCTTCTCAGCACAGAAGCAGCTGGTGTTATCGTCGTGATTCTTTTTTTTAATTTCCTTAGGCAAGTATGAATCGTTATGGCATTAAAAGGCAAATTAGAGAGAGATTCATGGAAGCATTTTATATCCTCCATTGCTGAATCATTACTTGTGTGGCAGCTCAGCCAGAGTCTTTTCTGTGGATAGCAACGGTCATATAATAGAACACCTTTTAGAAGACTAGTGGCCAGCATGTTCTCTCCTCCGTACAGAAATGACATGCTATTAGGCATCTGTCCTTAAAGACCAAAATTGTCAGAACTTTAATGATACAGGCTGTACTTGTCATAAAGGCAAATTTGGTAGAGCTGTCAGTTCAGTAGTCCAGAAGGAAATCTGTTGACAGGCAGGTGTTGGTGGATGGTGAGGGTGGCCTAGTAATGGGAGAGAGGTGAAATCATCATAAGAGTCCGTACCTGTTATGTGCTCTAAAACTGGAGATTTTCTGTTAATATACAAGCATTCTGTGTCAGTTTAAGCAATGTCTTACTATATTTTATCCATTTTCAGCAGAATATTAGATGTTCTGAACCATTCTTTTTTTCTCTGATTTTTATTTGKTTTTTTTTTCTTTTTTCCTTAAAATGTAGGAATATTCTGAGGACAGCAATTCTGAACCAAATGTGGATCTGGAAAATCAATACTACAATTCCAAAGCTTTGAAGGAAGATGATCCCAAAGCAGCATTAAGCAGTTTTCAGAAGGTTTTCTGTCTTTATATTCTATCTCTTATTTTTATATTAATTCACATTTAAAAATGGTTGCTTACCATTTGAGTTATTTTCTGCAATTTTAAGGGTAATGTCTATATTTTAACTTACTAATGTGCTAAGTTTATCATTGGACAACTTAAACTCCTGGCTGACTGCCTTTCAGGATCATTCTTAGAGAGCATAAATAGGACATGGAATAGTCCTATTTTATTGCAGAACTGAGTTTTTAATCTTCAGGATTTACTAAGTTAATTAAACACTCTTAGGAGCGTTTCCATGTGTCAACTATAGAAGCCAGATCCATTTGTTTTTTTAAATGAAATGGCGTTTTCCCCAGTGTCTTATGTAATGTATTATATTTGGTTTGCTATCTGATTCCAAAGCTTTAAATGTATAAATACTAAGTGACACAAATTTTCTTTTCTTCATGTCATTTTTAAATTTTTAATGTTTGCACACTGCCACCAGAAAGCACTATGTTAGATGTAACTTTTTAAAGAAAAAATAGATTTTTGCGTCTCTTGGCTTATATATAGTGTGTAACAGTATTATATATATGACTTTAAAAAAACTTTCTAAAATTTTTACTTACAAAACATTCCCTTAACTATGTTACATTAAAGCCTAGAAGCCTTTCTGATATGTGAAGAAACCATATAATTCAGAAGTGTAAATTTTTGACTAATGTAGTCAAGGGGTGGGTTGAGTCAGTGTTGCAGGGGTTGTTACAACTTTTTTGTGTATATGTATTTATGGAGTGGCATTAAAGTGTTTGGTATTAGACAACAACAACAACAAAATCTATAAATAACAATTCACCCTCCCTACATCCACTAAGTTGTGAAAACTAATAAGATACATACCCCTCACTAACTTTCTYGATAATATCAGGGTAGAGTAAAATTGAAGAACAGGGCAAAGTGAAACATTACTTTGTAAGGAACAAAGTGTGTGGGGGAAAGGCATGTATGGGATATGTACATTTTAAACAAGATGCAAATCAATTTAAGTTTGAATAAAGCTTTTATAAATACAGTTTTAAAAATTCTTCTATTTCAGGTTTTGGAGCTCGAAGGTGAAAAAGGAGAATGGGGATTCAAAGCTCTGAAACAGATGATTAAAATAAACTTTAAATTGGTAGGATTTACAGCTATCACTTGAGAGTAAATGGCATGAATATGTATTTGATCCAGAGATCTTAAGTTATTATTATTCTAATTTATGGCTATGACAACTAAATCTGCCAGAACTTGTCTTTCGCGGCCTTTAATGGCTACTACAGACATGGTAGGGAAATTATGTGGTGGTTGCAAGTCAAAGGCAAAATGGATGCAAAATAGCTGCTGTAGTCAGCTGATAATCTCTGAAAGTTTGAGGCTCAGTCCTTGCTATCCTGAGGTATCACACCACTGATATGATGTAATGTTTCTATATATGTGTACTTCACCAGAACAAATCAGTGAAAAATTTATATGCTACATATGCAACTATTCCAAATAGTTGTATAGCCAACTCTGTTTTCTTCGTTGAGATAAATATTTTAAATGTCTATTCCATGCAGTCTTGCTGAATTTATTCCTGATTTGCTGCTTATGAATAAAGTGGTGATATAAAAGTTCCTAATAGCAACCACTACTGCATAGTCTTTCTGTTATGCTTTCTTTTCTTGTATGTGTATTTGCAAGATACAACTCAGTTTTTAATCATTAAAACAAAAATTGTAATGTAATTTTGTTTTTCTTTTAGACTAACTTTCCTGAAATGATGAACAGATATAAACAGCTATTGACCTACATACGGAGTGCAGTTACAAGGAATTACTCTGAAAAATCCATCAATTCTATTCTTGATTATATCTCTACTTCCAAGCAGGTTAGACCATCAGTTATTTCATCGTCATGATTTTCCTTTTTGTGTTTTTAACTATGGACTTTTTTGTCTATGGTAGTCTGTTGGGTTTGGGTTTTTTGATCTTAATAGAGAACATTTGCAGTAGTAATTTGTTGTCGTATGTTAAAATATATTTCCCACATTTAATGGATTCTGTCAACACACATAACTTTTCATAAATTTGTCTTTTTTTGGCAATATTTACCTGGGATTTCTAGGCTAATAAGTAAAGTAAATAGGTTTTGTTTGCGGTTTGTTTGTTTTTTTGTTTTTTACTTTGGGGGGAGAGGGGAACCTTTGAAAAACTTTGCAATAAAGTGTTGGTGTTAAACACTGCCTGTCTTTGAGTGTACTGTGCAAGCTAGGTACATATTCATAGATACACGGCCCAGCTCCTTTTCTTTTGTGGTGGTGTAGAAGCTTTGCAGAGAGTAGAAAGCTCCCTAACTGACTACTGGGAAGTAGCACCTGCATATGGAGGATCACTGGTGTTTAGTGGTGACTCCTCTGTCATTATCACAGTCCTTCCTGTGCTGCCTCTCATAGGAAATGAAAGTTTAATAGTTGAATGATGGTTTACTCTTAAGGCCTAAAGGATTGTCATAGACCTTTTGGCAGAGGTCAGTGTGTTTGGTCTAAATGCCGTTGGAGCCAGACCTGGAGGGAAATCTGGAAATCTTAACTTGATGCATAGCCACAGATCTGTTATCCCCAAAAGAACAATGGCCGTAAATAATACCAATGCATTCTCTGTAGAACGTTTGTTAAAGGTCACACTCAGCACTTTGATTTCCATTTTGGATGTTGTATTTTCGGGTTTTATGCAAAGAAATGGTTTGATGTGCTCAAGAGCTTTCTTTCATGCAGCATTGGTAGTATAGAAAGGAGAAAGCATCTTTTCCTTTGACCATTTCTCCCTCTTTGTAAATCGTATTTTCTTTTTGATATGTAAATTATTTTTGTTTTTCTTCTTTTAAGTAGGAGCAATGTTGCCTGTGTTTGTCTTTTGTTACACAACATATGAATTTTATTACTTGGTTATATAAGATGGGCTTGTATAAGGTGGCTTTCATTTTTCACTAGCATGATAGATGGTTGCAAATCTTAAAATGTGAATACTTTTTAATGATATCTATTTCATATAAGAAAAGCAAGTATACTTAGTTTTGTTACTTTAGAAGCTCTTTACAATTTGAATGAAGACATTCAGTAAGATGCAGATACCTTTCTTATTTTGAAGTTCAAGCATGCACTTTTAGTTTGTTCAGATTGACTTTATTAACAGGTACAAATTTGCTGTTTACAATTATAGAATTCTGATTTTTTATGTCAGATGGATTTGCTTCAGGAATTCTATGAAACAACACTTGAAGCTCTGAAAGATGCTAAGAATGATAGATTGTGGTTTAAGACAAATACAAAGGTAAAATATGTAACTTACTGTTTTTTGCTTTCGTTTATGACACCTTCAGCTAACTCTTATAAATGATAATTGTGAAATCTTAGTAGACCCTAGTACTTCAACTTCTTTTTTCGTTACAGCTTGGCAAATTATATTTAGAACGAGAAGAATATGGAAAGTTACAAAAGATTTTGCGTCAGCTGCATCAGTCATGCCAGGTACCTTTATGTTCTAAATCACTGTAGCTTAGTAAACACCATTGATTTTTTTTTTTTTTTTTTTTTTTTTCTATTGCTTGCCCTTTACACATGTTGCTGAGCTTTAGTAGAGTGGAATTAAAATCTGTGCCTGCTTTAATTTGTTGTCTGTTTGATAACATGAACAGAAAATTATAAGTGTTTTATTCTTGCTTAAAGATGATTTTTAAAAAATTATTCACAACTGCTGATTCAAGTTTCCTCTTAGTCAGGTGCAAGGATGAGAAGCACGTATGAATAATCTATAATGCAAAGACATTTATTTTAAAATATAGTGAAGATTCYGAGTGAGTTTTACTCAAAACTGAAAGTGCAGTTGTTACTTTCCCATTTGGAAGGGGAAAAAAAAATTAGCCATGCAGGCCGCTGTGCTTGTTTGTGTCCCCTTTTCTTCCTCCAGCATGGAAAATGGGTTACAAATATCTGGGAAATGGTTCTGTTATAGGCAGCAGAAGAGTCATATGTATTATCTATCTATCTGTATGTATGTGTGTCAGTCATTGCATTTATATACTGAGAGTGTGGTTTAAGGAGAGTGGAAAAGAATAAAGGGCAAAGTTCTGAGGAAAACATTTAATTAAACAAAAATACTGAGTTTTTAAATAAAGGGGCTTCAAAACTTGGCCTCAACTTTCAGTATTATGTTTTGTGTTAATAGTTACATCAAAATTTTAAAGTTTTAGGAATATCCTTATTTCTGACAGGAAATTACTAAGAGTATTTGGTAATCACTTTTTTACTAGGATAAAACTGAAATCACTGTTCTCTTAAAATTTCACAGTATTTATTACTTAATCTATCCTAGACTGATGATGGGGAAGATGATCTAAAAAAAGGTACTCAACTATTGGAAATCTATGCTTTGGAAATTCAAATGTACACAGCACAGAAAAATAACAAAAAACTTAAAGCACTATATGAACAGTCATTGCACATCAAGTCAGCCATTCCTCATCCACTGATCATGGGAGTTATCAGAGGCAAGTTAATCTTGAATTTTTCATTTAACTTCTGTTGCATACATTAGTTTTATAAAAATCTGATAATTAACGTTTATTCCAGTTCCARCTATAAAGACAGAGGATCCTGTAGGTTCAGAGGCAGACAAACCGTATGTGAATAAAGGACTACAAATGCAGTGGCTACAGCCTCATCGTTTGATGTTTGCCTCCTGTAGGACTTCAGCTCTGCTGTTCTGGTCCTAAGTACCAGATGCACTGGTCAGAAGGGCAGGACAGTTGGCTGCATATAGTGTAGGAGAGAAGCAATAGAAGAACAAGAGGAAGACTTGAGCTGTTTGACACCAGGGCAGGCAACAAAGGATAAATGCAAAGGCATTTGCAGAGGATAAAAACAAAGGCTTTACAGGACTGCTAGCGGAAGGGGCTGCTATTTCTGCAATCCTCTTTTGTAAATTTGTGCTTGATGTCTCACCTCACTAAAATTAATGAGGAACTGAAGGGCTTTAAGATGTGTTTGAAAATATTATTTATTATCTGTAATGATGAATTATAGTGGAAACATGCCGTGTGTCTTGAAAAAACTTTCTCCAGAACACTGTTGTGCCTTCCCTCTTCCCCTGGTGTAGGCACTTGCACAGACAATCAGGCAGCAGTGGGTACTTAAGAAATAAAAGGAGATACAGAGTATTTCTCAATTTTTCTGTGTGGTTTTGCTCAAGAGATAGGGAAGATTCCATAAACAGAGGGAATCCATTGCCTTTGTAATGGCGATAAATTCCATTTCAGTTTTTACAGTATTTTAACATAAGGTTAAAATAATTATTGGCTGTGAAGATTAGTGTTCTTTTAGATTTATGGTGTGGGTTGGGTTTTGTTTTTTCTTCTTTGGAATGGGTTTATTCAAATGGCAATGCTGTACATGAAGGCCCTAATGCTTTTTTTCCTAGCGATTTCAGAGAATGAAGAGACTCCTGAAAATATTTCAGTAATCTATTTAGAAATAGCATGGAACTTCTGAGTACAATTATTGTAGTCAGCAACAAGCACGCAGTGTTCCTTTTCATCTGTGTTTTCGTTTCAGAATGTGGAGGCAAAATGCACTTAAGAGAAGGAGAGTTTGAAAAGGCACATACTGATTTTTTTGAAGCATTCAAGAATTACGATGAATCAGGGAGCCCCAGAAGAACCACTTGCTTAAAATACTTGGTCTTAGCAAACATGCTCATGAAATCTGGAATAAATCCATTTGACTCTCAGGAGGTATTTTTTTTTTTCTTTTTCCTTCCCCCTCCCCCTTCTGAATTGATAGGAAAATTACCCAAAAGACAAAAATGGAAAAAAAAATTTAAAATCTAAACATGCGTATTGTGCTTTCTGTTCTGTGTAGGCTAAACCATACAAAAATGATCCAGAGATTCTAGCAATGACGAATTTAGTAAGGTAAGATTTTCATTCTTGTGGAGAAGAGAACAAAAAATAAAAAGATGTAGTGTCCAAACCAGAAATGGAATATTTTTAGAGATGGCTTTTCTCTGCACAGCTAACGCAGTTATTTCATAAATATTGGGCAAATGTTTGTAGACTGTTTGTTTTTCTTAAGAAACTTATTATTTACTATGTCATACCAAAGTATCTATACTGTACCAGGTAGGGGTACAAAAACATGCTGTTATCTTCTACTATGCTGAATTTCTTATGCAGTGGCAAAAAACTCATTTCTTTCCTTAAATAAAGTTGTCCCGCCTTGTACTGCAACTGGTCTTCAGGGTTTGGCTGATTATATATGAGAAACGGAGATGATTGACATCTCATACCAAAGCCAATAGAATAATTGGATGCATGGATATGTCATGATTACTAAAGGAGTTTCACAATTTAGGAATACGAAACTGAACTCTCAAGTGATCTCCCCTATCCTTCAAACATATGTGCAAATCAAAAGGCGGCTTCATTACCTCTTAGAGGCAACTGTGATGTGAGAACTTTTAGTGTATTAAGATCATCAGGCAAAATAAATTGAACTGGGGTGGTTTTTGTATACTGTGCTTTGAAGCTAAACTATTCCATTCACTCTATCCTGCCTTTGCTTTCTCAAGTAAAAAAAATGAACTATGCGTAGGAAAACTTTTCCCACCTTTTCATTACGCAAGAAGTAATGCCTGCTCAGATTTTGAAATACACAGTTGATCTCATGTTGGAACAAACCTTGCTCTGATACTGCTATGGTGCTGTACCATTGTATGCATACACATTGTTTCTGAAAGTGAGGATGTTCATCCTTTATGGACATAATGATGAATAAATGATTTGGCAGTTTATTAAGGGACTATTTCCAGTAATTCCACTTTAGAGATGTCTTTTCTACTTCGCTATCATAGTTTCATATGAATTTGAGGCAGAAGGAACTCCAGATGGCCTTACTGAATCTGATTTTATTCATATTCCTAATTTATATCTTTTATCTTGACATTTGAGTATAACTGCTTCTTTAAAATTAATAATGCAATAATAGTGTATGTAAGAAATATGCAGAAGATAAAATCAATTCCAAAGTTACAATTGTGTTTTTAATTATTCCTATACTCTACATTGGGAACTTGAATGCTTTACATATGATAGAGATTTCTGGAGTAAACAATAAAATATACTTAACTGAAATTCCTTTTAATTATGAAGTAAAATTTAGTGGTTTCATGTGATACAGTCCATTCCACTCATATAACTCCATTTATAAACTCCTCAAGTTCCACCTTAAATTTAACGGGTCTTTTTCTTGCCCATTTTACTGATAATAAAGTATGACTTTTTTTTTGACCAGCTTAAAAACAAGTTGAAAATGCACAGAGACTATGAAGGAAAAATAGATTTTGTTTTTAAAATGTTTGATGTTAGTATTAAACAGAAGTTGAAAGTGTGTATTGAACACTATGTCTTTCAGATTAAATATTGATAGCCTGTAGCTTAATATAACTAAATTATTGTGTAAGTTTGATTAGTTATTAGATAGTCCCTATTATAGCTGACTGTTCCTGTAAGAAAAGATGATAGATTTGAATTGTAAAAACATTATATTTCAAGAAAAAGGTCTTGTTTCAGTGGTTACAGCTCTCCTTTAAATGATGCTGTGGTGCCACTACTGAACAATAGGTGTCTAAACCCACCTTATTTTTGTAATCCTTTCTCAGATAACAAGATTGACTAGATAAACGATATATATACTAAAAATAAGCTATAAATAAAAATGTAAAAAGTAATATTATGCCAGAATTACTGATGGTTAATCCTGGAAGTCAGGATTTCTTCCAGTATTTTTAAAATTCAGCTTCAGATGGACATTCTAGAAACAGCAACAGCCCTCTAGACTCTTTTTAGCTCATATTTGTTCCATAAAGTATAGCTTCATGAAGCCAAAATTCAAGTAATGATACTTTTCAAAATTGGCTTTTTTTAGAGTCTACGTTTTTTTAAATAATAACTTCTTAAAGTACAAAAGCTTTGAAACTAGAGTGCACTTGTAGAATAACTAAATGTTCATACTGAATTTTTGTAAATGCTACTAAAATTGAAAAAAGGAGAAAGGTCATTTCTGTTGCATCTCATCTTGAAATAGTTTTTCCTTATAAAGATTCTGAATATAATTATTTGCCACCAACACTTAATACATTTTTTTAAGAACACAGTCATATGTGTTAAACACAGTCTGTTTAACTTTTAAAAATAATAATTCAGTCTCTTGTTTTTTCTGAAGTGCCTATCAGAATAACGACATCACTGAATTTGAGAAGATTCTGAAAACAAATCACAGCAACATCATGGACGATCCCTTCATAAGGGAGCACATTGAAGGTATTTTTGCAAGCTATTTTAATCCTTTTTGTTTTCACTACTTGGTAAGTTGCTTCCCCCCCTCATGGTCTATTTTTCTTCTCGGCAGAATGAGAGTTCTTTGTAATTACTTGTGGATGATTCCTTTACTGTTTCCAAGTTCTTTAGAAGTTGGTCAAGGCCAGCATGCATCTAGGCATGTAGAATGACTGAGAAGAATTGCAGGAATGATGGAGAAAGTTCTAGCAGGAGTGGATATTCTAAGATAATATCTACGGTGGTGTTAGGCACTGACTATTTTGAGTGGTGGTTTTTTTTCCATTGGAAGGATTAAATAAGGGCAACCCTTACTTGTAAAGGTCATTTGTGTCAGTTCCAATAGTTAGATGTTTGCTAGTTTATAAAGTTAATTTTCTGCTTCAGATTAAAGACAAAATATGTAGACAATGTAATGAAGGTTGCATTAGTAAATGTGTAGCAATAAAATAGGTAACAAGATACATAATTCTCATGTATATGTTGAAAACAATGTTTGGATTTATAGTACCTATACTTAATAAAACGGGAACACATTAACATATGACCTTCCGTTCCATTAACATGACAAAATAGAGTTACCCCCWGTATTTGTCATGTATCCAAGAATTTAAAAGTCTCTTCACTTGAATATAGTGTCCAGTTTTTCAGGTAAGTACTGTTTTCATCAAGAATAGAGCTTACTGTGGCATTGCAAGATCATTTAGCTGGATAGTCACATGAAAGAAACGAGTTAAACCCAGAGACCTGGTTTCTTACGCTACTTGTTTGTAAAAGAGAACATGGCAAACAGCAGGGGAAACTAAATATAACCCCTCTACTGCTGTTACATGTTGACTACCGGTAAACTTCAAAGTCTTGTAGGGAGACTGTAAGATTAGAGAGATGGATGCTTAAGGAAGAAAGTGTGACAGAACTGGAAAGCAAGAGAAGGACGACAGTTGAATCAAAGGATTGAAGAGAATTTGAGTTTCACCCCTTAAGTGAGAATAGTCTGCTAGTGGTATCCAGGGGAAAAAAAGACATTCTCATCTTTTTCACTCTGTAGTGATACAGAATGTGTTCGTGGTTATAATGTTTACATACCTTGCCTCATTGTTTTAATCTCCTTAGTTTTATTGAGATACATAATCTGGTCTTCAGTATTATTTTTCATTATATAAACAGTCCTTGTGTAACTAGTTAGGTAAAAATGGATCTAGCTCTATTTCTGTTAATTTACAATTGTAATTTATGCTTTCATTTTATCCAAATTTTCTTTAATAATGTAAAAACTTCTAAAACAATGGCTGCACTATCTTATCTAAACAAAACCAGCCATTTCGTGCAGACTCTGTTTCATACTACTTCTTTAGTTCCTCATCATAATTATACCATTAGGCCCTGATCTTTTAAATTAAAATGTGAAAATTCCCRATGAAGTTAAATGCACGCGGACTTAAGAATACCGCTTTTCACTTTTGTACAAGGCAAGCATTCTAGCCATAAATTAGAGGGGCAGACATACCATGCAATAATTTGTATGATTTATCCAGTTAATTTGAATAATTTAAATTTCTACCAGGGAATACATTGCTCCATGTTTAAACAGTTTTCAACTCTATCTGTCTGTCTTCAGAGTTACATATTGCTCGGATCCCTGGAAAAAGAGGGTCCCTTTATTTTGTTGTGCTTCCCCACCTCACTGAATTACTACATTAAAAGATCATAGTATTCAGGATTTCTTTCTGTATGGAGCTGTACTGCATCTTTATTTCAGTACTGTTGTTTTTACACTATTTATTTTTTCTTCTCTTACAGAGCTTTTGCGAAACATCAGAACACAAGTGCTTATAAAATTAATTAAGCCTTACACAAGAATACATATTCCTTTTATTTCTAAGGTATGTGTCAGTGGAGCCTTGCATTTGCTTAAGTAAATGATTAATTGTGAATAAAAGCTCTTAAATAAATACAGTGCTTCCAGAAATAGAACATCTAAAATATAATCTAAACCATAAAGTAGTACTGATGCACTGCTGACAGCTTTGCAGTGCAAAAAGCTGACAGCTTTTGCAGTAAATTTCAAGTGTCGTCCCAATGCTTTTTATGATATGTACTATGATATACTTCTAAAATACTCAATTACCATATTCTACTTAGTGTAGAAAAGCACTTTTCTGAAGAGAAATACAAAAAGTGAAATTTGTATAATTCAAAATTAATCATGAGTGTAAATTTTATGAATATAAAAATCCAAATTTTAATTCCTTTTGTTCAAAAGATATCTTCAAATGTCTGTGTTGTACGAGTTACAGAACTCTGGTAATAGAACAAACCAACTATTATACGAGAATCATTGATTTCATTCCCTAATCTGGAAAGAACAAAATCAAAACCCGATGACAATAGGTGACTATTTCCATCTCCTGTGAGTCTGTGATTTTCTTCTTGCAAAAATTTACAGCATTCCAAAATATATAATGAAGTATTAGAGATGCCTATTTTTTATGTTTAAATTCTCTTTAGAACTCTGTATGCCTTTTTTTTTTAAGCTAGCCTTCTGGCTTGAGCCAGAAGATGCAATTAGCCCTCTAAATAGTTTTGAGTACAGACCCATTCTTCTCTGATAATTATTGTCTTATTTTATTTCCTGGGGTTTTTTGCAGGTTTTTTTCTTTTTTTTTTTTCAGTAAGTTGGCAAAGGGTCTCGTTTCTGGAGCTTCCAAAAATTTTGCTTTAGCCTCTTCAGCCTTTTCTGAGAGATTACTGATCTCTTGATCATTGGCCATATATACTTTGGATGGAGTCCTTTTGCTTGGTAATCATTATTGAATTGATACTTTTGAACAGTGAGAAACAGAAATGAAACCAGGTTCTGTATATGAGAATAAAGATTGGAAGGATTTAATGTTGCAAAACAAAGTAGCAGCATAATGAGTTCTCTTTTTCTTTTAGGAGTTAAACATAGATGTAGCTGATGTGGAAAGCTTGCTTGTGCAGTGCATATTGGATAAGTATGTACTTTATTCTTGATTACTGATCTTTGATTACTTTAAAATAATCAAAGTATACAAGAAGCAACAAAACAGTATTTTTGTGCATTGTGACAATACTGGTTGATTCTAGAACCGAAAGGTAATGATGCTGACTTTGTTTGGATTTGCTTGGCTTATGAGCAGTAAAGTATATTTATAAGACGTGAGCCAAGAAAATTATACAGAGGGATTGAGTGTCATGTTTTTATTTTAACTTTGAATTACGTAATAAATTACGTGAATTATTATGAAATTATGAAAATTATTATTCGTAGTAATTGCTGCTTATACCCATCTTTTTTTTTGGAGGGTAACTTGTTATATCTACTAGGAAAATACAATCCATACATGAGTTTATATTTTAATTTCCTTTTACATAAATCTCCATTTTTTTCATGATTCCTTGACTTTCAAGAACTGTTTACCTCATATTGCTTCAGACTTTATATGTGAGTCATAGCTAGGCTGATAAAGTATGCATTGCCTAATGAATTAGTTAATTTGATTTCCAGTGATGATGACAACTAAATGGGCAGTACTACCCAGGACAATATATTATAAAAGTGCTGAATTCTGAAATGGGCTTTGTATAAGAAAGCCTCTTATTTTACCTCTGATTTATTGTTAGCTCCTATTTCCATGTGCATTAGCAATTTATATTTATTTATTTATTTATTTACTTCTAGCACTATACATGGCCGAATTGATCAAGTCAACCAGCTCCTAGAACTGGATCATCAGAAGAGAGGTGGTGCTCGGTATACTGCGTTAGATAAATGGACCAACCAACTAAATTCTCTCAACCAGGCTGTAGTCAGCAAGCTGGCCTAACAGAAAACAAGCTTTTACAAACGTACTTAAGGCAACAGTGCAGTGATGTAAACCTTAAAAGAACTGGGAATGGCAAAACTACTGTCGGTTGGTGTGCCCTGAAATTATTGGAGTTATGGCAGAAGTGCTTTTTTGATCAGCTGGTTTGTGTTTTGCTGCTGCATTTATCCCAAGAAAAAAACAGCTTTAATCTCCAGAAGAAAACCAAAATGCCACGGGATTTATGCTGTATTGACATCTTGCCCTAAACACACAACATCCTAGTAATTTGTCAAAGGGCAATTAATGACCAGAGAGAAGATTTTTGTCATGATTTTAAATACACTGACACATTACTGTTGGTTAAATTGAAACATGTTTTACCTGCAGAAATTCTCTCACAGAAATAACCTGCAATAACTTGAAATGCATACCCTTTTGAACACTTCCTTTTCTCATGTATAAATTGAAATGTTTGCTGCATTTTGCAAAATGTCAATTCTCCAAAAATGTGTCCGTATATTTCTGTACCTGCAGTGTAGTAAAGGTTTAGAAGAAACCCCATAATGATAGTGGCATACTGTCACTTAGGTTTCAAGCAGCAAAATAAACAGTGCAGTTCAGAAATTGTACAGCTTGTTTCTTGATGTGCTTTCATTATACTTGATTTTTACTTCTGTTATTTTTAAAAGAAAATAGGTATTGCTTCATCCTCGGCTCACTTATGAAGGACAATATGGACATTTTAAGTCTAAACCTTGGTATGTGTGCTGTTGATTTTTCTTTTTTTATTTTTTTCCCCCTTGAAATAGTTAAACGTAAATTCTAGAGAGTTTAAAAGCTGATATCTAGCAGTCTTGCTAACTGACTTTTATCTTGSAAGATACCAAACTATTATCAGTCCTGTCTAGTTGATGTTGGTGGGTATTTGGCATTTTTCAGGAATATGCTCGGTTTTTATTTTGGTACTTCAGGAATACAGGTTTGCCAAACAGTGCCCTGGRAATAGAAATGCAGACCCTGATTGTTATCTCTCTTTGCCTAATCTGTGGTCTTTTTGACAAATTCAGTGTATATAAAAAGACGCTCTCTGTATAGAGTGGGGACCAAGTACAGTGACCTCAGTAATAGTGGAATCTGTTCTGTCCCAAATGTTTGATTGTATTGTAGTCCTTCAGAGTTGCTATTCAAGTCCTGAAGTCCTACCACGTAGTTGGCATATGCCTTTCATGTCCTAAGATTTTGRGATCATCAGATCCATTTAAAATATAGAGCTGCAGTGTTGACCACAGCAACTTTTCTTCCTGTAGCAGCTTGTCTGGACCCGACAGAAAAATTCCTTTGCAGGTCTCAGAAATGTTGAAGAAGAAATTTTGTAGGGTCAAACTGCAAGTACTCCATTTTAAACCTGAGGGTATGGTGTAATGGTGCACAAAGCAGTGCCACACACAGTCATTGTTATAGTAGAAGGAAAAATATGTGTGTAGAGCAATTAACACCACCCCAAAAATAATGAAAAAGCCTAATAAATGACACATGTCCATCACATATGTGCAAGACAGCGTGGTAAACTCAATGTTCTAGGGCAGGATTTAAATTGGTAACAGTATATAATTAAATAGGATAAAATTAACTTTCATCTGAAGGATAGTTATGTCCCTTAGAATTGCTCTGCAGTTGTCAAAGCAAGTGATTTTTTTTTTTCCTATTGTTTACACAGTAAAACTTGATGTGTTGCATGAGTAGCATGATGCTGAATCTTGGGTGAGCACTTCTCCTTCACTGATGCATATTTGTACCAATAGGTGTTTCTAATTTAGCCACTTAAAAGAATAGTAAAATAGGAATATAAATTGAACTTAGTTTTTAAGCAAAGGCAAAGTKTTTTCCTTCATAAAATCTGTAGGTAACATTTACTAACTCACATTGTTCATATTTTGTTTCCTTACAGTGCTGTGATGTATAACATAGTTTTTACTTTGAAAATTCCACTAAGATCTGGTGATGTGAAATTGAACTTGATAATACTGCACAGTAATTGGGACACGTATCTACAGATCCAGAGACTCTAATTTGGATAGCCAGTCTTGCAAGGTGGTTCTTCCCATGGGGACAGGGGACTGTGACAGCTATTTCAGCATGTTTCCTTTCTCTGCCATTTCTTGCCACCCTTGCTGTGGGAAGGAGCAACTACTCTCTTCTAACAGAGGGAAAAAAGAACTGTGCATAAACTTAGCATCGCTTAAAAAAAACCCAAAGTGATTTTGACTTTGTCTGTTGTAACTGATGTAACCTTTCCCATCCCAACTATGTCTGTTGGGGAGGCGTGTTTGGATTTTTCAAGAAGGAAATGGGAATGCTGCAGTAAATCTTGTCCTATCCAGCTAGTCCCCTGGTTTTATCTTTTTGTTGTGGTGGACTAATTGCAGTAGGACTAGTCCAACTAGTGAAGGACTATTAGTTTCAATAGTGAGGGCGAGCAATGTGTTTTTAGACTGAAAAAGTGTCAGTCTACCTCTATAAATCGTAGTGTGTTTTGGCATACTTTAGTTCATACTCATGCATACAGTGCCTTAGCGTCTGTGCTCTAGGCACGTAATGAAGATTTATATAATCCCTAAGGGATTTGCCCCTTTTCTGAGTTCTCATAATTCTTAACCTGGAAGATGAGAATGCTCTGCAGGGAAATACTGAGGAGCTGTGTTGTCATACAAATGCAGCAGAAATTGGTAATAGTTGCTATAGCCCACTTAGTTCCTGGTAGATCTGACTCTGGTGTCATTTCTACCTCCTCAGGAAAAGTAAACAAGCAGTTGAAGGAAGAGGGTGAATGATTWTTWTTWTTTTTTTTTTTTTCCTTCAAATAACATTATTGCACTGCAGGTTGTTCAAGAAGTGCTAAGCAGCTGCCCTGCRTTCTCCAACCTAGGTTCCAATCATAAGATTTCTGCAATTGTTAATTGTCAGAGCCATGCTTTTCACAACTTTTTGGATGTTTTTATACACCTTGCTGTTGGTACAAGACAAACCGGCACCTTAGCTAGTACCAAGAACACTGTTTGCAAAAGAACATTTTAATGGCTGTTGTAATCTTATGTAAGATTACAATAGTGATTAAGCCGTGTATATATAAACRCCTCTTTTAAGTTGCTGGCAGTTTATGCATTAGAACTGAACATCATGCAAATGAAATCTGGAAGGATGTGGGTGCTATGTCTACATGCATTTTAGATTTTTTTTTTTATATTATTATTTATCAAACATACTTCGGAGGAATGCATTCTTTTCTCATCTGAAAGCCCTTCTCTAATGGATTGGGTCCAAAACCATGATGTAGTGAGGATTTAATTTTCCTTTCATTTTAAATAGGTTTAGAAATAGATTGAACAAAAAAAAGGAAAACAGAAAAAAGGCAAGGCAGTTGAAATGCACCTAGCAGAATAATATAATGAAGATATTTGAATTGTAGTCTGTAAATAAACACTGTGATTTTTGTAATTACTCAGAAGTTGTCAGCTGTAAAACATGATGTCTGTATTTAAAGAYGGTATTTTCACATTTACTTTTTTTGTTGAGAGGTGGTGAATTCATTTACTTGAGCAGGAACTGTGTATGTACGGATTAAGAGTAAAATGACATCACTCTGGACAGTAGCCCTTGCTTTCTCGAAAATACAGCAGTTATTTGAACTAAATTTCCATATATAGGTGTTAATACTGACTTTAAAAATAAAAGTTTAGCTGTTACTTTGTTATTTTCAAAGTGCTAAAAATATGTTTTAGAACCAGATTAGAGAACTAGGTAAAATACTACATTACAGCGAGTCATAGTTAAGTGTCAATTAAGATATTGACAGAGAGGATTATCGCCACCTCAAATGCTTCTAAATCTGTGAAAGGTAGATTGCAAACTGCATCTGCGTTGTTACAGTCGTTGCACATTTAGCACTAAATTTTAGATGTAATAACTGTTAAGCATTACAGCAAGAGTAAAGGCTAATCCCTTCCTGGCCGTATTACAAAGAGTTGCAAGGCAGGATCTGTCCTGGTTGGCTCTACTGCCTCTTTGAGCTGCTCTCAGTGGGAGTGCTGGGCTCACTCTGGCTGCTGCCAGGTAGTCATTGCATGTTGCTATCAGAATCGTGATTCTCAGATTCGTGGACGAGTTCCCAGCTCACCTTCCCACTTCGGTTGCAGTATGTTCCCTGTTGCGTCTGCCCTTAGCTGCCTGTGCAGGATGCTACGTGTCGTATCTCCCCACATCAGATACAAGTGTTTATTTGCCAAGATATGCTTTGCTTTCTGTACTTGTCTTTTTCTAAAATTATGCTGAATATTTTAGTCCCAGTCTAGTAAAACAGTATTTTGCAGTCAGCCTCATTCCTGCTGCCTCTTCCACTTGCTCACTGTGGCAGTTTCCAAACCCACCAGTGCTGTTGCGGTCCACGCTCAGGCGGTGCTGCCATGGAGCTGTMTCAGCCTGCTTAGACCTGGGGGGTGGACAGAGGTGTTACTGAGCAACCCTTATTTCATACCTCCATGCTAGTGTGATTAAACTTACATGTATGTTCAGCTTGCAATATAAGAAGCTGCCTTGATTTCAGTGAAGCATGCTTAATCGCATCCTTACAWGTTTTGTAGATGGAGCGTATGTAGAGAGCGTGAGTAGCCACACATATGCTGTTAGATTTGCTTGTAATCCTCTGATTTTAATTCTGAATACTGTCATTACYAAGTGCCTTTCCATACTGCTGAGATATTTTGGTTTAGACTCCATTTTTTATTTTTGTGTCAACCTAGATTTTCTTCTTTGTTTGGTCGGTGTTCTCCATTGTATTCAGGAAGGATATCTCCACTATCCAGCAGATGTAGCAATAAACCCAACAACTTGTTAGCAGAATTGCAGTCAGCACCCACTAGGTTCAAGCATCATTTTTGCTTCCAAACTATTCACTTATTTACTCCATGTTGCAATAAAAAAGTAGCAATAATTGTTTATAAACTGCCAGATTTGAGAACTGGACCCTTAGGACTGAATATTCAAAACCAGCTACTGCAATTACCAGTGTGTTTAAATTGAACAGGGTTTAAAAAAAAAATTTATGGCTTCCTTAAGGACTGTTAACACTGTTGAGTTCTCTTACACAACACTCGATCAAGATGACAATGATGTAACCAGATACCCTGGCACAGTTGCGATAGCTGTGGATAGAAGATCTAACATAACTGGTTCCGACTGCTTTGGTATGKTTTTCTTTTTGGTGGTAATAAGGAGTTAAATTTTATGGGAGACTTGAGTTCTTTTCACCCAAGTGGCCACTCAGGTCACCCAGCATGACTTTCTGTATTATGTATATTGTATAGATTTATGTAGATCTGATGTCTATTTAATCACTGCCCAATTTAGATGTTAGAACTTCTTGTTATTGTTGTTTAAGTATGCATAACAGCCCTTTCAAGTGTGACCTTTCTGTTGGTATGTATCCTGGGAACAAAAGAAGGATTTCATAATGAACAGCCTTGCCATA
Organism: Oceanodroma leucorhoa; assembly: GCA_030449065.1. NCBI lineage: Eukaryota > Metazoa > Chordata > Aves > Procellariiformes > Oceanodroma > Oceanodroma leucorhoa. Next base: position 5,575,390 of record JASVER010000034.1, read on the forward strand.
ATGAGTCATTATTTTTTAAAAATACAGCAACTATCTTAAGCAAATGTCATAATATATATTCCATGGTCAGCAYCAATTTGGACAAATTAAGCTGCATTCCACACTAAAATGCTGGTGTGCTAATACAAGAAGACAATTGTTCTAGTTGTTTCAGTGGGATTTTTTCACTGTTTTCTGTCCAGTCAGGCAAGTTCTCCCACATTACTTGGGAGATGAAAAGTGACTAGATTTTAAATAAGTCAACCTAACTTTGCACAAATAAGCATAACACATTCAACCATGGGGAATAAAATCCATTTCACTCAGTAGAGATTATTTGTTTCATTTTYGGAGATTAAGTTTAGGTGGCTTATTTTATGTTTCAAAATTATTTATCTGTAGATTTACATCTCATATTTCAGTTCATCAATGACTGATGAAATGCTGTTCCATTGCATCAGCTGAAAGCTCTTGATATAACCAGCTTAATCCCCAATTTTACTTTCGTGACTTCTTGTGTTGAAATAACCAATGTCATTGTGTAAGAGCCCCTGGTAACATAACATCATAACCTCAAATTAATCTGTGTTACTACCTTGAAATGGCTTCCTAGGGTTATGAACACTTGTGTTAGTTCTGCTGACCATTTGATCTCATCAAGAAAAGTGTTGGGATACAGAGGTGCTGCAGCTTCTCCAGTGAAGATGAGGTTTCTCTATCAATTAGGGTGCTGCAGCAGCCTTCCTGTTCTCTTCATTTGTAGTAAAACACTGTCCTCACTGAAGTTAACAGAAATCCTATTTCTATTTAATTTAATTGGGATTACAACTTCACCCTCTCTCTCTCCCATATGATCYATGGGACCTATGATTTTGTTGGCTGCAACCCCATGAAAACTTAAGTCAGAACATAAGTAATGTTGTGGACATCTAGGCAAAAGTTACACTTAGATGGTGATCCTSCTGATGTGGATGGAATAGCACAAAAGGCAGTGACAGTCTGCACAAGTTCTTTGTTCGTGTCATCTGTTTGCAAGATGAGATCTTACTGTGCAATGTAATACCCATCTTCATAATACCGTATTTTACATATGAAGTTGTAATGGTGAAGAGCAACTTTCAAGAAAATACAAAGGGATTACATGGATTAATCCAAAAAATAAAATTTTTATAAATTAGAACAAAATGTTACATGGCATAACAAACATAAATCTGGAAAAAATAATTAATTATAAAATAAAGGTTAAATCTATGAAGCTCTGGCAAGATAGCTCTGTAGAGACATTTTTGGTAGTTTTCTCTCTGTGAAAGTCGGGATATAGGCTCGCTTACTTTTTCCCTTAACTTGGCCATTTATTCCTTACAAGAACCTCTACCAAGCAGAAACCTGCTTCTTGTATTAATACATTTTATAAATGTATTTTACCTAGAAGTGCTCAAGAGTCTGCTCCAGAATATCCTTTGCATTGTTCTTTTACAAAGGACTTAGTCTAGTTCTATTTTTTTTTCCCCTTGATGTGATTTAAGAATGTTGATAAAACATTATCAACCAAGTTGTAAATAAATCATGCCTGATTTCCATTAAACCCAAGGGAACAGATGTATTAGCTTAAGGAAATGTAGGAACATTATATATTGAACATGTGTATGGCAGCATATGTTGTTACCCAGCACTGGCTCGTACACTCTTTTCCTAMCCTTCAGAGTCTCGTGGACTTTGCTGGCATTACGATAATTAAACGCGAGTTAAAACCAGGGCAGCAAAATAAATAAAAGAAACGTCGCACAASCTGTGCCAAAACCCATGTCTTAAACTTTCCCTCCTGTGATGGTAGCGACYCGGTCACTACGCGCAAGGCCGATGGATTCCAGCTGCTGGGGCCAGGCCGGGTGCAGGGGGGGCCGGCGGCAGCGCCAGGCCGCGGCGGGGCCCGGCCCCCGAGCCGCTTCACGGCCCGGCCCGGCGCTCCAGACACTCGTGGGACGCTTTTACATTTCTCCCTCCAAATAAATCACAGATATTTTGTTTTCCTTCGCTATTCCAGATAATTTCAAGGACGGCCCGAGACTCGCCCGACAACCGCCTCTGAGGGGACCGGGCCTCGCAACGCACCTGCCGCCCTCACACGCCGCAGGCAGGAGCGCCGCGTACGCGACGGCCTCGGACAGAGGAACGGAACGGCCCCGCTCCCATTTGTTTTTGACGATTTCCTTAATGTTTAAGTCACAGCCTCGCTCATTTTCGGGTGCCCAGAACACGGCCCGGCGAGCCACCGGGAAGGCGACGCCCGCCACAACCGCCGGGCGGGGGCGGGGGGGGGGTGTGGGTGTGTGAGCGCGCCCGCCGCCGCCGCCGCTTGGGCGAAAGCGTTCCGCGCGGCTTGGGCCCGCTCGGCTTCCGTCCCAGATGGTCCCTCCCCGCCGCCCTCGCCCCGCCGCCGTCCCCCCGCCCCGCCCCGCCCCCGGCCGTGGCGTAGCCGGGCTCGGTTTCCGTGATAGCTGCGAGCGGGGCCAGCGCCGCTCGGGGTGTGTGCGGGAGCGCGGCGGGGAAGCGAGCGCCATGGAGGAGGCGGCTCGGACTCTCCGCCGTCCTTATTAGAGCCGCCGCCCAGCCCAGCTGGAGCCATGGACAAAGCCGACAAGGTGCGRGGGGCGGGCTCGGCGCTGAGGAGACCGTAAACAGCTGCGGCGGGAGGGGGCTGCGACGCCCCAGCGCCGCGGTGAGGAGGGAGGGGGGCGAACGGCCGGGCGGGGAGAGGAGGGGAGCGCCGGGGCGGCGGCCCGGCTCTGTCAGAGCCGCGTCTGTCAGGCCCGTCCCGTCCCGTCCCGTCAGGCAGCGGCCCCGGGCCGCCGAGCGGAGGGGCAGGGCGCGGCCCGCGGCCTGCCGAGGCCGGCGGTGGTTGGCGGGGGGGACGGGGACCGGTCGTGAGGGGGGGCCGCCGTACCTCCCCGCCGAAGAAAGGCCCCTGGGAGGCTTCAGACGGGGCGTTTCCAAGGCTGGAAGCGGGAGCTCGGCGTGTGTTTACCGGGTTGGTTACGCGGCCGCCGTCCGCTCTCCCGCGGCGGGAGGCTGGGCGCTGGCTCCTGGGAGAGGCATCAGGCCGGGGCCGTGCCCAGCCCCGCAGAGCCTGGGCTTGGTCTGTCTGGGTGAACTGGAAAGCCGTGAGCGTCTGCCCTGCGTGTTCGCGAAGGSATGTAAAGCTCCGGTTTGGCCTTCTCCCTCCTGTTCCTTCAGGCTTTGTTTCAAGCTTAGGGAATACTTGCAGTTAGTGACACTTAATTTAAACCTGCCTAGTCGCTAGAAGAGACTTTTACAGGTTTCTTGAGAACTTTGCAGCGTGAGAGACGTGCCACTCTTGTTGAAGTACTGTGAATACCAGGTTCAGGTTGAAGTTTTCAGTGTTAGGACATAGCTGATGGTCTCAGCTGGTTAGCTGAGTGGGAGGGAGTTAGGTATAGCTCACTAATTCTACAAGTCGCGATTTTTTTTTCTTCAGTATTTAACTTGGCTTTGTCAAGGTAATCAGTTTGTGTTATTCTTAAGACCCTTCAAACTGTAGGTATGAAGAAGCTTAAGCTGGGATTTAAGAGTTCATATGATTTGTTATGTATATGCAATAAAATGTTTCATCGTCAGGAAGATGATGTTTTAAAAGATATCTGAAATGAATGTTACCATCCATGACAACCTGATCTTACTTTTAAGCTTCTGTTTCAGCAGAATGTGGTGAAAATTCGTGAATTACTGGGGTTTTTTTTGTAGTTTTCAGCTTTGGCATCTCTAGGGATTCTAATAATAGGGTTAATTAATAAAATAACATGAGCTCCTGTAGCAAAGTAGATACTGAGTAATAATGCACTCTGTAAAGGTATATTGCTTTTAATTTTGTATATATGTGTAAGGAAGTTAGTGAACAGTGTATTTTATTACAGCATGGCTCCCACTGTGTCTTGCTAGGCTTTCTGGTGTGATAATGGTTTTAAATGCTTTCTTATTTGCCTTCATGTAGAAAAACTGACCTTAGTCTGTAAAATCCACATTAGTCTAATCTGTTGTACTTTTTGCTTTCAAATCTTGGTTTTTGGTGTGGGTTTTTTTTAMCCCCTTTGGTTCATCTGTAATTAGTACTGCAGTACACTTGTGAAATATTTATTCCATGTTGCTTGAGCTCTTCGTTACTGGAGGTTCACACACATGCCCCTATCAAACCATTCTCTTTTTATTTGTTAGAAATAGCTCGTGAAAACTGAGAATCGTTGTGTTATTTGCAGTGTAAAGTGTTGACCCTGTGTGATTATCTTAACCAACTGCAATATTTTAACTTGGAGGTGCAGTTAAGATCTTTGAAGCAGGAACCATGTTCTTGTTTATTCTGTTTGCAGCATATCTAGTCCTGTTGGTTCCTTAGCCACTAGTAAGGCTTCTAGGCAGACAAATAATTAATACCTGATGAGCTTCTAAAATGATTCAACTATCTTGTTGCTTTTGTCTTCTCATTATACAGTAGCATCTTGATTAGGAGATCCCTAAATGCTTTGGGTTTGAACCTTTTGTGCTGTAAGAATTGAATGTAATCTCCTTTACCAGTGTGTTTGGTGAGGTTGCATCGGTTTTGGGTGCTGTTCCATCTTTTCTTTGATTTGGGCTCCTTTCTGCACCTGTATTGCATGACATCTGATTAATTAATATTAAAGCATGCAGATGTATGTTAACAGTACTTAACCTCTTCTCTCCTTTCCCTCAGAATACTCTCTTAGCCACATTATGATAACTGTATATGCTCATAGGAATAACTACTGTGGAATTACAATATGAGGGAGTAGGAATATTGTACTATGTTAAAGTATAGTATTTCAAGAGTAAAGGGGGGATCACAAATGCTTTTGATGGGGAATGTATTCGAACAGAGTTTTGTGGTGTTGGCTCAGTAAACCGGTACGAGATGTCATGCACCAAAAACATTTGCACACCTAAATGACAAAAAGATGTCACTTGTGGATTGCCCTTCAGATTTCTGTTACCTAAATTCTGGTATGACTTTGCTTGTTATAATATGCTCAGTGATATTTTGGCAGCTGACATAGAAGAAAACATAATAAAGCTGTTTAAAAACAATTATTTTATAATAGGATGTGTTGTGATTTTTGTACTGGGTGTGGAAGTTTACTTCTGTCTATGCCAGAACCGAAACTGTTCCCATTGAAAAAGTGTATGGGTTTCAGCAGTTAAGTGAAGGTTGTTTTCCTATGAGAGATAAAACTCTTTCTGTTGAAGCTGATTGTGGTAGAAAACTGAAGAGAAACAACCTCCACTCTCAAAGGTGCTGCTGTGCTTTGATTTTTCTCAGTGTTATACATTTGTCTTGCCCTATGATTAAGACATGTGGTTCCATTAGTGCAGTTGAGAAATCGGGTGAAGTTGCAAAATCAGTGATCTGTGTTTTTTATTAGTATTGCTTAAAGACAGCCTGTTCTGCTTGCCTCTACTATTGTGACCATTCAACAGTTGGCTTGATAATATGCTTGCCATAGAAGTAGATCTAGATCAATGTTTTGTTTCCTTCAGTGTTTCTTACCCATGGCAGAATTTTCAACTGAGGCAAACTGGAAAAGATCTGTTTTCCTGTGCTGTACGTTTTGCATGTTACTTTCTCTTGAATCTTGAAAGTGCAGAGGAATTTGGGTTTTGTGAGAGTTTTGTATTATCTTATTATAGAATATGTTCTCCAGTGAATTTAAATCTTATTGATAAGATATGTTAACATCTTTTTGATCACAGATTTATTTATCATTGACTAGTTTGTGGAAATGAGGAAGCTGATTYACATGGATGGTTTCTATTAATACTTTTAGTATGTAGGCTACAAAGCACTCATATTACTATTTCACATTGGTAGTGTGAGTTTAGAAGTTTATGTACTGTTAAATGCTGTAAACTAGATAAGTGAAGAGGATCCTGTTGGTAGCTTTTTTATCTTTGTACAAGCTTTGTAACTGTAAATATTAAATTCCCCCCCCCCTTTTTTCTAGAATATTCTGGTTTTGAGTTTAAACATGCCAACTTGTCATGTTGTGCCACTTGCTCATTTTCTACATATACATAAAAATCTTAATACTTAGCTTTGTTTATATTCTGAGCACAGTACTTTCTTCTGTGAAAGGGAAGAGAATTATGTATGGTTCCCTCATTATGAGCTAAGGGGAAAAAGGAAAGACTACCTTCATAGTGTATTTGCTTTAAGTGTTGAATTGAAATTGCTGTGTTTAATCTAAATAGGGAGGATTAAATTTTGTGCTTGGTTAAATGGCCTGCTGCTGGTGTTTCCAGTTGGACTGCATATTTACCATTCCTGAAGTATCTGCCACTTAGAAGGAACTAATTATAGAAACAATGACTTCCATATTTGTAAAGCTTCTTTTAAAATAGATTAAATGTSACCTGTCTTACTATAAAATGACTTTTGAATTATGAAATCCCAAATTCAGCAGTAGGATTGTTTTTCTTAAAATTAAAAAAAAAAATTGAGCTATGTTTTTATCTCACACTTGTGATGAGACTTCTTGTTTCCAGACTTTGAGACAGTAAAACAGCTGATTTTATTATAGCCCTCTGAAATGTGGCATCTGTGTCTATTTTCTCACCCTGTAAATGGTAAGATTGATATCCAAGCRTTCCCTTCTAAGAGAGCAAGCTGACAGAGATCCTATTTAATGGAAAATGCTGAATGACATTAAGCTACAATGAACAAAAACTTTTCTAAGATTAAACATCCAGTGCTATAACTATAGGACAAAGTTTACCAGTCTGTTCCTGCTTGTGTCATCTTCTGTCTTTGCAGCTGTTGATGACTACAGTAGCTTTTATATAGGAAACAAAGGATCTCTTCAGTATATATGCTGTCTTGAAAGAGTTGTAATTGTTGGACTGAAATATGTAATGAGCTACTGCAAAACATTTTGTAAATTGAARCTAGGGATATCTACAAAAGAAACTTCTGTATAAATCTTGGTTTCTTTTGAAGGGGTGTGCTTCCATTAATARGAAACTGATTGAAATTTTGATGTTTCAGCATGACTTAAATTTATATTTAGAATCGAGTTTGRTTATCAAAGGTCAATTTCAGTAAAGCTTTGTTTAGCTTTGTGACGTAAAAGGTTGAATAAACATGAAAAAGTTGCACTCCAAAATAAAATTAAGTTTGGTCTTGCAATATTTGCAATGCTTGCCTTCAGATTGCCTGATCAAAAACATATATTACTTTATATTAACTGYTTAGGGTCTGACCCTGCATTTGCTGATGTCAGTGGCAAAGCGCTAATTTTTTAGTGGATGCAGGCTAGAATAAATCTCAATACTGTGAGAGCAATTAAAGCATAAATTAGTATCACAAGTGCTCTGTTGTAAGGATTAGGAAGAGTGTAGGAACCTTTCCCCAAATTCCTTAGTGTTTGACAAATCTTTCTTGTCTAATTCTTTTTGTTTGCTTGTGGTTATAAACCAGTGGCATGATCAGTCCTGTTAGTTCTGTTCATCTGCACTTGTCACTCCATTTGTACTGTGTGGATGAAGTCTTTGAGGAATCACATTCATACATATTTACATGCACTTTGATTTATGCACTTAGTATTTGCTTCTGAAACAAAATGCTATTTAAAAAAGGATCGCGTCTCTTATTCTGGAGTTCACTTTAGTTGTCATTGCTTGCATTTTCCACTGAGTCTCAAGCATGTCAACATGGTATTTAAAAAACCAAAACCACCAACAACAAACTGTTTAATTGGCATTTTTATTTCTGTATGTGGCCAAAGAAGCACAGAGACAACCTGTTAAAATAAGTGACTCTCAGTTGGAGATACTTTTTGCTTGTCCAGTGCAATGAAAAATTAGCAGCATCTTTACTTACTACTAAATTGATTATTCTTTTSTTTTGCTTTTTGTTTCACTTTCTCTTCTTACACTATTAAGGGAATATTATTTCTGTTGTTCTGACGACATATTAGGAGCCAGGAGACCTAAAATGCYGTTTATTAAAAAGAGGAGTTACTTTGCTGTCTATCTTCACCAACCTTTCCTCCTAGCCGAGAAGACCATAGTCCTAAAAAGATCTGCTTAGATAATTTCGGGCAAATTACTTAGCATTGCTGTGTTGTTTCTCTCACGTGGCAGATGAAACCACTAGCCATCTGTGAAATGTACTGAAATGTCTGGATAATCACATTGGGGAGTTAATTCTGTTTATATTTTGGTTTGGTTAGCAGTCGGGCCTGACTTAGTACAGTTGTTTCCCCTTTTTGCTTTAAGTTTAAGAAAGTTTAGTGTCCTCATCTGAAGACACATCCTATGTAAAAAGGAACTTTTAAGTGTTTTAGAGGGACTGGTAAAATACTATAAGGAAGCAATGTGTTGAAGTTAATTTTGTTTAGTTGGTAATACACTTGAACTGTCTTTCTGTTTTCTACCCTGAAGTGGAAGTCGGGCTTTGTTGTCTAGTGAAATGTATTAGTTGTGCTGAGGATTGCTTGTATTATGCTTGCAGAATGACTTTGAAACACCTGTATTGAGGTTTTTAAGTTTTCAGTTGCTATTCTGGTGAGTTAGCATGCATATATGGATGTGCGTGTGTGTATATATATATGCATACAGTGTGTGTGTGTATACAGAACAAAATGCAAAATTTTGAAACACAGGTTACCCTAAATTCTTCTTTTTGCTGAAACAAGTTTCTTGGAAGCATTAAAAAAATCCTCCACAAACCAAACCAACCTGTAGGTACAGATTAAATTGCATAAGAAAACAGTGTTTAAGGTATAATGCATGTGAAAGATTTCTGAAATGCAGTTTTGATTCCTTTAAATGACAGACACTATCAAAGTTCTGTAGGCGAAAAAAGAAATTAACTTTTAAATACATCCATATATATTTATGATTACAGGATATGCTGTATCTTTATTTTACCACTGTAGGTAAGCTAAATATGTTATGAGCTGTACAGAAAACGGTAATTAAATATATCAGCCAATTGCTYTGTCATAGCAGTAGTTACTCATTACCTGTATAAGAGACTGGGAAACAGGAAAGGAAACATTAAAGTTGTCCTTCTAGTTTGGGCATCTCTGAGTTGTTTGAACCTAGCAAAATCAAGCAGAGTAATTAAAATGAAATTTTCCTAAACTTGTCAAATTACATGATGTTTTGTGTGTTGTTTGTTTTTTTTTTTAATAAATTAAAAAAAAAAACCAAAAAACAAAAAACAAAAAAACCAACCCCAACCTAAAAGATGTGTAATCCTGTTTTTACTGGAAAGATTTAAATGAATCAAATTTTATCCCAAATACTTGGATGGAAAAGTAAGATAGGGATTGTCTTCGCAAATTGACGAGAAATACTTTGCTATGGCAGCCTTGCCGATGGGAATCATTTGGCTCCTKCTTTGGTCAGTTATATCTCCTTTTTTTTTAATACTTGATGTGAAAGACTGTTCTTTAATAATGCTAATAATGAATGATGATATAATACAATATCACAAAAATCATTGTAATGATATCATTCTGCAAGTGACTTGCCATTAAGGAACCAATCAATCTCCTAAAATAATACAGAAGAAAGAGCAGACAGCCAGACAGGAAAGACCTTTAAAATAGGGAATCTTGTCCCAACCTGAATCACAAATAAAATGTTTTGACTATTTTCTGAGCTAGTACTAGAGTGGTTTATAATTAGTATCTTGACTAAAGTTCACTTGACATGTTGCTGGGAGATAGCGACCAGCAGATTAGGAATAGTTGTTTGAAAGTTTTCAGTGCTTCATTAAGAATACCATATTTGTAAAACACTCATCCTAATTGTACTGTTGAATTTTCCACAGATGAGACAGCCTTGGTGTGTTCCTTTAATGTTTATGCCATCTAGTTTTGTAGGCCAGCCCACAACTGTATCTATTCTTACGCAAATATTCTTGCCTGGCAATCTTGAAATAGCATGAAAAGACTCTCTTAGTTTTCAGGGAGGGATTTGAGTGTTGGTATTTCTGTCATTTATTACATGATCACTGGGCATAAGCACTTGACATTTTTTTWTTTTTTTTTAATGAAAAGTGTTTATCCCCATGGTGCTGTGTTGAGGAGAATGCCTTGGAGTTTTGCAGAGGGTAGGTGAGTGAGTCACCCGGCAGCTGAGGGATGTGCCYGAGGTCAGAGAGGAAGCTCTGGGTAGAGCAGGGTGTTTGACTTGTGTTGGGCAAGTTCAGCGCTGCTGCTGCAGCTGCACCGCAGCTTTTCCTCTGAATGTAACTTCAGGAATTGAAAAAGAGTTAACGTAGAAGGAAGGAATGTTTGCCTACTGCCTAATGATCAAGAAATGCATTTGATTAATATTAAGGTGTGTGTTCCACTGTAACACAGATCTTGTTGTGCAGCAGGTAGTGRTACTTCTGTATTGGTGCTTATAGCCATAAGTATTTTCAGAACAGTCATTAATAACCACTTCTTTTGACAGGCATAGTGTATCTTGTCACTTGCTAAGACATACTTCTTTCCCCTGCCACTCTAGTTCCACTTTTATCCTTCTATTTATTTTTTTAGATGTTTTGTTTTCCTTTTTTGATTGCTGCTAAAACTTCAGGTCTCTTACGCTACAATTTTATCTGTAAATGACTGATGTTCTTACTAAATAAGCATATAAAAGCAGAGGCTCATTTTGTTGGAAGGGACGCTGCTGCTTTCCCAGCGAACTTTGACAAGTCCAAAGACAGAGAAGGTTCTCAAGAAATGGTTAAAAATAATCATGGACTCTATGCTTCATGATTTTTGCTTTTTTCCCCTRTTTTATATCACTTTTTTGAATTCTCAGTTCAATTATAAACAAACTCTGGCCTTGGTCACTGTGGTTTGCAGAATGTCCTACCATCAAAGTTGTTAAGGGTGTAACTTCGATCTCAGGTTAATACTTGCAGACAACGGTCTCCTATCCTAAACAGTGTTTCACTTAGAAAGCTTCCTTCTGTGTTTATAAAGTTCATTTTTAGTGAGGTGCACAGTATTTGGAAAAAGTGAGTGGTGCTTAAATAGAAATCACTTGGTGAACTGATGTTTAGAGGAAGTGGCTAATGGTGAAATTTGAGCTAATACTGCAACTAATACTGCATAAAATCTCATGAAGGAAGTATGAGTTAGCAAATTTGGTAATGGAAGGATAAAAATAAAAGCGGAGGCAGACACTTTGTCTATAATAACACTTTTTGTAAGAAAAGTTTGATTCCAGTTGTACAAGTCATCTGGATAGCTGTTACAGAATGACTGCATTTGCAATTACTTAGTTCGGGTGTCGTATTTGGAGTTCAAAAGAATGCACTGAGCAACATTTTGGGCTTAATTTTTGAAATTGGCTGGGAAGTCTAATATTACAATTATGAGTAATAGGTATTGAAAATACTTCTATATTATAAAAATATATTGCATCAGACACTGGTAGTTATGATGATTTAATAGTGAATATAATACATGAAAGTTAGGGAGCTTTTACAGTCTCAACTGTTTTTTCTCCTCTTTTTAAGAGTACGTGACAGCAAAATACTTATACCAGTTGGTTTTCAACTTGCTTGGTGAATTACAGTGTAACTCATGGTCTTAGTAATTTACTTGATGATGATTATACCTTTTGCTCAGTAATTAAACTTTCTTGTATGTAAGTGTGTCAGACTAACTAAACGAAGATCCAATACTCTGCATGAGTGGGTCTTGACTTCGCTGTTGCTCAAACCAATGTTTGAGCTATGAATTTTTCTAGTTCAGTCTAATACATTAAAGCGCCTATTCATAGTAAATGTAGTTTTTCTTACTGACTGGTACAACTGTATTTTCAAAACATTGTTGGACTTGCCCCTCCCAACTCCTCCACCCTCATGCTGCTAAACAAATATGGGATCTGATCCTATGTTTTATCTAAAAAATAAATTTTGGGGTCTTTTTAATATGTTYGTAGAGTCAGATATTGGACAGTAAGGCTGAAATGTCTCTGGATGGATTGTGGGTTTGACACAGAGCAAGGACATAGGCTGAGAAGTGTGTAGTAGGCATGGGACTACTTGCCATATTTTCAGAGCTCCCATTGTCTGATTGATTCTGCTGTGGATGTTGTACAGGTAGTGGCAAGGATAGAAGACCGTCCTCAGCACATCAAACCTTCAGGCTCTCCTTTTAGTAAAATAAGAGCTGGTACTCGTAAAGGTTATGCGTTGACTCTGGAATTATTCCTTAGACAAACGGAAGGAAAAGTTTCTGGAGTCCTTGTCTGCTTTAGAGAGGATCTTCTTAGAAGTTGGTATTCTATGAGCTACTGATGTGAGACAGGCATAATTAAGCTGAAATCTTTGTACAAAAAGATGCTTTGTGGCTGAATGTAACTCATAATGGAATACAGAATTTAAGGGTACTTTGGATCTGCTGTTGCCTCACTGAATAGAGCATTTTTCGTTGTTTAAGTATAAGATCCAGCTAATCCATACAAGACCAAAAGAGTGGGTAAAAACGCCTTATAAACTGTTGAGGATACCTTCAGGATTAGGGGAGATATTTTTCTTTGAAAGCACAGCTTAAAACTTATTTCTAAGCAGCCTTTAATTCMCTCATCACAGCAAAACTTAATCATATTCTTAACACTTTAAAATATGTTAAAATTGTGCAGATGGAATGTGTGTGTGTGGTTCTTCTGTGATACACCAACCTATGGTTTACTGCTGAAAAATCTTTTTTATAATTGCGTAGGAACATGGTCAATTTTGTAGAGCAGACCAGGCATTACTATATCTCCCATATGTTGGTTTCACTTATGAAAGCCTACACAACTGTGCTCTACCTACAGTGCTAACTTGATTTCTCTCTGTGCTCAGATTGTGTATATCCTCTGCAAGATCTGAACTTCAGTCGCTTTTAAATTAATTAGTGTTTGTACTGCACTTTGAAAATGTAAAGGTTAATACAAATGCTAAGTGTTGGTGATCTGTATTACAGCCTGTGTTGTTTGGAAGGATGTAATAAGCACTTGCCAACTGTTTTCCATCTCTAAGTTTACTGCAGAAATCCTGTAGTCTTGTCATCCATTTGCCTGCTATTTGTGATAATTGCCATACAACTTTATGAATCTAAGAGTTCCCAAACAATTTGTGGTTGTATTTAATTAAGACATTCTTTCTTTTCTCTTTCTTAAGAATGTCAAGCTGTCAGCTGAAGTAGAACCGTTTATTCCTCAGAAGAAGGGTCCAGAAACACTAATGATCCCAATGGCACTTCCTAATGACAGCGGAGGAATTAATGGCATGGAACCAACTCCTATCCCTAGCTACCTGATCACTTGCTATCCATTTGTACAGGAAAACCAATCCAATAGGTAATATGTGGTTGTGGTCTTCATGGAAGATTATCTTTTTTTAAGTGAGTTTAAACTTCTGGTAGACTTGAGAGGAGTCAGTGACTGTTGGCTGTATATTCATTTTGTTCACCGTATTTAGTCTTCTGACCCTTCATGAGTGAGGGTGAAGTTTCTCTGTCCCCAGTCTTTTTTTACTTACTTCCTTCCCTCTGCTTTTCTCTATTCATATTCTTTGCTACTTTTCTTTCCCTGGCTACAGAGGTCTGGTACAAATCCCTCACAAAGTCACCTGCTGTGCTCTTGCATCTTCCAGGGCAGTCAAGAGGTCTGTGTCTGAATCTCTGACGCTGAAGCAAGGCTCCAGGTGTCCAACTTGGATCCTGTCATGGCGAAACAGTATGCAGCTGACGCTTGTATTGAGTGTAGCTGTACCCAGTTTTCTTTGCATAACTAGTTATAATACATTGAGTTTAGGAACTCTTTATTCTAGCCCAAATGTGTTGTTCACTGAATGCAGAACTTCARTGTTGATGATTTTGTATTGATGGCATAAATAATTACTGCTGTTTGGTTTTGAAAAATGTACCCAATGCTTGCTTAGGACAGCACTTTAGTGCTGCTGCACTTGAATAGGTAAGAACAAAAATAATTCTTTAGCAACTGCCTGCTGCAGATCTGTAAAATTATCCTGAATCTTTACTTTTCCTATTCTCTTTCTCTAATATTCGGGCCTCTGCATTTTCCATGTAGATGGTTTTCTGCTCTCTTGAGGGTTTGAAGAGAAAGAGAAGTGGGTTCATAGTTTACAAGGGGGTCTTTTTTTGTAGTATGCCGTATCACAAATAAACACGGAAGAAATCTCCACACTTGGTTTCAGTAGTAAGTTTGTAAATGCCTGTTTTCATGTGTGCTGCTKAAGGCCTGCATTTTCATAGGAATTTTGAACAAAGGTGAGATAGCAACTTAATATACTGAAGTACTTGGCCCTGAGTTAGCTAATGAATGTCATTGTTCCACGTGTCTGCTAGCTTACCTTGTGTAAGTTAGGTATCTACTTAAGTTATATGTGTTTTCTGAAACAACGAAATTGTAATTGGTTCGAAGTACTTGTCAAAGGAAAAGCCTACCTTTTATTTCTAAGTTAAATATTAGAAAGGTAATAAGTGCATACAAATGCCAAGATCAGCAAAGATATTTATTTTGCACTTGAATGTAATTTGAGCTTGTGAATCATTTAATTGGCATCTCTAAGAAGTCCTAATAAATTTTAAGTTCAGTTATTAAAAGCTAGGAGCTCATGAAACAAATGAGTTGTGGTTATTTGGTTGTTTGGTGGGTTTTTTTTAAGGGGGTGGTAGAGGTCTGAATTTCCTTGAAAGGGAAAAACTTAGTAAGCAGTTGTATTATCTCTTGATTTTTACAGACAGTTTCCATTATACAACAATGACATCAGATGGCAGCAACCCAACCCAAATCCTGCAGGACCATACCTTGCTTATCCTATAATATCTGCACAACCACCTGTTTCTACAGAATATACATATTATCAGCTGATGCCAGCACCATGTGCTCAAGTCATGGGTTTCTATCATCCTTTCCCTACCCCCTATTCTGCACCCTTTCAAACAGCAAATGCTGTAAATACAGTTACTACAGAATGCACTGAGCGTCCCAACCCGTCGGGCCAGGTCTTTCCATTATCCAGTCAGCGGAGCAGAAGCAGTAATAGGGGACCAGTCATACAAAAAGTAAGTCTGTTTTTTAACAGGATAAGTAGAACTGTATAAAGAAAATATCTTTGCACAGGAAGCATGCATCTCATTTGAGCAAGAGCAGGTATGTCAGTAGTATCAATGGAAGGAAAGGTGGGCAGAAAAGGTGTTAATCAGAGAGTAGCAGAACTCTGTCTACTGAGACATTTTGTGGTAAAATACTTGGTGAGTTATAAAGCCTGCAAGTGTAACATGAGAAACTCCCTTCCATTGCCTCTCTGCTGGTTTGGTCTGAGCTTAGAATTACTTCATTAGAGGGCAGAGGAAGTATACCCATACCTTCTTTACCTTTTTTTTGTTTTTGATACTTCCACATCRTAACGAACAGTTCATGCAGAAAATATTGCAGAGAGGTTAATAAATCCAATATTTTTATGAATATTTCCCTTGATCACTTGTCTTTAAATATGTGGCTTCTGCAGAGAGCATTAGAACTTTTTTGCTTTGTTTGATTACAACTGTAAAGTCAAATCATATGACYTATGTGTATGTGTGGCTAATCTTTTGAAACAGCAACAGCAGTTACAGACGCACATAAAAAATAAACGTCCTCCAGTGAAAAATGTTGCCACTCAAAAGGAGACTAGTTCATCAGGTCCTGAGAACAGATCAAAGATTGTTTTGYTGGTTGATGCATCACAGCAAACAGGTAATTTCTTTGTTGTGTTCTGGGTGTACGAAATAACTAGAACTACATGTCAGTCGCTGTCTTTCTTAAAAGAACGTGGACTTTGCCACTGTCAAAAACAGACTCTTCTGAAGGAGTTGATTAATAATAATAGTTGGACCTAGACGTAATTTTTTTAAATTCAATGCTGTTGTTAATTTTATTAAAAGGAAATTGTTGTCACATGCAAAGACTTTGGCTTTTTCCGTTTGTTTTTATGATGTGTAGGTTTTTCATGTCTTTTAACAATTCTGCACAAGTAATTATATTTTTATTGTGTCTTGCAGACTTCCCTTCAGATATAGCTAATAAGTCACTTTCTGAGAGTGCCTCTACAATGCTTTGGAAATCAAAAGGCAGGCGTAGAAGAGCTTCTCACCCTGCTGCAGAGTCCTCTAGTGAACAGGGCGCAAGTGAAGCAGACATTGACAGTGACAGTGGCTATTGTAGTCCTAAGCATGGCAATAACCAGGCTGCAGCTATGACTTCAAGAAATACAGAGTCTTGTTCGATGAATGTATGTAAACATAACTGAATAACTTAACTATATTTGTATCCTACAGACTAATAAAAATTACTAAAAAATCTTTTTTTTCCTTTCAGGTTGTAGAACCATCGATAAATACAAGTAAGCATTGTCTTCACTGGTGAGCTGTTTAAAATTTGGCTAGGTCACWTTTGTGTTGTTGCTTTACATTTTGCTAGGAACCATCTCTTGATCTACTTCCAGCATGCTACTCTAACTGATCAGATACTTCTGAAGATATGTCTTTACTGTGATTTCCGCCACCTCCACCAAGACCCCTGTTACTTGTTGAATGAACAAGTATATAAGTAGCTATCACTAATGATTTATCAACAACTGCCTTTCTTTAAAGGATTAAAAAAGCCAGAGGCCCCAATGGAAACATTCAGACAAAGCTGTGCTTCTGTTGTACTTTATCCTCAAGCTTCCTTACCCTGTTAGACTGCAGTTCATACCTCGGTAGTAACAGAGCCAAAGAGTTCTCATTCTCTATTTGAGAAGTACTGATACTTTTTTAGAAGCTTTAAAGTAGTACTGTAACATGAACAAATATTTTTATTAGTCTRGTAGTAGTGGGTAACACTAGTGGCTATTATTTATGACTGGACTGAAGTTGTTATGGATGTGAACCTGAGATTTCTTTTGACTGCTTCCTGATGATCAGTTGCTGGCAGTTTGAATGTCTGTCATCTGACTCCTCCATAAACGCAATTCTGCTAACTTCTAGAAATAGCTATGAAAGTAGATGTTGTCAGAGGAGAGTTAGACTTTCTCAGAGAACTTCATTTGTATGAAAATTTTGTTCCTGGCTCTGGTGGCATGTGTATCATTATGATGCATTCTGTCATACTAATTCATTTTTTCATTGATGGCACTTCTCTTTCAGCTGGTATAAGTTGGACTAATGTAAATTCCCAGGCAACTCAAAAAAAACCTTGGATTGAAAAAACTCAGACATTTTCTAGAGGTGGAAGACAAGCTGAGCAAAGAAATAGTTCACAGGTATGTTGTTAATGGTTCTAAATTTAAGTATTCAGTTTCTTGTGATGGGTTATAAAATTAACATGCAAAGAATAGTTAATGAAAACAGTGAATGAAAAGTGTAGAAACTCAGCCTAAAAGTCCAGTTGCACATTTCTACCTTGCATTTTTCTTGAGCTAGCACTGTATCATATATACATATATCATTTCATGTACTTGGCAATCTTCTGCCTATAGCCTGTTCTTTGTGTCTATCTAGGAAGAACATTACATGTATAAAGTAACTTGTGAAATGAAGACAGTGTGGGTGTAGAAACGTTAGTTCAGTTTTTGACCCATTCACACTTGAGTGGTGATGATTAATTGGGATGTATCGGAAAATGTGAGACCTGGSCATGACGTAGATGGTATAGAATAAGGGGTGGATATTGTCCTGGTTCTGGCTGGGACAGAGTTAACTCTCTTCCCTGTRGCTGGAGGGGGTGCTGTGTTTTGGGTTTGGTAATGGAAGGAATGTTGATGGCCCATTGATGCTTTGGTTGTTGCTGGGTGGTGCTTGCACCGACAGCCTCCCCTGCCCTTCGACAGCCTCCCCTGCCCTTCCCCTGCCCTTCGAGGTGCAGGGGGACCTGGGGGGGGAAGCATAGCCAGGGCGGTTGACCCAGCTGGCCAATGGGGTATTCTATACCATGTGACATCATGCCCAGTTTAAAAACCGGGGGCGGTTCCTCCAGGGGGACGCGCGGTTTGGGCGGTTCGTTCGGAACACGTGRGGGTGAGCAGTTGCATTGTGCATCGCCTGTTCCCTATATTCTGTTATTGTTGTTGTTATCATTGTTATTATCACTGTTCTACTTTGTTTTATTTCCATTATTAAACTGTTTTTATCTCAACTCGCGGGTTTTCCTCCGTGTGCCCTCCCAATCCTCTCCCCCATCCTACCGGAGTGYGGGGGTGAGCGAGCGGCTGYGTGGTGTTTAGTTGCTGGCTGGGGTTAAACCATGAGAGTCTTTTTTGGCCCAAGAAGAAAAAAAATACCTCAAACTTTCTAAAGAAAGATTCTGATGTGATGGTGAACTAGAATCCTGTGTTCTCACTCCTGTTGTCTTTGAAACTTTTTTGAAATTTATATTAGCATACCATATTCTTTACCATTTTTATTATTAATAAATGAATTAGAATTGTTTTATGCTAAAACTTGAATACGTTTCTGTGAAACTTCCTTCAAGTGGGACAGGATTTCTGTAATTAGTATGTGAGGAGAAGGTGGCCTTGCTAATTTTGATAGTCTAATTTTATTGGGGAGGGGTGGGGGGGTGCAGAGGGGACAGAGGGAAGGCTGAAACATCTGCCTTTGCTTAAACATAGATTTTGCTTGAGTTCAGTTACTGCAGACAAGAATAGCTGAGCTTGAAGTGGGAGCTTTATTATAGACATGCCTGTATGTGCAGATATATGTGAGCTAGCTTGCCCTGATTAGTTTTTTAGGTGGAATTGTTAATTTGTCTTGAATCTTCCCATTTGGTATACATGGGTTTATTATATAAAGAAGCTCGTTGATGCTCATATCTGGCAGTGTAGCAGTTCTGAGTCTTTTTATAGCCTGTAGTCAAATCAGAGACTTTTAGAAGCCACTATTTGTGGTTTATGGCATTGGGAGAGTAGGAAGAACCAGACTGCCTTTCATCCAGTTGCAGTTTAGACTTTAAATCTGGCAGTTATTTTAGATATTTAAAATCAAAGCTGGCACAAAGAGTTTTAAATGAGGTTTCCGCAGCCAAATGCACTGTACTTCAATGCAGAATTGTCCTAGAAACTATTTTGCTTTGAAAAGAAATTTGTACCAGGTCTGTAGGAAACTTTCTTGAGAAATACATTAGTATGAGAGATCCAGAATTTCAGATTCAAATCATGCTTTGCTTTCAGCCAACCAGTCTTGCACACGGGTTTCCACCAATCTTTCACGTAATAAACAGAAGAATGTTTATACCACTGTTTGAAGGTGTCTGGTCCTTAGAGAACTCTGTGCCGGTGCATTGTCATAAAACACATGTTGAAAAGGGAATAATTGCTTGCAGAATAATTATGTGGTGGGAGAAAGTTCTTTTGATTGATCATGGTTACAGACAGTTCCTCAGGATTTATGTCTGAATTATATAGCACCAGCAACTCTTGTGGTTTTCTTCATGTTTGGCCAAAAGGACCCTAAGTTTTTTAAATTAGAAATTTAGAGATTAATGTATAGAGATACTGTATTTGGCTTGGGGGAGGCAGCGAATAATCTGATACTATCTGTAGAACATGTTTGTGCAGGTGAAAAAAAAAAACAAACAACAACAACACACACAAAGAAAAGCACAGCTTATTAAATCTAATTCTGTAAAAACTGTACCTTCTTAGTTGCTAATTAGCAGACATAAGAATGCCTTACATGTGTGCAGACACATCTTGAAATATTGAAATTGCAAAATGCCAATGACGTTCATTGTTTTCAGTCCGGTTTCAGATGCAGAGACCACAGCACGTCTTCAGAAAGAAGGCAGAATTTGCAGAAAAGACATGAAAAACCTCTAACTACAAGCCAGTCAAGTAGAACAGAGCAGAGTCCTGAACCTCTGTATTTTGAGGTAGTGTTGTATGAAAACTGTTTCTGCATTATAGTGATGCAAGTTGTGTGTGGAATAAGCGATGTTCTCAACAGGGAGAAGTTGCAAAACATCTGACTCCAAGAGGTGTACAATATAGTGCACTAATTTAATTATTATATGATGCTTTCATTGTGTACAAAGACTTGTATTTGGGTGTTGTGGAAAGTGTAAGAATTTAGAACTATCCATGACTGACAAATTAGATAAGTAACTTTCAAGTAACTTTTTCTCTTCACTTGCGAATAAAAATTACTGTGTTCTCTTGTTTATCACCTCTCCCCCCTAATTGTAACTGGACTTCTTTAGTATAAAACATTGATAAATTGTTCTTTTTTTTGAAAAAAGTTATTCGGATACAGAAATGCTTTGTTAATTTTTCATCATTTTCTATTTGTGTCACTTTTAAGCCCTTCTAGCTTATGTGGGACTTCAGGATTTAATTAATTCTTCTAGCTTCAGCCATTTCAGTTGATGATTTTCATGTGATTTTTTTGGTTCCATTCTCTTAATTCTTAATTTGTGTATTGTTTAGGATGAAGATGAATTTCCAGAGCTAAATAGTGACAATGGCAGCAGCAAAAGTAATAACATCCAGCAAAAGATTTCACCCAAAGTAGTAAGTAATTATTTTCTTTTGCAAAGCATTTTTAAGTGAAGTTGTTTTGAGACTACTTAATTTGTGTAATTTTTTTATGAATCTCTGCTACAATACTTATAATGCAGTGATTGTGGTGTTCTTAGGGTATTTGCATTACCAGTTTTGGATGCTAAAGAAATGCCAATTAAAATAAGTGGTGCAGGGAACCCATCTTAAAAAAAAAAAAAAAAAGGCTGCTGGATTTTTGTGGGTTAATGAGACTGTTAACAAGTGAAACTGTAAGATACATATGATAGACACGTAGAAATATAGAATATCCCAAGTTGGAAGGGACCCATAAGGATTGAGTCCAGCTCCCAACTGATATGAAAATAAACTAAACTTTATCTGCTTTAAGGCTGTAGAAACAGTTGTTGGAAAGATGCTCTCAATACCTGATCTACGTAAACACTTTGTTGCAGAACCGCACCTACAGACTACTTAATCTATTTGGCTGCTTTCCAGGAAAGTAAAGTCCTATGTGAAATCTTCGTGGTGGGGGGGGAGGGGAAACACTCCCTTATTTAGTAATCAGACTGGAAAGCCTTCTGAGGCATAATTAGAGCTAAATAAAATAGTTTTCCCATACAAAAATGAAATATACATAAGTGTCTAGTTTTATTAACTTACTGTGTCATCTAGCTGTACTTCACTGGGACAAAGCAATGGTTCATTTGGTTTCTGGAGTGCCACACTTCCTGTGGTCTTGAGAGGAAGGTCTTTAATTGTGGGTTTTTGCATTTTGTTTAAAATCCTAGTTGGATGACTTACCAGAGAATTCTCCAATCAATATAGTCCAAACTCCWATTCCCATTACAACCTCTGTACCAAAGCGTGCAAAAAGTCAGAAGAAGAAGGCCTTGGCAGCAGCACTTGCAACAGCTCAGGAGTATTCAGAGATAAGCATGGAACAGAAAAAACTTCAAGTGTGTAGCTCTGCTCCCCACCCCCCCCCAAGTAGTTGGTAAAGAGGAGTATCAGTTAGCTGTTGCTCCTCTTTATAATAGCAAGAATCTATTTGTAAAGAATGTTTTGCAGGCGCTATTTCTTTGTATTTATCAGCATGTGATGTTTATGTTATAGGAGGCTTTATCAAAAGCAGCTGGAAAGAAGAGCAAGACCCCTGTTCAGTTAGATTTGGGTGACATGTTAGCAGCTCTTGAAAAGCAGCAGCAAGCAATGAAAGCTCGTCAGATCACCAACACCAGGCCTCTCTCATACACAGGTATTTCTAATCTGCTTGACTATTGCTAAATGCATTTCATGACAATATAAATATGATTGATCCGAGCATCTTAAATATCCTTTTTTTCCTGTCAAGTTTTAGGTTTTGAATATAAACATAATAAAAACCTGGGAAAACTTTCTTAATGCATTTCTCAAAAAATTCACCTGTGCTATCTTAGAATCATAGAATCATTAAGGTTGGAAGAGACCTCCAAGATCATCAAGTCCAACCATCAACCCAACACCACCATGCCCACAAAGCCACGTCCCTAGGCGCCACATCTACAGGTCTTTTAAATACCTCCAGGGATGGTGACTCCACCGCTTCCCTGGGCAGCCTGTTCCAGTGCTTGACAACCCTTTTGGTGAAGAAATTTTTCCTAATGTCCAATCTAAACCTCCCCTGGCACAACTTGAGGCCATTTCCTCTTGTCCTGTCGCTTGTTACTTGGGAGAAGAGACTGACCCTCCACCTCGCTACAACCTCCTTTCAGRTAGCTGTAGAGAGCGATAAGGTCTCCCCTCAGCCTCCTCCAGGCTAAACAACCCCAGCTCCCTCAGCCGCTCCTCATAAGACCTGTGCTCCAGACCCTTCACCAGCCTCGTTGCCCTTCTCTGGACACGCTCCAGCACCTCAATGTCCTTCTTGTCGTGAGGGGCCCAAAACTGAACACAGTATTCGAGGGGCGGCCTCASCAGTGCTGAGTACAGGGGCACGATCACCTCCCTACTCCTGCTGGCCACACTATTCCTGACACAGGCCAGGATGTCGTTGGCCTTCTTGGCCACCTGGGCACACTGCCGGCTCATGTTCAGCCGGCTGTCRACCAGCACCCCCAGGTCCTTTTCYGCCGGGCAGCTTCCCAGCCACTCTTCCCCAAGCCTGTAGCATTGCTTGGGGTTTTTGTGACCCAAGTGCAGGACCCGGCACTTGGCCTTGTTGAACCTCATACAGTTGGCCTCGGCCCATCRATSCAGCCTGTCCAGATCCCTCTGCAGAGCCTTCCTACCCTCAGACAGATCAACACTCCCACCCAACTTGGTGTCTTCTGCAAATGTACTGAGGATGCACTTGATCCGGTTGTCCGGATCATTGATAAAGATACTAAACAAGACTGGCCCCAAAACTGAGCCCTGGGGAACACCAGCCGCTGACTGGATTTAACTCCATTCACCACAACTCTCTGGGCTCGGCCGTCCAGCCAGTTTTTTACCCAGCRAAGAGTACACCCGTCCAAGCCATGAGCCGCCAGCTTCTCTAGGAGGATGCTGTGGGAGACAGTGTCAAAGGCTTTAGTAAGGTCCAGGTAGACCACATCCACAGCCTTCCCCTCATCCACTAGGCAGGTCACCTGGTCGTAGAAGGAGATCAGGTTGGTCAAGCAGGACTTGCCTTTCATGAACCTGTGCTGGCTGGGCCCAATCCCCTGGTTGTCCTGCACCTGCCTTGTGAGCGCCCTCAAGATGAACCGCTCCATAATCTTCCCGGGTACCGAGGTCAGGCTGACAGGCCTGTAGTTCCCCAGATCCTCCTTCCATCCCTTCTTGTAGATGGGCGTCACGTTGGCAAGCCTCCAGTCGTCCGGGACCTCCCCTGTTAACCAGGACCGCTGATAAATGATGGAGAGTGGCTTGGCAAGCTCCTCCACCAGCTCCCTCAGTACTCTCGGGTGGATCCCATCTGGCCCCACAGACTTGTGAGTGTCCAGGTGGCATAGCAGGTCGTTAACTGCTTCCTCTTKGATTATGGGGGGTTTATTCTGTTCTCTGTCCCTCTCTTCCAGTTCAGGGGGCTGACTACCCTGAGGATAACCGGTCTGACTATAAAAGACTGAGGCAAAGAAGGATTAAGTACCTCAGCCTTTTCCTCATCCTTGGTGGCAATGTTCCCCCTGGCATCCAATAAATGATGTAGATTCTCCTTGGCTCTCTTTTTGTTGTTAATATACTTGTAAAAACATTTTTTGTTGTCTCTTAAGACAGTGGCCAGATTGAGTTCTAGCTGGGCTTTTGCCGTTCTAATTTTCTCTCTGCATGACTTAACGAGATCCCTGTACCCTTCTTGAGTTGCCTGCCCCTTCTTCCAGCAGTGGTAGACTCCTTTTTTCCCTGAGTCGTCTTCTGAGCTGCAGTATGCAATGGGGAAAGTCTATGTAGAACTCGGCACAAATGAAAAGACCTGCTATTTAAGACTCGGGATTCATGTCTTGAGAGTAATTCAGTACTGAAATGAATATGTGAAAAGAACTTCATTAGGTCAAACCAAACATCTACAAACATTACAGAATTCTCTTTGAAAGCAGCTTAGAGAGGATACCTGTGACTATGATACAGAGGGATATGTCTCCAGGTTATTCCTCGCACCTCTACTGATTATAGTTCAGGGCCTCCTGACCCAAGGCTTTCTCAAACCAAATTTGTATCTTAAACTATCCATCACTTCTATCACATGCTTTTACTGCCCATAAGGTCCAGTGGCAGTGAATTCTAACCTTACTACGTGCTGTGCGGAGAAGCTCTTCCTTCTACTGTGTTTTTTATGGTGGGGGTCGGGTGTTTTTTGTGCCCCACTCATCATTTTGTTAGTTTTCGTAGCCTTTGTCTTACAAAGAGACTGAGCAATCATTCCTGGCTCTCCTCGTCTGATTCTTAGAGATCTGTCATCTCTTTTCTAGTCTGAAGAGTCCTAGTCTATTTAGTTAGTCCATTGTGGAARCATGTCTTTTCTGATAATCCATATCGCTTTCTCTGTACCTTCTTGTAGTTCTATCATATCTTTTTGAAAATAAGGAAGATCAGACATGCACAGAATATTAAGTTATAGTTCCATTACGAATGTGTGCAATGGCTTAATTACGCTTTTTTGTTTTCTATTTCTTTATTGACACTTAGCATTAAATTAGCTTTTTTTAATGCTTGCTGCTGAATTCAGAATTGACATTTTTGTAGTTACTTGTTACAACCTATGAATCTCATTCCTGAGCAGTAATATCTAGCCTAGAGTCCATCGTTATGCACATAGTTACCATTTTCCTTCTTGTGTGTTGCTTCATTTACCTGCTTTGAGTTTCAGCCATGTTCAAACATTAATTCAAGTTGGCAAGGTTATATCAAACAAAGTTCAGCAAAGAACAGTTGGCATTGCCATTGGAGACTGCATTTGTTTTATTCTTTCTTGCAGAAGATACACTTAACTACATTTTACACTCTATCGTATGTTTTGTCCCATCAATTAATCAAGTCTTTGACAACTAAAAATCAATGTTTGGATAAATATTTGCAACTTACCTTACTATTATCATCTTACTAATAAAGCTACATGTAGTTATTTGAGAAAGATCCCTTACCAGTATTAAAGTAATTCCTTTCCTGGAATCCATAGCTTCCTAAAACATGAGGCTAAGTTGAAGAAAGCTTAAAACCATCTGGAAGCGACAATATCTGATGATGTAATTTTCCTGTCATTATGAACTGCTTTTTTCCAAGGAAGGAAAATGTGCTTTGAGAATTCATCAGTGGAAATTCTGAAAACAGCGTTGAAATAAAGCTGACATGTCTTTTGGTGAAACTAATCTCTTTCTTGTATTTAGTTGGCAGTGCTGCTCCCTTTCATACCAAAGAATCTGCCAACAGAAAGTCCTTAACAAAGGGACAGCCATCTATGGGTTGCCTTAATCCTTTGGATTCAACTGCCCCAAAAGTGAAAAGAGGAAAAGAAAGAGAGATTGCAAAACTGAAACGCCCTACAGCGCTTAAAAAGGTAAACATGTCAACCCTGGAATGTCTTGACCCACACTCATACTTCAAAAATAAAAACTGATATTTTCTTACTTGAGGACTAGTGACCGTGAGCATAGGGTAAGGGAGTCATGAGCTTCTGCCTCTAGTTCCTGTTACATGATGTCCTGGTGTCCTAGATCCTTGGATCTAGGCATGTAACACAACTTTTATACCCCCATAATTAGTTGAAGATGATACAAATTTATCTTTTGCAAGGATTTTTTTAACTATAAGCACTAGGACTTATGGGAAAACTTGCATAGTTTTTTTCATGTTGTTGAATCCTAGTTTGTAGTGCAAGGTAGTATGCTAACCTTAAATTTTCCTACTTTTTTTTTTTTTTTTTTGTGATGGGTATAGAACTTGAAGTAAAAACACAAATTTTAATTGAGTAAATTTAGAAATAATTGGTTGTATATATCTATATACATGCACACATAAAGTAGGTATGCACAGGGAGAATACAGTATGTGTGGAAATCAGAAGGTAAAATACAAAAAAAAAGCCCTAAAAAAGAAAGTGTGAAAGCCTTTTAAAAAAAAAAATAAAAATATGTGGAAGTCACCTGTACTCACGCACCACATTTCTTGTCAAGATCACTTTACAATACAGGCAGTTAGAATCTGGTGAAGCTGTTTGTACAACAGTTGGCTTTGGCTAAGTTGCCTTTTTTCCCTCCCCTCCCCAGCAATCTTTTTTTCTGACTTATCCATGATCTACTTGAGTTAGAGAAATTCAGAGTTACCTGTTCAGAAAAGTTTTCTAAGCTCTCTGTCATCAGTATCTGTTGTGGTGCTTCACAAAGATGACTTGTATTCTTGTATAAGGTGTTTTTTTACAGGGGTGGGGATGAGGAATTGTTAATGAGTGAATGTTATGTATCAGAAACAATCTGTGAAAGTACTTAAACTGTTGAAAGCACTATTTATGTAGAAGTATGAGAGTATTGAGTATACCATCTGTAAAATGCTGGAATGAAATACTGTTTGTGATCAAAGAGGAAACTGAAATGATTTCAGGGTTTTCTATCCTGGCATGAGTAGGAAGGTTCAAAACAACTTGGTTAACTTTATTTTTGTGTTACGTTCAGTCAAATGGACACTTTTCTTTACAGGTATCTCTAATTTTCAGGTGCTTATAGGTGCTGTTGTTTTTGTTCCTAGATTATTTTGAAAGAGAGAGAAGAGAAGAAAGGCCGTTTATCAGCTGACCATAGTCTTTTGGGATCTGACGAACAGAAAGAGGTTCATATAAACTTGACTGCTGATCAGTCTCAGGAGCTGACCTCTCAAGAAGGTTGGTCTCTATCTCTCTAGTCCCCCTTCTTTCCTCCCCAGTTGTACTAATCTGCTTATTTTAATATTTTCTTTCTCTTTTTATGCAACACAATTTATTGATGTTATCTTTTAACTTTTTTTAACATTATGAAATACTAGAAATTGGAACCCTCTTCTAAAATGTCTTGTCTATCCCTCAGTTGTGAAAAGCTCAGGCAGTATGGGTTCTAAGTACGTAATCTCCATACAGCCTTTTAATTCATTGCTCTTGAGCGGATGTTCCCAACACGTGTCAGAGTTGATAGCATTTTTGATAAGTGGACAAAATGTGACGTGTTGTTAACCATGCCATGTTGATCACGATGCTTTTTAATGATAAGTTTTCCAGATATAGAAGTTGCAAATTGTAAATAAGGTTTTCCAGTTTGAATGCTCTTGTCAATCAACTGCAATGTTTGGACTGTTGATTTGCAGCAACAACTCTGAGCAACTGGGAAAACTCCAAAGGATTTTCAGTGTCTTTGATGTGTTTGGGGGTGGGATGAGGAGGTGTCTATTGAGATTCCAGATGTACTGCTTCCGAACTTTTCTTCTGAATGACCTGCCTAACTTCACCTGACTGAACATAAGTGTGAAAATCTTAAGTGTTCTAGGAATAAGTTAGTTAAATATTATATATATATTTATAAATAGTAAAGAATTATTGGAAGAAGTAGCATTTAAGCAGGTTTTCCCCTCTGTTCTATCAATTTCCCAAATTAAGCTTTGGATATTTTTTAATGTATATTCAAATATTGCTTATTTACCCAACCCATGCTGAGTGTTGGGTATGTGCTTGTTTTGTTTTCCCCCCCTCTCAACTGCCCCTCCAGGGAAGAATACTGTTTAGTGTTTTCAGAACGTAATTTGGAAAAAGCAAGGGAGTGATACATAAGAAGTGTGATGCTGTTTCTCTTATGTGGAAATGTCTGTGTTTTATAATGTTTCAAAATTGTCTTTCAGAAACTGGACTGAGTATGCCTAGTGATACTTCACTTTCGCCAGCAAGTCAGAATTCTCCGTACTGCATGACCCCAGTGTCACAGGGTTCACCTGCTAGTTCTGGAATAGGCAGTCCAATGGCATCTTCTGCAATAACCAAAATTCACAGCAAGAGATTCAGAGAGTAAGAGTTTTGCATTATTAATATAAACTCAAGGGTTGCACTCCAGTCACCCTCATCTTTTAAGTGTGGATAGGTTTAGTAGACTTAGGAGGAGCTTAACGAACATAAGCCACCCTTTCATCAATAGAAGTTTCTGCGAGTATTTTCGGGTTTTTTTGCCATAGATGGATTGCTACGTGTGTATATATACATACACAAGTGTCTGTGTATATATATATACATACACACACATGCGCACTTTGGACTTCCTTTGGTTGCTGCAACAGATGAGCTAGGTAGAAATATTCTCTAAAAAATGTAGCCCTTTTTAAAGGAGGGCTACATACACTTTGGATGGGAAAGGAAGGAATACTTCTGAATGCTGAAAATACTGTAATAGTCACTCTTAATACATTACTGCTATTTTATTAATGTATCTTTATAGAGTACCAGATTAAGGAAAATAGTTGCTTGTGGCACCTATTGGAGTATTTCTTTGTATTTTTAAATGCTCTTTTTGGCCGACTTCTTGAGGGTAAGGGATGTTACTGGAAATAGAAATGTTTTCAGGATGTATTTTTAACTTACAGTATACAGTCTGATTTCTAAATTCTTTTAATAACTTTAACAGTTTAATAACTGTTCTGAGGAAGTAAAAAATTATTTTTATTCGGTAAAAGAAAAGGCTCAGTGAAATAGAATTGATTATGTACTATACTAATATCTGATGTTTTTCGAATTGACAGATACTGTAATCAAGTTCTAAGCAAAGAAATAGATGAGTGTGTGACTCTGTTATTGCAAGAGCTTGTCAGCTTCCAGGAGCGGATTTATCAAAAGGATCCCATGAGAGCTAAAGCAAGGAGAAGACTTGTTATGGGGTTGCGTGAGGTTACTAAGCATATGAAACTAAACAAGATCAAGTGTGTAATTATATCTCCCAACTGCGAAAAAATCCAGTCAAAAGGTATAAATGATAAAACAAGTGGTGCACTTAACTGTTTAGTTTTCTTGTGCTGATTAGAAGTGCTGATTAGCGAGGTTAGAAGCATTTTTTAGTTACTATGCATGACATAACACTTCCAGAATCAATTGTGTAATTGCCACTCCACATTCATTCTCTTATACTCCATTCTGGAAGAAACTCTTTCGSGAGGGGTGAATAGCTTAAAGAAAAATAGGTATTATAACACATACAATAGACTTCAATTCTATTCCATTCAATCTTTGATACACCTATACTCCTAAGCTCTGGGTGCTCTTAAGGAGGATTCCTTAAGAGGAATGTGAATAGGTTAGTTAGCCAAGCAACACATTTTGCCACAACTAGAAATGTAAACAGAGGCTTCCTGAGGTAGGAGAAGAGCAAAGTTCTGCACAAGAAAAGAGCTGTGAAAAATTCTGGTTTAATTTGTGTGCATGACTAATAGAGAATACAGAATATYGCCTTGATCTATACTCACTCACTATACTTGAAATGTATAGCTTGTTATCCTGTAGGACGTAGTAGCTGGTGATTGTGTGTATTGAAGTTTTACTGAYTAATTACAGTTAAAATGGGATAGAGTGTTTTATGGCACCATACTATGACTTTAACCGACTAGATATCTATTTAAAATTACTTTCTTCAAGGTGGACTAGATGAGGCTCTATATAACGTAATAGCCATGGCACGGGAACAAGAAATTCCTTTTGTCTTTGCTCTTGGCCGTAAAGCTCTTGGCCGTTGTGTGAACAAGCTGGTTCCTGTTAGTGTAGTGGGCATCTTCAACTACTCAGGTGCTGAGGTGAGTAATTCCATTCGCATAAATGGCTGGAGTAAACAATTGTATTCCTTGTAGTTAAGAATTGATTTGGCATGAAAAGCACATCTAACTAATACGCATTTGATAATGGCCCTGACCTGATCTATATTAGGATGTGTTTTTCTTTGAAATTCAGTATTTACAGAACTGAGAGACTATGTTGAGACACTTTGTTTGCAACATCTCTGTAGCTTTCAGATAGATTTAAATGCCATYTAAAATTCTCTGGAAAGCTTAAGATTGTAAGAGAAACTATGTTAAGGTAAGTACATCTCCTCAAAGTTGCATAAACATGGAGTGGTGTTTTTATTTKTATTTAAAGAAGAGAAGAACTTATTTTTAGTTGAAGTAAAGGTATTTGGTGTTAATAAG
This sequence comes from Oceanodroma leucorhoa, assembly GCA_030449065.1. Classification (NCBI taxonomy): domain Eukaryota; kingdom Metazoa; phylum Chordata; class Aves; order Procellariiformes; genus Oceanodroma; species Oceanodroma leucorhoa. The sequence continues at coordinate 5,605,570 of JASVER010000034.1, forward strand.
CTTAARGCTCACTATGTGATATACCTTTGACTAAAAGGAGTAATTTAAAGTGAAAATTATTAGTAAGAACTACTGATTATAAAAACTGCCTTCATACTTAGGACCTATTTAATAAGCTGGTATCGCTGACTGAAGAGGCCAGAAAAGCATACAGAGATATGGTTGCTGCAATGGAACAGGAACAGGCAGAAGAAGCCTTGAAGAACGTCAAGAAGGCACCCCATCATATGGGTCACTCTCGTAACCCCTCTGCAGCAAGTGCTATCTCATTCTGTAGTGTTATTTCTGAACCCATATCTGAAGTGAATGAGAAAGAATATGGTAAGTGTGTTAAAACTTTTTTTAACTAGAAGCTGGAATTTTCCAAATGCTGCTTATTGCAAAGTGTAGCTAAAAATACAATATTTCCTCATAATTTACAGTATTATACAATTTTCAGGGATAAGAGAAAATTGGTTAGTCTTCAGGTAGTTTTAAGTCCTCTTTTTTTCCCCGAGCTATATAAAAAAAATAATAATTTTAATTTCTAATCCTCATAAGTGTTATAGTTACCTAACTCACATCAGTGGAGGTGGCTTCTCCAGTTTTATTGTACTGGTATGGAACTGGTACCAAACACAGAACTGATTATGTGATGGAGGAAGAACTAATGACAGAGGGTAGGAACTAAATTATAGAGGTCTCTGAAGATAAGGCATGTAGCTTAAATTTTGAAACTTGAGATGGCAATGAATGATTCTGGTGTGAGCAAAAGGGACACTTATTTATCTGGTTGCTTAAGCCCAGATGACAGAGGGGATAAAAGGGAGAATGCGTGTTTGAAGTCAAAAGACTTCTCTTTTTTTASCCTTACGGTGAATTAAAAAGAATACTATCTTGTTTTTAGTTAATCCTTTTGTGGTGTCTCAAACACACTTCATTTTTTAAACATTTTTCAAAAAAATCCTTAAACAGATGACTGAATACTGAGGTGATTTTCTGCTTTTAATTTATAGTTGAGAGTAACCTCTGACTACACTCACTGTTACATCTGGTGCTTCCACAGCTTACATGGGAAACTAAGCGCACAAACTTTCAACTTTGTAATGTCTGGTTCAGGATACTATAAAAATCCGAAGTTACTCACAGCTCTTTCTGTTGTCTCTCCCTTTCCCTTCTTCCCCCTTTTTCTAATTGAAGTTTTTCTAGCGAGCATAGAATAATATTTAAATAGCAGTAGGAGCTAATAATTTTAACAATTCTGGGATGTTCAGGAGAAATATTTTTATATAGAAAGAATTAATGTTTCCTACTTAAACTTCTTTTGAAACTTGTAGAAACAAACTGGAGGAATATGGTGGAAACATCTGATGGGTTAGAAACTTCTGAAAATGAGAGAGAATCCTCATGTAAGACTGCGGTACCAGAAAAAGCTGGTAATGGTCAAATTGAAAAAGCCACTCTTAATAAACAACCACCTCTGGCTACAACTGGCACTACCTCAGCAACAAATCATGGAAAGTCCACACCAGGTGACAAAGATGAGGTAAAACCAGATGACAATCTGGAATGGGCCTCACAGCAGAGTACAGAAACAGGATCGCTGGATGGCAGCTGCCGAGATCTTTTGAATTCCTCCATGACCAGTACCACCAGTACTCTTGTACCAGGAATGCTAGAAGAGGAGGAGGAGGAGGAGGAGGAGGAGGAGGATGAGGAGGATTATGCCCACGAACCAATTTCTGTAGAGGTTCAGCTTAACAGCAGAATTGAATCTTGGGTTTCAGAGACCCAGAGAACTATGGAGACTCTTCAGCTTGGGAAGACCCTTAGTGGGGCCGAAGAAGACAATGCAGAACAAAGTGAAGAGGAAGAAATAGAGACTTCTGAGCAGGCTGATCCAGTCGCTAATGGTGAGGAATGGACAAATGATAAGCACGCAAGTAACGCTCAACATAAACCCACCATCTGCAGTTCTTTGAATAAAGAACACACAGATTCCATCTATATGCCGTAAAAATAAGCAGGAACTCAGGAACTTTTTAGAAATTATATTAAAACTAACTGTTGTAAAGGTTGCAGCCATTATTTCGTATGCTTCATCTCAACATTTTGCACTGTTAAACATTTAATATGTGTATTTAATTCACAACAATATTTTTGTAGCTGTCTGTTAATTTGTTTGATTTAAAAACTAGCTTAGCTTTTTATCAGTCTCTATTTCCCAGAATAGAAACTGTGTGGAAAATTTGTCAGTAAGTATTCATTTGATCTTTTGTAAAAGGAAACATCTTGTAACTGACCAGTTTTAATCAAAATTCTTGTAAGATGTGACTGTTTAGCTCATTTTCAAACAGATAACCTACATTAAGACTGACAAATTACCAACACTTTTACATTGGTGTTTCAGTGTTATGCCAGGCACGTCAGTGTATTTGCCGTGATTTTCTAGTTCTATCTAGAAATAAAGTAAAATTTTGGTTCTCTTTAAAGAAAAGCTAGAAAACCCCATTTGCAGTCTTAATGAAAAGTAAATAGTAGAGAAATTTATGTGTGATTCTTATGCTAAGATAGATGCAGCATTTTAGTTGGTCTTGGTGAATGCATTGTTGGAAAGCTGCTGATAGTTGAGATGSTTACAATAAGCTATAACAACATTGATTGCAGAAAAACTTTAAACCAGAGGGATATAATTAATGTTAGGGGTTTGGTTTGTTTTTTTTTTTTACAAGGTGGAAATGTTGCATAAAAAAACAGGAAAGAAAACAAAAATTCCCCATGCTCTCCACAGTTGCTGTCTGCCAAACCACACTAAGTGAATCATTAACCATAATCCCTATCCAGGGCTTGTAGTAAACTGATGACTTCCTCTTTCTCCTGTCACTTACCTCAGGAATGCTGTTTTGCATATTGTAGTCTACATAACACTGCAAAAAGCAAGAATAATCCTTTAACAGCAAGTGTGAATGATATGGTGGCTCAGTGTATCTACATGTTCATCTGCATGCTTTGATCCTGGCCACCCTCATGTTGAGTTCAGAATATATCTTAACAATTCTTACTCAAAATGTGACCTCTTTTTGTCCTGTTCTCATAGTTGTAGCAGCTTTAGGAGTTGACCTCTGGAATAGAAAAGGAAGTAGTTATTCCAGGAAAGGAGGAAGTGCCCTGTAGTATGGGGAGGTATTTCAAAGGTAGAAAAACAAAACTATGCCCTCCCTGAAACAGACATGTTGCTAGAGAATTGTCCCATGTTTTGTTCTGAATATTGAAGCAAAATCCATTAACTGGTGACGAATTCATTTCAGATTGAAGATGGAGTATGTGTCTAAATCTTGTGTGTAAGGAGTCTGTTTTCCATCTTTGTCTTACATTGGCAAGGGATGTACTCAAACTGCCAGCAGCAGGAGCTTCACTGCAGGAGTAGCCAGAGAGTAACTCACATGAATAATACTTTTATAGCAAATGTATGTTTCTTTTAATTCCACTTCATTTTTCTTGATCACTCGTATCAAAATGCATAAAAATCCTCTGGGTAGGCTGAAAAACACAAGAAATGGATAGCTTAGTTAGGTATTCAGTCCACACTTACTCATATGGGACCAACGCTTGTAGTACTAGTAATGCTGGCATTTTAAGTTGCACTGGGAAAATAAGACTCCAGGTTTGGAAACCCCTGGGTTTTTTGGATGCTAATGAGAATAATAGAAACTGTGTATTATGTAAATAATGCTTTGATAGGTATAGGTATAAGCATAGCAAATGCTATGTAGATAAGCAGTATAGAGAGCTGCTAGGACAACTGGCTCTTCTGTCACGTTCTTAGTTCCTTAATGTAATCTTCCTAGATGTTAGAACAGGCATTTTATAGGAAAACAAAGACTAAGGAATGATGCCTCCTGAATGTTAAACCTTTTACTGTATGTATGGCAGATTTCTACTGTCTGTGTGTTTTGAAAGAGTTTTTGCTTTAGGAAATGATAGGTGTTTGAACTGCTGACAAGCAAAACTTGCCCTTGGATGTGTAAGCACATGTCTCAACGCCAGCTGAGATCAGTGTATGCACTGAGGGCAAAACTTCACCAGAACATCAAAAAACAAAGGTGTTTGTAATTTTTCCTTTTGCTTTTTCAGTGCCAGTGATTCAAATAACTTTTGATCTTGAAGTATTAACATCAAAGGCTCATCTTTTTATATGTCTTTTCTGAACTTGGACTGTCATTTTAAAWTTTTCTGACATTTATATCAAAGAAGTCTTGTAATATTCAGCCCACTTATTTAACTGCAATTTTGCTACAGGTTTAATAGAGTTCTTGAAGGTGATATAGTACTTCTAATATCTCTCAATTTGCCAGCAAATAAGGAACAGGTCTCTTCTTAAATTGTGGCAGATCACCCTTAGAGGAGCAAACTGAAACTGCGTAAAGGAAACTGGTTTTAGTGCTTCCTTTTTGTTAAGCTGGGAATGAGCAATAACTGAGAATGAAATTGCAATTCCTTTGGGAGTGATCCATTTGCATCTAAAATTAGGGAAGTTCCTTGCCACTTGAAGCACTTGAGGAGAGTATCTCACTGTGGTAATTTTGGTTCTATTATCACCAAAATTTAAAAAGAAAGCATACAAATGGTTTACAATACCGTGATTTTTTTTTAAAGTAGCTGAATTTCTATTTCAGTATAAAAGTGTGCWGTTTATTATACAGGTTGTTACTGTCCCCAAGAAAAGATGTTTCTGTAGTTATAGGTGTATAGATATTTTTGTTGTGAAAATGATTATTCAGAAAACAAATCTACTTTTCTTAAGACGTTCTTTATAGAAATGATTTCACCACTTAATTTATCTGGTAAAATCAAAAATAATGTATCTGTGGTAGGGGTAGGGATCTTTAAAACTGATATAGGTGGCTATGTATACAACCTATTTATATAAATGCTTTAAGTATCTCTGTCAAAATAATAATAAAACATGGATTACAAATATGTAAAAGGGAAAAATTCTGAAGAACTTTTGTCCTTAGTTGGACCAAGTAACAATGTCTGAGTAAGATTAAGGACCTGATCCTGCTAAGACACGCTTAAGAGCATTAGTTCCACTGGCTTAAGTCAGTGGCCTGTTTATCTGCTTAAGTTGTGTGCAGGAAGTTGTAAGATTGGAGCTAAACAGTGACAGAGGGTATTGACCTGTGTTTTAAAAATTCATTATAGAAAATGTTCAGTAATGCACTTGTTGGTGGTGTTCTGGTAAAGATGAGAGGTGTCTTTATGCTCATTTGGGTGGGTGGGAGCTTATACAATGTGATTCTGTCCAGTTCTTTAACACAAGCTTAAATTTTAATAATGTTACTTTAAATACATATGTAAAAAAGTATTATTGTTTGAAAAGCTGCTGTTTGCTGAAACTGTCATTAAGTATTTCCTGTGAAGTTGTGCCAACTAATGAAACTATTGAGTTGATATCAATGTTAGCCATTTAAAAATTGGACATGATGATTTGTTAACGAAACAAAAACCAGCAGAAACAAGCCATGGAAACAAGTAATGTGGGTTTTCTACCCACCCTGCCACACACAAAGAAATGTGAGAATGTCTAACCCGAAACTTCCTCGCCAATGAATGGTAACGCTGAAAGTAGAAACCCTGTTGGCACAGCCCACCTTCTAAATGTCATAAATAGTTCATATATTTTACTTTTAAATAGATTCTAATAAGGAAAGCTGTTTAATCTTTAATGTCTTAAAGTTTATAGTAATATTTAGGTTAAAGCAGTAGAAAAATCGTTCTGAAATACAATATGAAGGGTTTTGTTCCATTTCTTTTTTGCTGTATGAAGGATAATTGTTCTGTCTACCGTACTTTTTGGAGTAATAACAGCTTTTTTGCACTATGTAAATACTAGTGGGGGTTCTTCCATAACTAATAAAAATGATTGTAGAAACTTACGGCTTTATTACAGTCATATATTTGTTCACAACTACTTTATCCTGAGTTTGTTTGCAAATGCTGCCCTGGCACTAGAGGAGATGGAAAAGGTCTGTATTGCACCATACTTGGTCCCGGGGTGGAGAAGCCATGTGGTGGCTCCTGGCCTCTGGCTGGGGGTACCCTGGGCCCCAGCTCAGGGGTCACAGCCAGCGCAGGGAGCTGAGCCCCTCCAGTCACCCAGACTGAATAGTCACTGGCAGGGAGGCCGAAGGGAAAAACAATTAGCTGAGGATTTTTCACATGACGGAGTCCAGGTCCCTGTTGTCACGCATCATCTCCATGATGACCAGACAAATATTATATAGGAAAACCTACCATTCTTCAGAGACCCTGGGACTGAACTAGGCCCAGAATATTGAGTTGGAAATAACATTTACTTCAGASCAGATGAGTAAGAACAACCACGGGCATCTCCAAAAACTACAATTTCTTGCATGCCTCTCATGTATGAGAATTTAAGTTGACCTGCCTTTATTGTTACGCTGGTGCATGGAGTCACCTTTGGAAAACAACACAAAGTTCTCAGCGTGTTGTCCCCTGTTCTCCAGTGACTCACTGGGAACTGCTCACGCTTCCGTGGCTCTACTAACAGTGTCATTAACTGGTTTTGCAACTCCCACGTGTGAGAACATTTGTAGCAATTCAAAAAGGATACAGCTTCATCCTGTAATTTTGAATTTTCTATTTATGTGCCTGAACTTCATGTTTCAATTCTGCTATTGCAGTTGTCTTCTGTTGAAAGTGCTTCTGTTATAAACCTTACTTTGTAGGTGCTATCACTTGCTGTCAAAATTACTCCTCACGTGTAGGTTTTGCCTGCATCTTCTCAACCCGATACGAATTTTGGAAAGTACAAAAAAGTAGGTGGCACCGTGTGCTATGGAAGTGACAAGAAAATGAATTACCCCAAAGCCTTACAAACTGAATTTTTCTCTCCATTTCTTCACCATTTAAAAAACACTAACCAGTTTGTAGTTCCCTTGTGAAGTTCCTTGCCTCTATTGAGAATTTTTTWAATGACACCATAGGTGGCACTTGGCGTTTTGCATTGCTGCACACACAGAAGGAGAACCACAAGAAAAAAATTGCTCCTGCCCGTGCTGCACTGCAGTTCCTACAAGCAGCACTAACGCTGCCYGCGCTCCGAGCGCAGCCTGAGCTCCTGGATACCAGGTTTATACTGACAGGGCTGGGAGTTTATCAACCTGCGTGTCCGTAATGTGCAGAAAGACCCCAGTCAGTCAAATTGCACTATTTATGCAACGAAGATTGCTCTTTGGATTTGCTTTCAGATTTCTAGGATCACTGTGTATGAAAGTTAGAGCTATTTTTTTAATAGATTTTTTTTCAAAGGTTTTTGTTCAATACTGCTTAAAAAACCCAGGCAAACAAAAAAAATCCCACAACAAACCCTAAAGGAGATGATGCAGCTGAAGGCAGTTTACCTTTTGGGGTCTTTTATGAGTTAGCAAACAGGGGAAATCTAAGTGGGAAGGTACTTTTTGGCAACAGCTACAGGCCCCTGGTGCACTCGTAGCTGTTGGATGAGTTTTCACTGACGGCAGGTGAGCGCGCTCTTGCGAGGTGGAGGTGTGTGCGTGTCCCTCTGGACACTATCTGAAAAGCCCAGCTCGCTCTCACAGCGTTGTCTTCCAAGGATAGTACTTTAATGAGTAAAGAGGAATTTAGTGATCATGTAACACTGATAACAGACTTGCTCTTATATAAAGGGAGATGGGAGAGGGGGCACAGACTAAACTGTGTTTCCTCCTATCTGTGAGGCAGCTCTGTGTGTGCTCGGGTCCCCTGGGGGCTGCAGAGCCTGCGGTAGCTCCGCGCAMACAGGCAGCGGTGCGGTTTGTATTTATGGGGAAAGCTAACGTGCGCCCACATTAAATTGAAAACAACTTGGTGTTCTATAAGTCTTCATGCCTATATAGTAGACTGCTCATTTCTTGCAGAATTATAAAGCAACAATAACTATCGTCACTCTAAACTTGTGGGGGTCTTGTACATTTTCAAATAAAGTTGCAGTAAAAGTTCTGTTGGGTGGCAACTTTCAGGGAAAAAAATGTAAGCATATGTTATTTAGAGCATTAAACACACTGTAGTGCTTTTCAAGCAAGGGAAGGATGCATTTTCAGATGGATTCTGCCACTGAGAGTATTGTTTCAAACTCTTGGGGATTTTCCAGCTGCCGTTGAGAAGCTAAGTGCCCCTTCTGCCATCGGCTGTCCTGAGGAGTAGGTGAGCACTGGAGAGCGAGGATGTTTGGCAAAAAAAGTTGTGGGTAGCAAAAACTGGAAGAAGCTCTTGCAAARCCTTCCTTGTGGAAGAATGCTGATTGTAGAGGAAGAGGGGCATCAGAAATGCCCCAATGCTATGGTTTCCTTTCTGATTTACTACAGCCAAGTTAAACGCAACTGTCTAAGGATGGAAGCGGGAGATGCTGAGTGAGGGTATGTCCTTCAGCATTTCCTTGGATCTCCTCTGCACAGCTCAGGAGCCACTGGGAGAAATTCAACYGTGTTGCAGGATTTATTCTTTTCAAATACGTGCTAGTGGATTGCCCTAYAAAAACACAGCTTTAAGCTGAATTGCAGAAAGGGTGCTCCCTGCGCGCTACCACGCGGGTACCAAGCCCGGTGATGCCACGAAAGCAGGACTGCTTCCAGCTTCCTTTCGAGCTGACTGTAGTTTTGTAGTGTTGTTGCTGAAACTTGATTCATGCGGTGGGCAATTCTGCAGAGATGAAGCTTTTAGCTACTYTAGGCCGAAATTTGTCTTTGTATCCCTCCTGCTGCGGGGCTGTGCTCAAAGCCGGAGCCAGGCACTAGATGCTTAATMTGCTGTTGCTTTCAGCACTTTGTGGGACAACAGACATCAGATGATGCTGTGTGTTGCTCATGGCCACGCGGCCTCCTTGCAAGCAGTGCTGAGGCAGGCCAGCAAGTGCTGCGGAACGTTTCTTTGGGCTCTTAGGATGCAGATCTCCTTTCAGAAAAGCAGTAGTTTGGGCAGTATGTTTTCTGATGGCTTGCAGCAGCTCTGACTAGCTCTGATGTGTTCGGTATGTCCTTGTCGAGCCCGCAGAGGCTGGCATCATCCCCCTCGCAGAAGGGACAGCTGTGGCACAGGTCCCCCACGCTGTGCTCTCCTCCGGTGTTCAGCTCTCAGCTCCTCATAAGTGCTGTCTATAGCCTGGGGCACGTGGGCTTTATGTTTGGTGACTGCTTTCACTCAGAGCTGCAAGGACTGGCTTTGTGCTGGCTGTTGAGCAACCTTTGGGCTCTGAATTTCAGACCCTTGCACAGGAGTCTCCAGCTGGTTGCTCTGCCCCTGTGCTATGGGGCTGTCCTGGTGGAAAAGGCAAAGCTCAGCAGTAGTTGAAGGAGGAGGTGGTGGTGTTGCCGGGCAAAAAGGCAGTGACAAGGGCGGGCATGAAGCACATCCAGCTAAGCCCTGTCGTAGGCTGTGCTGGGTCCTTCCACTCGCCTGCTCAGCTGCAAGGGTGTGCCCTCTGCCCAGGCAGAGCAGCCCTTTGGCTGCCCCATCCCCGTRCGGTCCTGCTGTCTTGTAGCTGCAGTTTTGGACAAAGTAACGTTGCTGTGAATAGTTAAACTGAACTGAGCAAAACACAATCTTGGTGCCTGAGAAGGAAAATTGCAACTTGTCTGTAAGTCACCCTAGGACGTGTTTTCTGGGATTAGTGCTGTTGGATCCTTCAGAGCTAGAACAGGAGAAACGCAGTGATAGTCTAATCTCTGACTTTTGTATCCAGGGACGTGGCAGCCATGCCTCTGTCCTCCTCAAACCCATTAGCTCTCAGCTCTGCATCTTCAGCTCCTGCAACCCCCCCCAACTCTCCTGAAAAGTAGGAGGTGGGCTGCCGTTGCCAAGTACGCCTGGTTTTAACTCATTCAGAACAAGGAAAGAGTATCCATAGGAGATAAAACAGTGAGAGCAATTCAATATGTGGGAAAATAAATTTCTCTCCATTGAAATGAAACAGTGGCTGTGCGGGACTTTTGCTAGTGCAAATAAGCATGCTCCAGGGCTTCCCAAAGGTACCTGCCACCACGTTGCTGGTTACGGGGTTTTCCTGCTGTTCTGTAACACTTTGCTGATTTCTGCCAGCGTCAGCCAGGCATGTCAATGAGGAAGGAAGGCGTATCAGCTCATTGCACCTTAGCATGAATTAACCCTGCTGTTGCTATTTATACAAGAAAAAAAAATCCCCCATTTACCCTGTGTTCTAACAGAAACGCTGAGCTCTGTCATGCCGGTTGCAAGAAGCACGTAACAGCTTCCTCTGGGCTCCTGCAAGAGTGCAACTGCGTTTCGGGTGTGCTCTGCGGGTGGGCGACAGCTTCACTCCCCGCGCGGCCCACACGCATTCCCGGTGCGAGACTGCTGAGCTGCCTGCTCTCTTCTAAACTGGTCCYCAATTCGCCTGGAGCTCTCCTGTCGCTAGTGAGCACCACATGCACGTGTCCCGGCATCTGCCTTCCCTGGCCCCCGCGCTGCACGGGGAGGGTGGCGTGGCAGCGATAACTGCCTGCTGTGATCCCACGGCCCCAAATCTGAAATGGTGTCACTCCCARGGGTGCCCGGGGGCCAGGCTGGCACTGCTCCTTCCTGCCGCAAAGGCTCCCTGCAGCGACGCTGGAGATGTGGCTGCTGCTAGCTCRCCTCCTTCTCTGCAGCTCTTTTAGAGGGGTGTTAGAGGTGGCTGTAGCTGGTTAACTGCTTGCTCCCGCTCCTATGTAATGGTGCTGCCCCGTCAATATGTTTACACCCGCCAAAGCTCCTGTCCCCTGTGACAGTATGTGGCTGGGGGGCTGCTCACATCGGTTTTTCACGCAGCATATTTGAGGGTGAGAGAGTGTTTGGGCCTGTAAACAGGGTGTGATGGAGGGTTTGGGTGTGATGGGGCTCCTAATGTAGTGACGGAGGGAGGTTTCAGTTTGTAACTGTGCACCAGAAGGGCATTCCCACRTATCCTGCAGACCTTCGGCAGCACGCACCGTCGCATGTCAGCAGCCATGCAAGCGGCAAAATGCCCTTTTCCTGTGTCTTCCCTGGGCCGTGCAGGGCAGCTGCGGGCGGGTGGGTGGGCAGCGAGCTGGGGCAGCTTCCTGGGCCCTGAGCACTGCAGGCAACTGGGAACTCGAGCCACAATCAAGAAACACAGGCTCCTTTTAGGCTGCATACAAGGCTGTAGGCTCAGTTTCACCAGCACTTAAAGGAGCTTTGTTCTCTGTGCTGGTTAGAGGCTGATTTCCCAGTATCTTAAACAAAAATCTTGTTTTTAGCCTTGAGAAAAAAAGCTTTCTAATTTACAAAGGCAAAGCATTTTTCTTTTTCCCTCCTCCCCCTCCCCGCAATGGCTACTCTTTCTTGGACAATGCCGCTCTTTGCTGGGTTCTGCTCTCGAGCTTGTATTTCTTGATCTCTGCTGAAAACAGGGCTTGTCACAATTGCATTTTTCTCTGGAACTTGCTGTAAAACACCAGCTATTCTTCACCTCCCACACCGTAATCACACTCAGTGGTGCCTGTGAGTTGAGAAGTGCCAGTTAATGTACCGGCCTCCCTCGCCCCTCTGGGGAAGCCCCCCCAAACCCACACCCAGCACCCGGAGAGGGCAATTACGCTTCAGCCATGGGGCAGCAGGTGCTGCTGCCATGCAGCGCTTGAGGAACAGCTTTTGGGTGATTAGTGAAGGACAGGCTTTTGCGTTATTGTATCTCTTTCTTGAAAATGTCCCCTTTCACCACACAGGTTTAAAGCCAGTCCTTTTACCCCTTTTTACCTCCAGGCTGTTAGTTGCAGTAGGACACAGTGGGGATTGCATCTCCCGCAGGGCCAGCAGGGCCCCCGCCTGCCCCTTTCCTCACTCACACAGGTAAGGAAGGCTCAAATTGCCTCCTGGGGAAATTAGTTTAAAACCCCCTGGAGCAGCTGGTGGCAGGGCTCAGGAGATTAGGACCAGCACAGGCCAGAGGCAGCCCATGGCCATGAACTAATCTCTACCTGAGCCAAGGYGTGGGGGAGCATCCTGGTCACCAAGCCACCCTTTCCTGGTGCCATCATCTACACCGAGGGGCTGCTGTAAGGTAGGAAGACCCTTGCTCTGTGCTCAAGAGAAAAGGTGGGAAGGACGGTAAGGATGATGTCACAGGAAGAGGGAATCTGGTTTGTCTGGTTGCATGTTTTTCATGGCAGTAAAAAAAGAAACCTGGAAGGTCCCCCAAGGCAGGAGCCTGGGGCATCAGCACCTCCCTGAACACTGGTCCTCGTCCCCTCTATGGTAAGCACAGCTCGCACCCCCCTCCAGTCCCTCCTCCTCACCAGTGAGGGCACTGTGGCCCGTCCACCCTGGTGGTTTCTTCCAGCCATGTTGATGTTGTGTTCTAGCGTGGCATCAAAATGTGAAAGAGTTAAATAAAAATGTTGACGCTAAGAGAGTTTCTGTGCTTTCTGTACAATCAATAGTGCTGCTAATCACTTCTGAACATTTTCTATCCCTTTGTGCTCAAAGCCATCATTAAAGCTTCATGAGAATTGTCACTCCCTGTAACTTGCGGCTGGTCCAGGTTTTGCCTTTGGGTTTGATTTTGTGAGCAGCCTCAGCCATCCTCCCCAAAATGGGTTGATTCAAAAGCAGCCGCTTCCTCTTTGGGCCATGTTTCCCTAGCGTCTGGACTTGGGGTTTTCCCTACTTTATTGTAGCAACCATTGCATCTTTTAGGATTAATACCAGTTTTCATACAAGAGGAAAAAAATGCTGCGTTGAGCTCTCGCTGTCTCTCCAGCTCTCCGCCCATGATTTTTTCCTCCTGCCACAGGCAGGGCAGTGGGCAGCATGGCCTCTCCTCATCCACCGGCAGCTGATTTACAGCACTAAACGCGAGGAGAGAATGAGGCCAGTATCACTGTGAGCGTGAGGAAGGTGAACTCAATATTGAAAACCTAGCGAGGGAGAAGACTTCAGCTAACGGGGGGCACCGAGGCTGCTGTGCTGGTTTTCCCCTTCCGGCGCTGCATTTCTCTTCCCACCATGCCGCCTGAGGCGTCGAAACCCCAGGCGGAGCCGAGGTAACTCGTGCTGAGGGCCCAGATATTTTCAGTGAGTAAAATAAACCCAGCTGGCTTCTTTCACTGCCCGAGGTGCATGCAGTGGGGGAGACGGGCTTTCCCCACCGGGGCTGGTGGCTGGAGCCGAGCTGCAGGGAGGCCCCTGGGACGAGCCTGCCCTGCCCGCAGTGCCGGGGGGGCAGCCCGGGGGTGATGGCAGCCCCGGCTCCGGCTGAACCCCAGCCCTTGGCTCTACCTGTGCCGCCGGCGAAGGAGGAAGGGCCGGGGCCGGACCTGCCGCGGAAAGGGGCTTTGGAGGGGTTTTCGGCACCCCCCGGAGGGGCCCGCCCGCCCCCTCGCCCCCTCTTCCCTCCCCCTCCGCCCCCCTCACCGCGAGCTGAGGGCGCGTGAGCCGGCGGCGGGCGGCGATTGGCTGCGAGGCGCACCCCGGGGGCCGCCGGGCCGCGGCCGCCCGCCGAGCGCCATTCACGGCGCTGCCCGCCTGCACGCGCCGAGCCTCATTCACAAGAACTTCATTCATAAAAGCGGCGGCGGCGGCGGCGGCGGCGGCAGCTGGGGCTGCGGCGGGGGTGACTCGGGCGCGGCGGAGCTGCTGCCCCGCGGCTCTGCGGGAAACGGCGCCGGAGGCGCAGGAATATTCAGTTGTTCCTGGGTGATGGTGCTGAAGGACTTTCCAGCAAGAATTAGCGAGACTGACGCCGAGAGCTGCCGGCGCTGTTCATTATTTGTCTTAAAATACCGGTTTTGTGCCTGATCGCGGGGCAGGAGCGTTGCAGCGCCGGGGTGCTCTTCTCCTTTCCGACGATGGAAATGCAGAGAGCTGGGCACCTTACGGGGTTCGTGCCGGTCTGAAAACGTGTTTGAGCTTGTAACGCTCTTGCTCTGCTTTGTGTGGATATGCTTGAGCTTTCGCTGCAGCCGGGACTCCGCGGTTAACGATGCTACAACTGTGAGTCTTCAGAGCTAGGCGGGATTTAGTGCCTGGCTTGAGGCAGGAATGAAGGCAGGCTTGGATAGCGGCTCTTCAGCATAAGCTGCTGTACCACTGATGTGCTTTCCTGGATGCTGCTTTTATTACTGCTTACAAAATACCAGATGTCCATGCAGTTTTAAGCCTCGTCCATTGAGGAAAATACTCCACTCGAGAGGGAGTCAGCAAAAATATCCAATAGGTTTCTGTTCTTAAAATTGTTTGACTTGCTTGATTTCCGTATAATTTATCTAGAAGAGCCAATTTATGCAAGAATATCCAGTTACAGAACTGCCAAGGCTATGAGAGAACGCAGCCAGCAGAGCCTCGGTGGACACGTCCTGTATGTAGGGTTATTCAGACATCCAGGAATGCTGCACAGGGCTAAGTATAGCCGATTCAGGAATGATTCGATAACATCCCTAGATGAAGGTACGCAAAATACGTCTTTAAACATCAAAGGTTCTTCCTCATCTTCCCATTCTTCAACACCTAATTTACTGACGGAAGATGTCTCCTTGGGGCCACAGGACACCTGCACCACCCTGTGCACCCTGATCCCCCGGATGGCTAACATTAAACTTGCCAACCCGTCAAATCTGCCGGGGCTGAAAAGCTTCTGCCTGGGAATGAAAGAGGTGCCAAGAATTAAACTCACGGAGTGCGTTACCATCCCGAGCAGCCCAACCTCGCCTGAGATCAGCTGCCTCTCGGCCTCTTATCCACAGCCCGACCTGGACAAGCTGGCCCTAACCCCAAAGCCAGCGGGCGACTGCGCCGTGCGGGGAGCTGAGGAGGCTGCTTCTGCGGTCAGGCAGGACAGGAGTCTTGCGCAGAGCGGTGAAAATGTGGGAGAGCCGGGAAYGACCTACGGTGTGCGGGTAAGTACTTGTCACAGGGTTTCCATTCTCTGACAAGCAAACTGTGCAGGTGGCTCCAGGGTGACCTCTGTGTTCCCACTCCTGGAGCCAGTGCCCCAAACCACTGACTTCTCCCATATACTTCCTGTCTCCTGATGTACGTAGGGCTGTGGTGTCCAACTGAGGGAGTTAAAAGGACCACAGCCGCTCCCAGAGGTAACACAACATCCGTTTCCAAAAGGCTGTCTTTAGACTCTGAGGAGTGCCGCTGAGCTGCGGTTCAAACAGGGGTTGCTCTGGCCTGAAATGCATGTTGGAGGGAGACGGAGGCCCATGAAAAGGGCTTCCTGTCCCTCGCAGAGCAGCTCCCAGGCACTAGGTGCATGCTGGCCCACGCTGCTGACATGTTTGTCACGGAGGGCATGGGAGAGCTGCTGGGACCGCTGCTGGGGCCTGGAGCACCTCTCCCCTGTGCCTCCTACCTGGGAAGTGAGTGGGAAGGATGTSAAAGCCACCCTCCTCCTTTGATGCTATAGGGCTGTATCTGATTTTCTTGGTAATGATGTTGTACAGAAACCCCTGCTTATTTCTTCAGAAGACACCCTGAAATAGCCTTTCTGGGTATTTTTCATGTTGTGGACTGGGGTTGGTGGGTATCATCTTCTAACTAGCAGTCAGTGGCCGAGAGGAGACCATGCCTTCTGGGCTTGGTGCTTTTGCTCCCTACACCCCTGCCACACCCAGGAGCTTTCTAATTTTCTTTTCCTCTCTGGACTTTATATTTCTGCGGCCAGACCTCACTGTTTGCTGGCTGTTGCTTCCTTCTCTACGTTCTGAACCGACCCTGCACATTTTAGTGCTTACGCTTCATCTGTCAAAAGCACTCCTGGGCAAAAACTGCCTGCAGCTTGCAGGGAGGGAGCCAGTGCAGACCATGGGGAAATGGCAGAGAAAGCGGTCTAAACCTGCTTCAGAAATACTCATGTAATGGCTGGGCTGGCCAAGGGCTCCTGTAGCTCTCGCAGGCCTCGTGCCTGTCCCTGACATGCAAGGGGGACCGCAGGAGCAAGCTGTACAGGGGGTTATTAACCAGCATCTATTACTCCTGGTGGGCTGCAGGCAGGGTGCTAAGAGAGTGTGTGTGTGGGTGTGGGTGTGTGTGTGTGTGTAAGCTCTCAGTTTGGTGTACAGGAGGTATCAAAATGTGCCAGAAGGAGTAAAAAAGACAGAAGCCATGCAAAATTTGTCTCCCGTGTGATGTTTTGCAAGCAGAAAAGTCTAAAGAAAGGTGCAAGGCCAAGAAAAATCAATCAATCCCTTTCCAACTGCAGCAGGAGGAGAAGAGCAGCACGGGGAAATAGCCGTGGTCACCTTTCCCCAAGCAGAAATTAGATGCCTGCCTGGCATCCAGCAGCAGTGGCACAGCTGGTTTGATGGGACGTTGGCTGAAAGGTGGCGGTGTCCCAGCACGGCACCAGCCGCTGTGAGCAGAGCTGCAGGAGGACCCGGGACATTCACCCTGGGTGCAGCAGGTGGRGGGAGGGGGTGCGCTATTTCGTCGCACTGATATGTGTCCTTTTATGCTTACTTTTCTTTAAATTCTAGTACTAACGTGACCAGTTGAGGTTTTGACACCAGCAAGCTGCTAAAATAGATGAATGAGCATGTAGGGTGTGACTTACAGTGACAGTGCAAGGGCCGCTGCAGCTCCAGGTCCTRCGCTTTTGGCCAGCCCGCAGAAAGGCCGGCGCTGATGGATGGCGTCGCAATGCCCAGTGCCTGCCGCGCAGCTCGTGATTAAGRCTTTGAGGTACCTATAGAGATTCAAATACTGAAATGCTAATGCCAGAGGCACACTTAAAGAATTCAGTTTCTGGCACAGGGAGGAGACGATGAAGCAYAGGGGGAATTTCCCAGGTTTCTGTCGTGGTCCAGGGCCGAGACCAGAGGCACYGAAGTGTCACCTGCCAGGGAGCACGTGAGCCAGAAAGGCAGAAGAAAGAGCAAAAGAGAGAAGGACTTGACAGGAAGGTCGTGTGAAGCGGAGACAGGCTCGTCCCTTCCTGCTGCCCCCCAGGTTGTATGGTTCTCTGCCGGTCTTTCTGGAAGTCAGGACATTTCATGGGGAATCTCTCTGGAGGGGTGTTGCTGGCAGGAGCCTCCCAACGCAATGGGGAATTGTTGTTTCCCTGCATCTTTCCTGCATCATCCCACTACTGTTGCTCCTGCAGCTGTGGGCCTGCAGAAGCCAGCCCCARGAGAGCTGCAAGAGCATTACAGATGTGTGCCAAAATGTGTCCTGGCCAAACTCTTGATGGTTTTTTCAACCAGCCCCTTTAATAACAAGCAGGTTGGTAAATAAGCAGCCTGGGGGTTTTGGGGCCTCAGCGTCAGAGCATGGGCAAGAAGCTCATTTCCCCAGGGACCACGAGGCTTCTCTGGGAGCTGGCGATGGAGCCTCAGACGGGCCGGGAAGCAGCAGCCAGGGGCGCAGGGCTGCAGTGCGGAGGGAGTGTGGTGCGGTGGGATGGGTTCGCCATGGGCGACCGGGGCCGGGAGGCTGAGGGGCCGAGTGGCTGTGGGAGCTGCTCCCAATCCTTACCCAATCCTCCCTATCCTTACCCCCTTGCCCTGGCCCTCGCCCTCCCTCCTGTGGCACTCGGAGACACCCGCTGTCCCCACGCAGCTTCTGGCACCCTGTTAGGGTATGGGATCGCCGGGATCTCCCCAGAGACCGTTTGAGGAGGAAAGTCAGGTCTATGTTACAGGGACTGCTGCTGCCAGAGGTCTTTGGCCGTAAAAGCTTAGTCGGAGTCTGAAGAGGATTTGGTACTTAGGTGGAGAGGATCTGCAGTTATTTTAGAAAGGCAATAATATGGTGAAGTAATGAAATGCCTTAGGGCAGACGCTGTCCCCTATGGACTGGAGTGAGGCAGAAATTGCCTTTCTGGGGTTGGTTTAAGAAGAGGCAAGCCGTGACTCATCACGGCTCCCTGGGAGGCAGCTGCGGCTCTGCGTGGCTGGCGGTGACAGGGCACCTGTGTCACGGCCGTGTGTCACCTGGGCTCCGGCAAGGAAGCTGAGACCCCTGACAGCACCCRTTCCCCCGAGATGCTCGTGCGAATAACAAAGAGCCCAAATATTCAAATTTTAATAGGAGCCTGGACAGCTCTGATTCCCACGCTGTTATCTTTCAAAAYGTACTTTGCAGTTTGCTGCAGGATTTACAAGACGGATATTTACCCTGTCCTTGTTCACGTTCTACCTGTTACGTGCCTTCCCACAACACCGCCCATCTGGAGCTGAGGTTGTCTGTATACGGTGCCCATAGCGGCTGCGGCACTCGTGTCTCCCACTGGTGTTCGTTACAGCTGTGACGAACCTGAGGAACATTCCAAGAGGCACTTGCCGTCCTTGCTTTTGCTTGTGGGGGAGTGCCAGGGATGTGGCTGCTCCTGAGCAGGAGGATGAGACCTGGCTCTCAGAACTATCTCACGCCAGTGGCCCCTTTGAGACCAGTGAGAACCAGCAGGATGGTGTTACTGGGCCTAACATGGAGTAAGGCTCTGTGGCTGAGCTTAAATCAATAATGCATGAGTCTTTGAGAGATGATTTTAGATTAGTAAATAAATGTGCTATTTAACTAAAATATGGAAGGGAAATGCTATTGCCAGATATTTTAACGTATAATAATATTATAGTGAAATAATATGGTGCAGGTTATTTGTAGCATCCTTTGTCATAAAGGATGGATATATTGGAGTTTTACCAATATATAGGTTGATCCTCTGCTAGCAGTTTGGCACATATATATATTTAATCAGTTGCTAGTCTCTAGAGTAAAAGGAGCTTGACTACTGCTAATGTAGGAGTTCAGAACGATGTGAAGTATGTGAAAGAGTGCATGTGGGCACCTGTCCCCTGCATAGTCCGGCTTTTGTCCACGGAGGGTGCGACAGGTCAGCCTGGGGAACCTGCTTCCTGCCTCTGTGTGGGAGGGGGGCTCAGGGCAGCCCTTTGCCATGCCCCAGAGCCACCAGCACCTCTCCCATGCTCAGGGCAGGGAAATAATTGAGGTGTTTCAGCTGCAGCCACTTCCCTGGCGCGCAGCACCCTGACACCGCACCCGGAGAGCTGCCCTGGCCTCGGCACCCTCCATCGCCCGTTGTAAATAACTAACTACAGGCGTATGTGCAGCCGGGGCTCTTGCAGGAAGGAGGTGGGCTCTGGCGATTCATGGCTTCAGAGCCGTGGCTGTGAATCATGAGCCGGGGGCTTGGGGCTGTAGGGTGCTGGCATGGTGCTTGCTCCGCCGGGCTCGGGGGGACGGGGTGTGTGGCAGCCCCGCAGCACCCACCGGTGCCCGCCTCATCCCACGGGGCTGCGCCTCTCCACAGCCSGCACTGCTTTCAAGGCCCACGCGCTTCTCTGGGTAATTGCTTCTTAACGGAAACCCRCACGTTTTTAGGCCATTTGCTTTGTCACAGCCGGGAGCATGGGGACAGGGCAGTTTTAAATCAATTCTGTTGGAGCTCTGGCCTCAGTACAGCGCTGCAGAAAGTGGGTTTTCAGCACAAAACTAAAAAGAAAAGGAAAATGTCTGTATATTTACAAACTTTTCCCTGGGTTTTTCTCAAAATTTATTTAAAAATAGAAAAGGCATGAATGAAAGGGTCAAACTTKCCCAGGAAAATTTCCATTCAGCAAAGTCCGTTCATCACAAACAGCGACAGCTCGCTGCCCCTTAGGGAAGAGGCCGCGCTGTGTGGGCAGCAGSAGTGGGACAGCCTAAGGGCCCTCCTGTCTGCCCGCACCACTGCTGCTACCGGGGGGAAGAGGAGAGCAGGGCAAGCGCATGAGGCGACGTCTTCTGACACTTGCCATTCCCAGAAAATAGCAGTGCGGGGGCTTACCGCTRGCGCTGAAAAACCACTGGTGGGTTTTTTTCTTAATGGTCTTTAATGGGCTTTTTTCTTCCATGAAGGTGTCCCGTCTGTTTTCCAGCCTGTTCTGCCTGGGTTTTGTGCTCTCTCACAGGTGCCCCGGGGGTACCCCTGGCTGCGGTGGAGMATGGCTGCCGCCACGGGCTGCCTTYGCCTCTCCGCTCCCCTCGGGAGGGATGGGAGAGCAGGCTCTGCCAGCTTCGCTTTCGGCTCTGGAAGGGGTTGGTGTTTGCTGGAGGAAGCCAGCGCGGTTCAGGCTGAACAACGAGCCRGTCGAATCTCCTGCAGGGTGCAAACCCGGGCCAAAGCTCTTCATTAGCAGCCTGACTGATGGCTGCTAATGGCCTTACATAGCACCGACTCCAGCCCGGTGAAATGCTGCTGTGTGTTGCAGGATGAGCAGCCGAGCTGAGCAGCTGGTCAGCAGCRCGGTGCAACCAGTGAGCTGACAGGAACGCAGTGCCGCTCCCAGGGTAGCTGCGGCAGTCTCTGCTTTCCAGTGGACAAGTGGCTTTTCAGGCCCAAAGCCACCACAGGCAGCATCTAAAGAAGGGGTGGGAAAAACTTCCGAACCAAAACTACAGTCATCTGTGCATTGCTCCTTCCCCACATCCCTGCCTGGCTCCTGGGTTGTCCATGGAGGGAGGCCAGTGACCTTCCTGCTGGGGTGAAAGCGGGGGGATCTCAAATCAGGTGTTACAAAACGTGAGAGTGTGTCCCCGAGCCCGGCAGCCAGCCACAAGGAAGGCAGCACCGCAGCTGTTACAGGCAAAAGTCATTTTTCCTCGGTGTAAAAGGCAGAGGCCTGTCTCCTTATAACTCCAGTGTCATCGTCCTGCCATGTGCTGGCAGCTGCTGCTCGCTTCTGCCCGGTCTCCCTTCCCACCAGATCCGTCAAAGCTAGAGGTGAGTTATTCAAGCAAACCAAAGAGAAACTCACCCACTGCTCTGCAGCCGCCTGCCCTGCATGGCAGAGAGCTGCACACCCCCCCCGCGGGTAGCACCCACCCCAGGCAGCCCTTGCCTGCAAAGAAAGAGGRTGGTGGGAAGCTCAGAAAAATGGTTTTCCCCCCAGTTCAGAAGCACCTTGTTAAAGCAGTGCTGGGAAAAGAAATGCTTGCATGGGAGTCAGCTCCCCACCGTGCTCACGTGCACACAGCACTGCTGCTTGTGGCGGGTTTCTGCCCGGGCGGCTGTGTTATGTTTTTAGGGAATTTGAACCCAGTCTCGCATATGTTTGGACAGAGGCTGTTTAGCAGCAGCGTGTTACCTGACTGCCTCTGCGAGCAAATCCTCTGTCCTGGATTCTTTGTTAGTCGGCCATGGGGTCTGTAGGARCTGCTCTTGGCTTTACGCATGAATTAATGCCTGTTAACTAACAAGTAAAATTGCAAGGCTGCAGCTGTATTGTTTAATTAGGAGCTCCATGCGCTGCTCCCTGTATCATTCCTGCGGGTGAATCACAGCTGGAGCTGGAGCCACTAACTGCATTATGGCAGGGAATGAAATGAGACGTGGGTCTGGATTAGAGGGTGCCTGAAAAGCTTATTCAAACGGGCCCTGCCTAGTGCCCTCACATCTCCTCCCACACAGTCCCTCATCCTGTTTGCAGTCACTCTCCATCATCTCGTGTAAATAGACGTGAAAAGATGTGTGCATCTTCAGTAACCGGCCTTCTCTCCCCCCCACCTCCCCGCCATCCCGGTGGCGTGGGGAAACAGCAGCCAGCCCCAGATCACCCTCYGGATTCAAATACCGAGGGATGAAGCAGCCCCCGGTGCCGATGTTCTCCTGGCCCCTTGCAGGGAGATGGGGACAGTTCTGCGCACATCGCCGTTAGAGGCGCCGTTCCCTTTCCAGCGGGRGCCAGCCAGTCTCTCCTCTCCCTCCCGAGAGCTGTTGCTTATCCTGGCAAGAGCTCTCCATCCTGCTGCTGACAGATCAGTGGGTTCAGCATCCGCTTTCGTTGGYGATGTCAAGTCTTTAGCGCTCGGCTCGTTTCAGTGTTGGCATTTTATTTTTCTATAGGCAGCTGAATTCTGCAGTTATATCTGTGCTTGTTGCCCCGGGCTGGTTACAGCACCCTTGTGCCCATGTCCTGCTTCCCCTAGCAGCTCAGTGAAGCCGAGCCATGCTCCTCTTTGTGGGGCTTCGGAAGATGAACCCCCTCCCTTGAACACCACCTTTGAACCCTTGATATCGCTGTCGCCGTGTTACAAAACCACCTGGCGGGTAGCTTGGGCTGGGGYGAGGGCTGTGCGCGGCTGCGGCTGCCTCTCCCGGGGCGCTGCGGGAGGGCACCCGTGGCTGCTGCCCTGCCCATGCTTTAGCTTGCCCCTCCCTGCAGCAGGAAAGCGTGAGCTGGCCTCGACCCTGCATCCCCGGACAAGCCCACTAGCTTTTTGTGGGAGCTGCTGTTTGGGGTGTACAGGATGGGGAGTAGGGCCACCGCCTGAACTGGAGTCCAGGTGCAGGAGAAGTCTCTGAGACAGGCGATGCCCTTGTCTTCTGCCTTCCCCTTTCTCTCGTACACCGGTCGTGCTGCTTGTCAGACTCAGCCATGGAAGGGTTAATCTTTTCCTTGTTTATTTGTTAATTATTTTTTCTTCCTTGGAGAGTGTCTTTTGTTTTCTTGAATAGGCTTCTGGTATCCCATTGTCCTTTATGTGCTCCATGGCTTCTCCCCAGCTCTGTGACCTTGACTTCCTCTGCCCCAGTCCCGCAGCGTCTCCCTGCCCAGGGCTCTGCTGGTTCTCTGCACCCTCCTGCTGGGATGTGAAGGTTCAGCCATTACTAACTGTGCTGGTTTAGATAACCAACAGCAGCTAAAATAAATGAGGGATGCAGTGAGGTACCATGTTAATGCACTTCCCTACACAGGCTTTTAAAGAAAAAAAAAAGATCTTTTGTGAATCATTGATAAGTTCAGCTTCACTCAGGGTCACTTATGCAAAAACCTAATATTGATTTTTCATCTTTGCTTAGAGTAGCTTCCCACGCATCTGTTCAGGATGCAATGGGGACTCACTTATCAGCATATGACTCACCTACTCCTCTAAATCTTTCTTTTTTCAAGGATAGAGGAGCCAACCAGCTCACAGGATGCTTGACCTTATACTGTAGGATCAGAGGTCTCCACTGTGCTACAAGCTGAGGCTCTAGACATATTTTCCACAATTGCTTTGTTCCCGTTAAGCAGGAATATCTTTAACAAGTAAGATAGCTCTCAGACTCCTTTATAAAGTCATTAAATGTTCATTAGGGAAGCAGTTCTGCTAACCCTTCAGATTCTTATTGATGTCCTTCCAGGGCTCTGACCTAATTCTGGAGTTCTCCCAAGGGTTACACTGCTATCTGGAAAGAAACCAAAATAGGGATAATACAATTGTTGTGGAATCCCTGCTTGACTGCACACATACGTTCTCTTTTTAACACACACATCCATTTCTGAAAGTCTCCAAAGCTGAATCAGATACCTAAATCCAACCCCCTCTGAATGACCTGGCAGAAAAATCGATTCACAGGCAAAGTGAAGCAGAGGAGGTAAATACAGTACCTTTCCCTGGACAGAGAGTGCTTCCTCCGTCCATTCAGAACAAGAGGACAGAGCATGCTTGTCCCTGCCTGGAATTTCCAGGCTGTGTGCTGTATCCCAGAGGCTTTGCCTTTCTGCAGGAGAGGTCTGCGCAGGCAGGCTGTCGCTGCAGCCCACGGGCGCTGTGTGAGCACTGCGGGATGCTCCCGAAAGCCCTTTTCCCTCCAGGAGAATTCATGGTGGAAGAGGGGATGCAAACTGAGAGACTCAGACCTATGCCAGCCTTTGAAATGGAGATATGAGAGCGCTTCAACAGCAGAGAGATGGATATCAACAGAAATGCTGAAAGAATTAGTAAGATATGTTTTGGGAGAGGTAAACTCAGTGGATGGATTTAGCCTAGCACACATCATTGAGATGAAAATGTTCTATAGGTTTGTACATAACATCAAAGGAATCTATGGGCTGACACGCCATCACATTCTTGATGTTTCTGAAAATTAGTCCTATGCAAATCCCAAATGAGTACAGAAAAAGCCCCCAGCTCTGCCCCATACAACAGAAGTGTGGGAGTCAGCCTCTAATTTAAAGCAGGTCAGTTTATAGTGCAGGCTTTTAAGAGCTGTTGCTGTGAGCTGGAATTGCAACTCTACCTCCTTCATCTTCTGCAGAAGTTWCTTGTCATCAGATGTGCAGCAGCATGGAGCCATGCTTTTCCCATGGAAAACCATGSWSCATGGTTTTCCTCATGCCTAGTAATGCCTCCYGCTGCTCTGGAGGGATGTTCAGCTCTTCTGCACGGAGGCTCTGCGTGCATCGGTCCTGTGGGGCTTCCAGAGCCCCTCTGCTCCCAGGGAATTTCCCTCCAACGTTCATGTATTCCTCCCAGCTCAGTGCCGCAGGCTAATGAGTGAGAATAAGTAGAACTGGAAAAAAGGAATGATGGGATTTTGTGTCCCCAGAGTGCTTTACCTTTTTTTTGTGCTATGTTGTTGAAGCCACTGGTATCTTTATTCCTTTTCTCTACACTTTCCAGTAAAACAAAATCTATTTAGGAAGCAGCTTGAGAATGGCTGATTTGTTTTTCCATTTAGACTGTGGTTCTGCATATACTTAGTGGACTGAAATCACATTTACTTCCTTCTGTGACCCTCCTCTTACCTATGTGCTAGATATTAACAAAGTCCTCTTTTCCCTCTGTCTCTCTGTTTTCCCTAGTACATGGGCTGTATTGAAGTGCTGCAGTCAATGAGGTCCCTGGACTTTGGCACGCGAACGCAAGTCACCAGGTAGGCGGTATCAAACTGAAATTCAGCCTAAGAATGAAAAGCCCGAGCGCTAATTTCTGTATAAAGCCAAGGATGCATGCCAAGCTCTGAGACAATTTTGAATAGGAGTTTGCATGGTTTTTTTATTTTTCCCAAGCGATGATTTGAATTGGTCATTACAATAGGCTATTTGCATTGGAAAATGAATTGTTTCAGCCACAGACCTAATTTCTCTCCCAATTCTTATTCTGGATGCAGAGAGCCTCCCCCTGCAGTCGCAGCACGGTACAGCCATCCCCAGCTGGCTGGGTACCGGCGGCAGCCCGGCCACGCAGGCGGGCTCAGCTCAGCGCTGCCTGCGCAGCTCACCCGAGGCACGGGGTAAAGCTGCTGGTGCTGCCGCGGCTGCACCTCGGGTGGCCGAGGCTGGATGCTCGCAGGCCCCTCTGCCACGCTGCTTCACACCTGATGCACAAAGTGCCATCGGCCCCTCAATCTAGCAAAGTCATCTGACGAATTTTGATCGGACGGGTGACATCGTGTGGCCCCATCTGCACCCAGGCCGGGCTCAGCTGGAAGTGGAGTCACAGGAAAACATGTTGAAATACAGCCATTTCCAACTGTACTGCAGGCCTAAGCTTYCAGGCTGCAAATCAGAAAAAGATGGATATTTCGCTCTCAGATACAACTGAATGTGGTTTAAATGTSAAATATTTTGTGGTCTTTCGAAAAGCTTGCAACTTCTGTTGCAGATTGCTGCCCGTTGCTGGGTGCAGATTATTAACATATGCACCTGTGGGGTTGTTGAAATSTCCTGTGAGGAACAGAAAAGCCCAGTTTTATTTTTACCTTTATTCTTGTAAGTCTGTCGGTGCAGGAGCRTTTGAGTTTTCAAAATAAGCACCCTCTTTCCAGCTCAGAGCACTGCATGCTGCTGGGATGCACTYGCGGTCCAGCAGCCAGGGCCAGTGCTCCGACGGGCAGCCCCAGCAGCCACCCGGCATCCCAGCACCTCCAAAGGCTTTTTGGAGGGGTGGGTGGGTGCAGAGTATTTTGASCCGGCTTTAGACACATGTTCCCTCCTTCCCTCAGCTATTTTTCTGGCATCGTTCATGCTGAGGATGCCAGGAGTGTGGTTGAGGCTTCCTGCGCCTGCCCAACTCTTCCTTCCTGCTGGCAGATGATTTACAGATGCTCTTTTGCTTCCTCAAGTGTTTGTATCAAAGAAATCCTGGAGAAAGGAAAGGAACATAAAGAGATAAGTGTTACATTTCTACCTATTGRCTCCCAGACTTATCAGCTAAAAGGAAGAAACTGAAAAACTTGAGTCCTTAAATGCCTATATACCACACTCGAAAGCTGCCTGATTTGTTTTATATGCAAAATCAGCAGTTGTTGACATTTACAATCAACATAAGCATGCACTCACCCAGTTCCCCTCAGCCTAGTCATTTACCGATCAAAAAGAGCCATGTAGTACACTTAGCCCAAAGCAATCAGCCGGGCGCATTCAGACCGAGCCACTGTATTCTTCAACAGCCTCGGCCAAAGAGTGCGGTTATCTCCCATTTGCAAGGCACGGAGTGTGTATGCTGCTACACTTACAAAACAGAGCTTTGGATGGTTTGTCTTGAAAATAATGAATATGAATTACTGTGTGACAAGAGCTTGCCAACTTAAATTTGGCCCAAATAGTAAGGTTTTGTTAACCAGAGCTATGTGAAAACTTAACAATGGAAATATTTGCATCACCTAAAAAAAATGCCACTGCTGACCTTAATGGGCCCTTGTGTGCATGAGAAATTCAAAATTTAAACTGTTTGCAAACTGAATGCTGAAGTGCTGAATTCATGCATGCAAACTTTAAAGTTCGATCGATTACAAGCTGACTGGAGCGAAGATAACATTGATTATTCCCCTATTGTTCTCCCGGGGGAGTAAGTTTATAGACAGCATGCACAATGCACCAACCAAGGAGTTATTGGAAATGATCCCATTTTAATCATCTCTGTTATTTGTACTGGGGGTAAAAAATATTTTTACTCCGATGGCATTTCACTAAACAAAGAGTCATCTTCTGTTTTAAACTGATGTAGAAAGGGCCTCTAATTATGTCTGCTCCCTGCCTTGCTTTATGTGTATTTGCATTCTTAGTCTCCTGATCTCTAAAATTAAAGGTATTATTTACCTACCTCACATGAATGTTGGAAAGATCAACAAACTCGTGTTTGCCAAAGTGCCGTGAGGAGTCAAAAGAGATGAGCGTGGAGGATTTACTTTCTAGTTTCTTGCTGGACTTGCATTTTCCGTCACTTCCCAGGCAGAGGGTTGGGGAAGGCCGAAAGTGGCCTCTCCAGCGCTATGACTGACCGCGGGGCGCCGAGATGCCATACGGCCGTCAGGCTGGATGGCCGCAGCGTAGCCAGGGAAGGGCCGGGCTCTGAGGTGCTCTCTGCCCTCGCAGCTGGGCGGTGAGGAGCTTGGCAGAGGAACTTCGCTGCAGCAGTTTTCCAGCTCTCTGCCGTTGCCTGCCTGTGACCCAACTCGCACACTCTTAGGACATCCCTCCCATTCTGCAGAAATTTGTGATCCCAAACTCCCTGTAGATGACAAGAGTAACACCAAGAAATAACAACAAGGGTAACAGGTTCCTCTGCTTGAGAGGCTTTGTATTTTTGTGAATGGTCACCCATAAACATGCTGTGCTTGCTGTTCTCAGTACAAGATGTGTTCGGGCTGTCGCCCTTGTGCTGTGGCGGGTCCTGCCTTTGCTGGACCCTGACATGCACTTCCCTTGTCCAGCCCTTCAGCTCTTTTCCTCTTACAGGTCTCCCACTTCTGTTAAATCAAGATTATTATTAGTCATTATATTTGGGCATTTATGGGAGAAGGGATTCTGTATCTCAGATCGGAGCATTAACTTGCAAACTTGAAAATGCTCAGGCAGCGAAGGGCGAAGGGCGTCTGAAGCGTGCTGCTGGGGAGGGCTGGTGGAAGAAGGCTGACTTTGTTTGGAAGATTAATTTCAACTTTGTTGAGACGCACAATCCCTTTCTGTTAGATAGTGTAGGCAGAGCTCTAGATGCTTAAAATCAAATCTTCAACAGCATGCTTACTCGCTTACATCAGCCCATCTCTCTTCTTTTACTCTCATTTGGGGGAACAATAAACAAAGCGGCTCACTGTTACTGCCAGCGCCGCGCTCTCCCGCGGGAGGAGCGTCTGCCGCGGGTTTCACTCCAGAGGTGCAGACCAGAGAAAACCTGTAGACTGTACAGCTGAGCTGATCTAAAGGCTTATGGATGCCAAAAATGGGGCTGTCCTTGTCACTCCCTCCTGCCCCAGAGCTTGCCGAGCCCTTGCCAAGTGGCCGCAGCCCGGCCGGGTGGCTGGCTGCTAACCCAGCGGGCAGAGGGAGCAGTGCCCTGGGGGGCTGCACCAGGCTTTTTGGGGAGCAACCAAAAATTCTCTGTGCTGCCAGCTCCCACAGCACTCAGCCGCATAGGGGTTGTGCCACCGACCCCGTTCAGTGCGTCCCAGCCCAGAAAGTGGGGAGCTGCCTGCAGCAGTGTGCTCAGGAGCTTCGGTATCCCCGTCGAAGAGGAATGGTCCTGCTTCCCCATCCCCATCCCACCTCCTGGATCCCACAGAGGTGCCCCAGGGAACCGTGCCAGCCTTGATGCTCACTGAGCTGGTGCCCAGCAGAATAACCCCTGGGAAACTCTCCCTGCAATGGATGGGCATCTGCTGGGGCCAGGAGCGGGACCTCTGCCTCTGCAGTAGGTCTGCTGCCGGAGACAGCCCAGGGGACCAAAGTGCTTCAGAGTAATATTTTGCAGGATGGCGAAAAGAGCTGACCCAAATCTCTTCCATTCAYGATGGAAAGTGAAAACTGTGTCAAGGAAACAATGACCAGTTTATGTAATCGTGTGGGCACTGCAGGACCGACAGACAGTGATTCCACTTCAAATGGCAGAAGATGCCTGAGGAGTCGAGGAGCAAGATGTTCTTTGCCTTAAACTACAAGAACAATTTAAATTCCTCACAGCTCTCCCGATTTCATTCTGTGACTCCCAGGGTCGAGAAGAGCTGCTGCAGAGTACGCAAGTGGAGTTATCTCATTCAGGGTGATTTAAAAGAAAAACAAAAAAAACCCTTGAAGTGTTTTGCTTTGGGATGAACAACAAGGAGGAGAGAAAGAAAAAACAGCAACATGACTGGAATAACAAGGCCACATTTTCTGCTACTGCCTCAGATTTGGAAGATATCAAGCAGACAAGCAAATGCCAGAACCCATAGGGTTGCACATTCACCCAGGAACAAGCCGATTAACTGCGCGACCTATGCACAGGTATATGCCATCCGGCAGATCTAAAAGCAGAGACTTGCCCGATTGAAAATGAATGGCTGAAAGAATGAATTAATAGCAGATTTCCAGGAAGAAAACAGTAAGTACAGTAAATCCTATTTTAGGTTATTGTGGATGTACCCAGAGTTTCTTTCCTTCCTAGTGTACAGTGAAGTTTCTAGTTCAGGGCCACCTGCCCCGTGGAAATGACCGAAGGTTAGAAGTGTTTAGTTGCAGCAGCAAGGTGTTACCAAGCTGCTGCTTTTCACATCTGTGAAATAATATTAGAGAAGGTTTGTTAGATCATCTGGAAAACCACCCAGAGATACGCAGCAAGAAATGTCTGTGAGAAGATGATTTCCCCTACCAAAGAAAGGTAATAGAAACTATGAAGTAGAAATGATTTGCCTAGTTTTTGCTTCCCGTTTGCTGGACAAGTGCTTCAGAGTGTGGTGAAGTGGGCAGTGACCACACTGGCTTGTACAAGAACCGGGTCTGTTCCTGGCAGTGCTGCTTATGACTCCTTATTCCACATGGGCTGCCTGAAGTGTGCGAGAACTCATTTGTCACCAAAATAGATGACTTCCCTGTTTTTCCAATTTGTTCTGTATCTGGTTTTCTTTCTAGGTAGAGCTAGACTTGAAGGCTCCAGGTAGCCTTAATGTCTTGGCTCTGATTTTAATTTCCTTTAATATTGAATGAGAAGATGAGCTCTCATTTTCCAAGCTGATTATTGGAATCTGCAAGATCATCCTGCAGGATGCCTTTCTCAATTTTTTTTTTTAGTTTTGGCCTTTCTACTGGTAACACCTAAATAAAACAGGAGCTAAACAAGAAGGATATCAGGAATTTGCTTCAAAAGCCTATTTTCAGCTGTGCAAGGGGCAGTGCTTTGCTTTAAAAGGCTAAAAAAGGTCAGTGTATAAAAGGCTGTGTTTCTGACCCATCTGGTGTAGCCCACCATGAGGCTCTTCCCTGCTGCTTTCACTGTTTTCATTATTTTGCCATGGGTGAGGTCTCCATTCATTTGACAGTCTCCAGGTTGAATTTCTCAGGATGTTCTCTGACAGSAATACTTGATGTAGCATCACTGATCTTCAGTGCTTGAAGCACGTAGCCCATCAGCGTAGCAGTGTCCGTGGGGCACTGAGCAGGAGGCAGCAGCGATGCTGTGGTTCACCGGCGCTGTGCTGGCTTTACTTGGGGTCTGATCCGCTCCCTGGGCACGACGCAGGGTCCTGGGGCAGCCACGCTCCTCACCAGGGCACCTCTGCTTCGTGRGACATATCTGGCTAGAGCATCTCGCTGTTGTGTGGTCCCCTGATATTTTTTAGCCTTTCTGAAGCAAAACTTTCWCAGGAAATGAAGCCCAGTGGCGTGTTCCTCCCACGCACGCGCCAGGATCTGAAAACAGACAAACTTTCCTAACTAGCTCRTTTCCTATTTAACTCTTCAGATAATAATCCAGTAACATAAACAAATAATTAAACAAACTAATTCCCTTTCCCTTAAGAACAAAACAAAATCCCAACCCTTGAAAGCCCAAGTCTGAATTCAGCCGTGAGAGAAAGGCTGAGGCTACAGCCTCAAAATAAAATCACCCAATATGGGACCCAAAGCCTGAGAGGGTGACGGCTCGCCCCGGCAGCCCCGCGGCAGAGGGCCGGGGCAGCTGGAGAGGTCGGGGGCTGCGGGTCAGACCGGGATGTCCAGGCAAGGTCAAGGACACTTGCTAAGCACATCCCAGGCCAGTAAGTCACCATCTTTCYGTTGACTTCAAAACAGTAAGTGTCGATCAGGGGAAAGCCTCTGACTGCCAGCAAGAGGGTTTTTTCCAGCTGCTGTGCTGACCTCCATTAGGGCAGTCGAGTGCTCCACCGTATGTCCAAACCAGTCAGCTGCCGGAGCATATATCAGAATTTTCTTTGTTCAAGTGTGGACAATAGGTGCAGTGTGCCACTATGTTATAGTAAACGTGTAATTTAGCTGTCTTTTATGTAGACCAATAAACACTGTGAGTACTTTATGCCTTACCCTTCTGCTCCCCTAACTGAGAGGCGCCTGTAGAGAATAGTGGGTGGCTGGGAAAGGACGTCTAGTTTGGGACATGCCTGCCAGAGACGGAAAGATATGGACTGAGACCTCAGATTTGAAAAAGAACTGGAGAAGCTGATTACACCTCCTTTTCCCCCACACTTTTTTTAAAACAAAAAAAAGAGAACCCCCAAACACCAGAAAGGCAATCAGGGCCCCAGCTGGGCTCACTCAGCCCCTGCTKCTCTGAATAAGAAGGATTAAGGCAGGGAGGATCCCCTCCCTGCCAAGCAAGARGCCTATCAACCGTACTGAGAAAAAGGATTTGAAGGCATTACGTTGTTTGAGTTTCTTGTTGTTAGTTGATGTTTTTTTTAAAAAACAAATTTTCATTAGGTGAAGCTAAYGTGTTTTATGAACAAAAAGAATCAACCCAAACCAGGCTGCTGAATCATTGTATTTTGTTAAATAGTTGGGTTTTTTTAACAGTGGGAGGAAAGAAGAAAGAAAAACAACTGTGAAAGACCTTCCAGAAGATTTAAGTGCTTATAAGTGGGATGATAACAATAAATCGCAGGGTTGCTGGCCCTGTTACAGATGATGCATGTGAAATGATCCAACAGTTTGTGCTGTATTTTTCTATTTGCAGGGAAGCAATAAGCCGATTGTGTGAAGCTGTATCAGGTACAAATGGAGCTATAAAAAAGCGGAAGGTAAATACTGTTTTAGCTGAACGGTTTATTTTCTGTATCTGCTTTTGATAAGCTGGATACGTGATTCCCTATCAGGCTGCAGTCCATGCTCAAGTTAGTTAGTACATGTTAATCCATCTGAACTTGGTATAACATGAAAGAGCGCTTGTAGCAGGGTGTTTAGCCTGCTCGGTTTGGGGCCGAGGCCATGCCATACCTTATTTACTTCAGGATTAATGCTTTGCCCAGATTTCCTGCTCCTACCAGCCTTTGCAGTGCTCAGTGCTTTACAAGTTTTAGGTTGTGGCTGGTAAAATGTAGGAGGCCTTTTTGATAGCAAAAGGGAGCTCATTCACTGGAGGATTACCTGATCGTTATTTATATATRAAAATTAAACATGACTATTATGGCAGTGTTTAGTGGGCCCATCATTTATTTAATAACTGGAATGCAGTGAGGGGCAATGTCAGTGGCTGCTGTTGGGTCGTCCCCAGTGGAAATTACTGATTCCCTTCTGTAACTGTGGGGCTTGGAGGAATGAACATGCTCCTGAAAAATGAATACATGAAAGAATTTCTTGATTCACTCAGAAACGCTTCATCCCTAGGAGACGAAGCAGAGTTCAGCAGGAAAATTACATGTTCTGAATTACTGAGCCAGCTATAACATTTAGCTCACTGGGATTTTGCTTTAAAACTTTTTTCCCATTACTGACGTAAAAACCATGCATGTAAGTATTGTATTCAAAGCTGATATTTGTTAGAAGATCTATTTGCATTTGATCAAGCCATTATCCTTGCTCTATTGAAATTCTCAATAAGATATTGTAAAATCTACTTGACTTTATGTTTCTGCCCCTGATAGACTCAGCTGACAGCCTCTTTCTTTTGTTTCTTTGTTCAAAGCCTCCAGTGAAGTTTCTGTCTTCTGTACTTGGCAAAAGTAACCTTCAGTTTTCTGGCATGAATATAAAACTGACCATTTCAACAAGCAGCCTCACTTTGA
This sequence comes from Oceanodroma leucorhoa, assembly GCA_030449065.1. NCBI lineage: Eukaryota > Metazoa > Chordata > Aves > Procellariiformes > Oceanodroma > Oceanodroma leucorhoa. The sequence continues at coordinate 5,638,286 of JASVER010000034.1, forward strand.
TTAATGTTGACACGCAGCAGGTAGGACACACATAAATCAGTGTCCTTTTCCCCATGCTACTGTATTCTCCTCCTTTTGTGGCTTCTGAAGGAAACGCTGGGCACTTCGAAGGGAAAGCAGCAGCCTTAAGTGTTCTTGTGCAAGGCCTGGTAAAGCTGAATTACATGATGCCTCTGAATTTAAAACTGAGAGCACTTTGGAGGAGTTGGACATGCAGCACATGTCCTTCTTGTTTATGATGGTGTCTTCCATGGGGAGGGRTCTTTAAGCACTTGGCAAACTGTTTCTCTGTGTGTGTCTGCCTGTACAGTGCCTAATAAACAAGGCACTAGTCCTGACTGGAGTTTCTGACAAGTCCTAGGGAAAAAAATCGATATAAATAATGAGTCAGAGCTTGGCTTTGGTGTCGTTCAAAGCTATTTTACAGCTGGGAAATATATGTRCATAATCAGTTATACTATGCAAAGTCTCTGGGCTCCATCGAKATGTGTTCCTGAGAGCCTGGATCTGCCCTGGAATTGGGGTGTGCTCCCTTCTTGGCAGATGTGATGAGGAGCTTTGTGCTGCCCACCTAATTCCTCCCTCAGCTGTTGGCTTCAGCTCCCAGCACGATCTCGCCCTGGGGCCAGCAGCGGGTTTTGCTCCAAGCTGGAGCAGGGGAGCACCAGGGAGGTAGCTKTGGCTCACTGGCTCTGAGGAATCATTGCACTGAGCTGATGCCATGCTGAGCGTCAGGCAGTTCCTGGGGTTTCACCAGAGCACGGAGGTCTCCTGTCCCCTGGACCCCTGTGCTAGGAAGGGTCTATGGCGCCAGGTTTCCCTTCCTTTCAGGTACAGCAGCAAAGGGCTTCCCTACACCGGGTGAAACTCAGGGCTGGCAGCTAAAGTGTGGCCCTTTTAACCTGTTCCTGTTTGCAACAGGACTAAAAGCCAGCCGGACAGATCTGCTTCCAAAAGCACTGATGTGCCCTGTTACTGCACACAGGGGCGCGCAGGGCACTGTCTTGAAATTCTGTCTAGGTCTTTYGTTACTAGACCTTTGCAAATGGAAAATCCCATTTATTCTATTCTTGTGCCGCCGCCACGTTTTGTTGTGTTCCCACCTGCATAATCTATTGCACTCGATTTAATAAAGAACACTTTGTCTCCAGAGATGAGGTAGTGTTTGAAACCGTGAAAAGCTGATGCTTGATTTGGCTAGTGAAATCTCTACCAGGTAACAGTTTTGTGCTAGTGGTGAGGGAGAATAYGATCAGAGTATCGGTGGGGCCTGTTCATAAAAATGCTACTACTGTATACACCATGCATTTAAATAAATTAAAATGAATTAATTTCTCAAGACTTTGTAAATGCATCCAGTGTCTCCAGTTATTCCCCTTTGAAAGTTTCATTTAGCTTCATACTGACCAGGTTAAAAGTTGGTGGTTGAATTCATTCTGAAAACCCTTTAAGGAAGATGAGTTGGGGATCTAGACATTACTAAACATGAATGGGTAGTCTCAAAAATACTCCTGTTGTTAGCTCCTTCCTTCACAAATGATATGTGTATGTATTAATGGATTGGGTTGTCATGAACTTAATTGCTTGCTCTATGAAGATATATGCTCTACTGTTTTCTAAATGTGTGGCACATAAGCACGTTTAACCAGTTTGTCATGCTTTTCAGATTATTGCCAACCATCACATGCAGTCCATCTCATTTGCTTCTGGAGGTGACCCAGTAAGTATTGATTTATAAGATATACTTCCGCAGGTATAATGAAATTATTATGAGAATAAAAGTACCTGCAAATACTTTGCTTCATCCCTTCCTATCCACAAGCACTAACAGAGTACACCGCAATTCTGGATTATGACCAGTAACACAAGAAAACCAAGGGACTGAGAGTGGAAAGGTGACCTGGAATAGAGACTCAGAGGATCTTTGATAGAGCTGTATAGTTACCTTTCCCATTCTCCATCAGTGAGCCTCAGTTCACTCAAAAGCCCCCAGACTTGGGGACCTAAAAATAAGAACACAAGAACATAGGAATTGCATCAGTTCTCTGGTCCCTGTAATCCAATACCTGTCACAAAAGCAGTCAGCACCAGCACCTCTAAATTTCAGATGAATTTTGAGTCAAGCAAAGCTCCTTTAAGACAGACTTGGCATAACCTTCTTTTTCCTGCAGATATGGGTTTTTCTTCTGGTATCCTGGTCATGAACTCACTGATGTTGTCATGCAAGAGGTTTTCTATTCTTTTCCAAACTCTTTATTGCAATGATTGTCAGCAGGGAATTTGTCATCCATAAACATGCCCTATTCCCTCTTCGAATCTAAGCAAGCCCAGCCCTGTCAGCGTTATGAACTTCGCACTCCATGTGTTATGAAAAGTATTTTTTTTAATCAGTTTTGAATTTTCTGCCCTTCAATTTTGTTAAATGTCTTCCTGTTCTTGTGTTATGAAACGGGGGAAACAGAAGGCTCTGGGTCATGCTCTTGATAACACTGGRGTGGAAACCAGATCCAGCTTTGACTGGAAAATGACAGGTCTGCCTCTTGGGATTTAGGAGCAGGCAAGGGGAAATAGCTGGGAACCGTTCCTGTGTGGCTGACGGATCTTCTCTGGAGGGCCGTGGTGATGTGAGGAGCCCAGCTGCTCTGCTCTGCTCTGCTCTGCTCTGCTGAGAGATGCTGCCCAAGCTGCCTGAGAACAGGAGCTTTCTGGAGCTGGGCTGGGAAGTGGGGAGGGAGTAGGTGTGCAGGCTCTGCGCTGTCGGTCCTGCACCCGGGAGGGAGGTACTGCACGGCCTGGTGCCAAAGCACTACGTCCTTAAAGATCCCATTTAGTGATTAAGGCATTTTGAGAGTCTAAGAAGTCCAAATTTCAGCTTTAGGTGCCTATGCTATCCTAATACACCACACTGTACAATACMGTCCCTGGGCTTTGCAGACCCTTCCCCATGTGGATTTCCAAGCAGCTCCAAGAGCTGGCGCGCTGTTGTGCTGAGCATTGCAAAGCTTCATTTCCAAATTCCATTTTTCTTGRTAGTTAAACGATTTAAATATGTCCTCAAGCTGACTTGTTTTTGAAGTACGCACCGTGTGCTAGATGCTGGCTGTCTAGTTTGTCTTTATGTAACATTTCCAGTTTTGAAAATTCAGGGATATATTTTCAGATCTCTGCTCAGCGGGTTGGATGGGTAATTCTCCAGGACTTGTTTACCTTTTTTAGGGGTTTTTCATATTATTATACTGCACTGGTCCTGTACAGTGATCCCGTCAGATCTCATAGGCTACACAGGGCTGGGCTTGGTCAGTGCTTAATGGCAGGACCACCAAGAGATGTGCTTGCACACAGATGTGCTGCAGGGAATGGGCTTGGTGGTGCAGCTGGTGACACTTTTCTTACTGGGAGAATATGTAAAATGGAAGTCTTGTTCAGCAGTGGTAACTATAAATTGAGTGGCCCTTCACATAAGGGGCAATTTTGGTGGATTGTTCAGGTAATTTTTTCAAAATTCCCTTTATATTTAAAATGGGAGATAGTTTCCACAGGACATCTCTCCACCTGCCCCCATATTGAGGGTCTAAATGCAGTTCAGTGTTGCTCTGTGCTGTTAAGGAGTAGCAATGTTCTGCCTGAGAATAAAGCCTATTCTGACTTTATTTTAAAGCAAAGTCATCCATGCATGTACTTAAACGTTACAAAAATATAAAAATAGAAGGTACTGATCCAGTTACTTTAGTTTCTAGTTGCTCTCTAGATCTAATTTATTTTAAAAGTGTATCCTAAAATATTTATGAACTTTAAGAAAAACCTGAAAGGAGAAGGAAGGAAGTTGAGTTCACTAAATGCATAAGAAATATTTAGCTTGCTTTGTTTTAATGATATTAACTTTGCAGATTTAAAAAAAATTATCTAGGACAAGTTCTGCTGGCCCTAAGACCTGCCTCTCCTGTCATTCATTGTGAATTATTAAATGATTGTTCTTGTGCATATTGCAAATGGGGGCCTTGCTTCCTGCCAACTGATTGCATCTTCCCTCAAGAGAGCCATGCCTTCAAGCTGCGAATTGCATTTTCCCCATCCTGCCTTAAAGATCCAAAATAACAAAATGCATCTTTAATAATTAAAAGAATGTTATTCATTACCTCACCATTTTTACTATAACACTGAATTATCAAGCGACTCTTTGCTTTTGCAGTATGACTAGAAATGTTAGTTTTTCTATTCTAGTTCCCTTTTCAGTTTCACTAGAAAAAGTGAGGATTATTTCAATGTTGGCTGGAAAGAGAATCTGAAACAGACAACTGATTATACTGAGGTTGTCTGATCTCAGCAGCAGCCTTGAGGTCCAGAGTAATTTAACCTGATCGTAGCCGGACTAAAATCAGGCAGCAGCAACTGAGATCAGATACCTATTGTATTATGTGATATTTTAAAGATCAACTTTTCTCTAAGATGCCTTCAAAACTCAATCTTCATGCTACAAATTGGGAATATTCTAACTTGTCCTTTGCAGTGTATTAGCACTATTTTATCTTCCACTGATASTGACAAGGACTGTCCCAGCTGAAAGCTGTGACTGGCGGTCACGTAGCTCTAATGCGCTACGCAGGAGAGGCTTCGAGCTCCCTGGGAGCAGCGGAAGAGAGCCGCATTGCCTCCTGATGAGGCACCAGTTGTGTTTCTACTCCTGTGGTATAGTTTGGAACTGAAAACACAGTTTACTGAAGATCCAAAGAATGCCAAACGGTCTAGTGCATTTATTACAAGGAAAAGGTTCCAGCACAATTACTGTGTCGATAGCCACCAGCGCGTCACTGATCTTTCCCTTAGCCCACTTTGCTAGCACCTCTCGTTGTTTTCCCTGAAAGAAGCAYGCTTTTTAAAGCTAAAAATCGCTCTATATATATTCAGCTCCTTTGTTATGGTGGTAGGGTTGTTCATAATGATAATTTTAAGGACATTTGTCATCTTCTTTCCTATAGGATACAACAGACTATGTTGCGTATGTYGCAAAAGATCCTGTTAATCAGAGAGGTATGGAAACAATTTTCAGATTGTTATACATGTTTATATGATTGCTTTATCTGTACCAAGGAATTATTTGAGTTTTAAAATAAGCAAGCTACTGAAGAGCTCAATATTCTGTACAATTTCTGACTTCCCTGTATGGATATGGGTGATGGTATGCAGGCTGTGGCTTTAAATGTCATATTCTTAGTGCAACAAAGTGAGAATCTGCCGGTCGGACTAAAGCTGTACTAGCCGCTGGCTTCATGCAGGGGTAGGAGCCTTCCCAAGCCGGCCTTGCCTGGGGAGGAAGGGCAGAGCCTGGAAAGGTGGGTGGCTGTCCTGCTCTGGGACAACTTCCAGGTGAGGGGAAAGGTAGTGAATGAGCCTCCTCATCTAACCCAGACTCCTGGGTATGTTGCTGGAAGGCAGAGTGGGGTATATACTCAGGTGTACGAGACCTTCTTYCCTGTGGAGGCTGACCCAGGGGATAAAATCCCTTTTACATGGCTCTCATTATTTGCCTGCAATAGAAGAAAGACTGGCCCTTGGCTGCTGCTTTCATGCCAGACGGTTCTCAGAGCAACACTGCCAATGGCTATAAAGTTGGTAGAGTGGCAGCTCGCAGGAGAGCTCACTCTAAGGTGCCATGGATGGCTCAGAAAATCAGGATGAAAATCTGGAGAAGCTGGGCTGCAGCCTTAACAGTCTGGCCTGCTGCCTCGCTGTAGCTCCATCACCTGCATATCACCTGCATTGCTATTTTGACTAACTTAGGGCACCCTGCAGGTTTCACAGTAAGTCCCGGTATTGATGCTGGGATGTGCAGAACTCCTGTACCCTGGCAGCCTGCAGGCAGGGCTTGGCGGCTGGCCCAGCACCATCCCTGAGAGCTGTCTCGTGGTGGCTCTGCAGAGGGGAGAGCCGTCCTGGGCACAYGGCACTCGCTGCGGGGGTGAGTTTCCTGAGGTTGTGCCAGAGGACAAGGACTGGTGGCAGGAGCATGGTCTTGCCCCAAGGGAGCCCTGCCCCAGGCTGCCGGAGCCACCCACACTTGTGTTTTCATGCTGTTTCACATGAAAACTGCGCACTGGCAGGGCTGGTTCTCTCCCCTGCTTCTGCTTACTGCCAGGCAGGGAGAGAAAAGGAGATACAGGAGCACTCCATGCAGGAAGCATAAATGGAGTTTCTTTTATTGAGGTATAAGTTGATACTATGATTAAAAAATACCTAGAGCAATTTCCTTAACACATCAAAAATCTCACTCTGTATAATGTCCTKAAGCTAGCTAGATGCATAGTTTCATGCTTAGCTTTTCTGCTGCAAGCAATATAGCTTGTGTCTCTATTTTCTAGTATAAAGTGCATTTACGTAATAAAAGTAAGGTGTCTCTTTTCAGCATGCCACATACTGGAATGCCCCAATGGGATGGCACAGGAGGTGATAAACACCATAGGGCAGGCTTTTGAGCTCCGCTTCAAACAGTACCTGAAGAACCCATCCAGCCTGGTTACGTCTAATGAAAGGTCAGCATGTTCTCAGTCACTTAACTGGCAGTTTTCTTCTCTTTAGTACTTTTCAGGAAAACAATATACTCCAGAGTGATCCTAAATAAGATACTTTGGATATGCTTTCTGGACAAATGCTAATTGTAGTATATGCTGTATGTACAGAGTATAATAGACTAAAATTAGCTTATTCCAGTAAACGCCATTGATTTCAGTGACATTTGTACAGGTGCATAACAGCATAGAATTCAGCCATATTGTTCCTTAGCTAAAACAGACTTAAATGATGCAAGTAAGTTGAACAGGTGTTCAAATTACTCTGCCCAAGTAAGTTCTGCTCTATAAATACGGCGTGCACACGCACACTGAGCTCAGCTCTGACCCATGCCAAGTTTAAGCTTGCTGCAGTTGTGGAAAGTGTGTTGTTCGGAAAAAAGCAATTGTAATTCACCTTCCTGCTGTTCTGCTCCCATCCTGCACATTGCTCAAAATATAGGGCCTAGCTTAATTTTTGGACCACAGTTCTCCATTTCAACTACCCTTTTTCCATTGCACTGGGGATACCATTCTTGCTCTAATTTATGGCTCTCCTCACACGTTAGCCATGCCTAGTTTTCTCAGTCTTTTCTTTACCATAACACGRAATTTGATCACTTGCTACCTCCCATGAGTAGGAAAAGCTGTAATGCCGCTTAACTGCATCCTGAGCACCGGGASTTGCTGTGCAGGCGGTGTCAGGGGTACAGCGCCTGACGCAATGCAACAGAACTGGTTTTATTACGTAACAGCAGTCCCAGCTCCAGTTTATATTTATTTCATTGTATATCGTGGTTCTTGCCATTCCACTGCTAATACTGGTCTGTTTTCCCTGGGGACAATAACCAGAGGAAGAGCCTTTCCTACGAAACTCTGCTAGGTTGTGCCACCAGTAAATCAGAGCAAGGGGAGATGGAAGAGGCTAATTAGACTGCCTCCTTGAGCCTAACCCACAGCCAGCCTCGGAGAACGGTCCTCGGGCAGAGAAGTCGGATATTGCTATGTGAATGAGTCACCCACTTCCAAACTACTGTGAATCACATAATCAAATACTTGCACGCATATCACATAATCAACTACTTAAACTTTATCTCTTTCCTGCTCGAGGCCTTTTATCCAATTATATTCTTGTTAAACAGAGAAGTAAGATTTGAGATGAGCTTTTTATTTCGGGACCRGAGACAGTACAGGAAGCAGCTAGTTGTTTCACAGTGTATCAGCTGTACATTTAAACTACCATCATTCTGGTTTAGCTCAAGAAAAACACTGGGCTCTCTCCTTCATGTCATTCAGTGTTTTCTTCAAGCTGAAACAGAACAGTTACATTGATTATGGTTATTAAAATCAGGGTCCATTCCACTCAGGAAAACTACATATTTTTTTTTGGTAGCAATATTTGATTTGCTAAAACAGTTGCAGGCTTGTCTAACTAAATGCCATGAGGTTTTAATTTTCTCTTGTAAGTTCCCCAGCACAGCAATCCCTAGATTTATACAGTTGAGACAARAAGCCAGAGGAATTAGTTTTATGGTCTACATTTTGGACACCTTAAAAACCGATGCATCGGCACTCTTAAAGTTTCAGTAGGTGGCTCTTCTGTTTTCAAGGCAGAGAAAAGGGATCTGGGCTGCCTGGTGCTAAGAAAATGACTGTACCTCCCTGCACCCCAACCTGTGATGACTCCATTTTTAATTCAGGAAGAAGTAACTGGAAAAATAAACAGCTCTGAACGTTCAGGCCCAAAGCCCTTTACAGCCTCCATATGGCTAATCTGTGTATTGTGCGATGCGCAAACACTGGGGACGTTTGCCTACACTAGAAAGCAGTTGATTACATCAGTTGCTTCCCCCCCCCCCCCCCCCTATTTTTTCAGCGAGGCAGCAAATGCTAATGGATCAGCTGGGAATTCACAGGAGAGGGAAGATCATGAATATTACAATGAAATTCCAGGGAAAGAGCCTCCCACCGGTGGTGTGTTAGACATGCGGATGAAAGCGCAAACAGACCAAAGGGCTAACTGTCTTCTACAGTGCAAAAAGCAGTATTGCTTGGTAAGTACATCATCTTCTGGGATAACTATTCGCTACCTATTATGGGAATGAATAAGAAAGTGTTACTGTGGTGTAAAGCATGGCATTAACATCAGAACCAGGTCCTGATTATCCTGGGAAAGGGTTTTTTAGGCTAGATTTAATGATGCTTAGTACATAATTGAATCCCAAAGCACTTTCTGAATATTAACGGTTTGTCCTCAGAGTACTTTTAGGACACCAAGTAAAATTCCCTTGTTCCCTTGTTCACTGTGAGAAGAAAATAGATACAGATTTAAATGGCTTGTCTGAGAGAACATCTGCAAAATCTGGGGCCTCCTGGCTCCTGATTCTGTGATCTGATAAATATTTCATCCTGTCCATTATGCTCTACAACCTATACATACAACATTAACTGATTGCAATGTATATACAACATTAATTACCCGTAGAGTGTTTCAAGAGGCTCTGTTAAATCAGCCACAGCAGCAAAAGATGYATCTATCTGTGGCTCTTGTCTGGGATAGTGGGGAGTAAAACCCAATCAGTCAGAGAGTAAAACCAGCCGAGTTCAGACTGGCTGCACAGACTTCAAAGCCTGCTGTGCGAGCTCTTGGGAACACCGGCATTTCCCCACTCAGGGAAGCGGGCACCACCGCTTTGCTCAGAGGGAGCGCACTCAGACRTGCCCACTGGAATCCAGCTGGTGCTGCCTAAAAAGTTGCTGCTCCCAAGTGTTATTTGTGTCTGGTGGCAACTGCTCCCAGGTTCCTGTGCGTTCCTCTGCTACTGCTCCATCCAKTTTTCGCTTTGTTAACCTCAGTCATACTCCACATCTCGACCGGTGGGCCTGGTGGCTCTCTGCCTCCCCAACAGTTCTCTAAAAAGGTGTTTGATTATGTCCTGAGTTTGCATTTGGAGCTCACCAGAGTTGTTGCAAGGAGTTACCCTGCAGCATGTAAATGCAAATGCTTTTTTCCATGGGGTGTTACTTTTTGTTTTTCCTTTCAGGTCTGATGACCTTCTAGTGCTGCTCAGACAACTTGGTGACCATTTCACTTTCAAACCATGATGTCTCTAGTTATTCCTCCTTTTTTTTATTGCAAGGAACATTTATAAGAAAATCTGAACTTTATTACCTAGGAGTTATACTGTATATACTAAGCCTTAGATACATAACTGGGCAGTTAATGGTCTCTGTGAGGTTGCAGTATGTCCAGACATGACGCCCTGTAGAAAGAAGAGTGTCAGCATGAAATATTATTTGAGGAGATAGATAGGAATTTTTTCGTGAAAAAGATACATTTAGTTACCTGTATGCCAATTAACTGGTGCATGGATGTTTTAAAGTTACCTGAGGTTTCTAAGGGACTACTTTATGTGACTGTTTTTACAATTTTTCTACAGACAGGCAGCCCGACATTCATTAATATATATGAAAATTGCCCAGAAGAAAACAAAACTGTGGGTATGTACTCTGTTTTGCTTCTCATGCATATGCAGAATTAACCAAAGCAGACTGCCTGGAAGAGCTGCCCCTTGGCTTTCAATACAATGGTGAAAAGTGTTCTACTTGGTCATTTCTAGTTCCCTAGATGAAGGGCACACAAAAAAGCCTTACAGCTTTTCTAAAGGCCACCAATCTGTCTTCATGTCTGCTGGCAGACTTACTCGTTTTACTTGCCGTGATACCGTACAGTAGCTCTTTGTTATTTTATTCTCTTTCATACTCTGCTTTATTTCCTTTCATACCCTTTGAAAAAGGAAGATACTTTGTTGCTTATCAGTCTCYGAAAATACCTCTTCCCCCTAGAAATGCTTGATGAGACCCAAACTATCAGCATTGGGTGGTTGTTACAATGGAGCCTGTGCCTCTGGTTCCAGCATCACTGGCTTCTCAGTGTGACTCTGCCTTTCCCCTGCCTTGGGCAGCTTTGTGCCCGAGATCAATTTGCCTTTAGCAAAATCTGCTCTCTGGGRCCCCAGGAGATCACCAGCCTCCTTCCCTTTCTGGACTTCCCTTGCCACAGCTGATGCCCTGAGCACATTTCCTCAGCTCACCTCTTTCACTGCACAGTGAGGTCCTTTTTGAATTCCCACCTGCACCGCTCTGAAGCGATCCATTACACTGTCCGCAGGGGATAGTTCAGTTTCTTGTGTTATTTCTGATTTAAGGAAAGGAGAATCAAATGGTTTCTACAAAGAGAGGGTGAACAAATAAAAGAATGAATGAATAGATCTATGAATAAAATGTTTGCTAAAGAGCAAAAATATGCGTGCTATTTGGCTAGCTGAAGTGCTATTATTTTCATACCCTGCAGGGGATATTCTGTTAGCCTGTTCCTAGGCTTGGATCCTAACCTGACAGATGTGGCTTTGGCTCTCCAGGCAGAGCCAGAAAGCACCAACCTCCTCCATCTTCCCTGCTCCACCAGCATAGCAGAGAGAGAATTGTTCAGCTTCCCACAAGATTTTTTTGTGGTGCAGAAGGGAAGGAAAGGGTTTTGCAACAAACAACGTAGATGGCTTGTGACTCTCTAGAGTCATATGTATTAATTTCTTTTCGGTCAGTGGGGGGTTTACTGCTGACATTGATTGAAGCAGAAATGAACCAATGCAGAACATCTTTGAAAACTTCATTCTATCTCATTTTGTATAGTGTTCCTTGTGCCTTCTAGCCATAAGAAAAAATGAGTTCATCTGCCAATTTTTTTTTTTCTTCTGAATGACTTTAGTTGGATGTATAAAAACAACAATGTTCCTATTTCAGCTTTTACAGTTATTTTAACTTTAAAAAAAAAAAAAAAAGGAAATCTGTGCCTACTATATACTAATTGCAGGTAATTGTGGTGAAAGATCACAGAAGACAAAAAAAGAGGCAACATTATTGAAGCCTGCCTACAAAACAGATCTTTTTGATGATCCGTGTTACATCAACACACAGACCCTGCAGTCCGCAGTCTGTACAGCCCGCGGTACAGCAACAACACAGATCCATGGGAGCCCACTGCGTCAGGCCAGTAGGTTCCCATTGCAATACCGTATCTTTTTAACCTTTAAAAGAGGGGGTCTTGTCATCTGTCTGCATGGAGAAAGATTTTGGTTTCCCCATAAGAAATATAGAAAAGATGGGGGAAGAAATCCTTCCTGGCTGGTTTTTTTTGCTTGTTAAATTCAAGACAAAGGGGATTAAAAAGTAAAAGTAGTGACGGTAAGCAAGCAGAGTAAGCTTTCATCTTCTGTAGTTGATTGATGACAATAAATAGTATTCCACAGGTAATAATAAGCAAGTTTTTAAGATGATATGAAAGTTTGGGACTGCACCATACCTCAAGGAAGAGGATTCTCCTGTATGCTCAAGATCTTAACCACTCTAAGGTGGAAGTGGCTTCAGATGCCTTTGCTTCACAGGCAGTAGCATGAAAGGCCACTGGGATYGTTACGACCATCTTTTCTCAATTCTTCCATAAGTGACCATTGAATCTTATCCAATAATTTCTAAATCAAACTCTTTGATCAGTAGTATCTATTAAATGTATGTCAAATTAAGTCTTGATTTACAGACTCAAAGTGGTGGATATCCATTAAATGACTATATAGTTGCTACTGATTGTCCTCATTATTGAAAATACTTTATTTATTAGCTTTGCCTTTTATGGTTTCCCACCGAGTGTTTTCTCTGTCAAGAGTTGGCTTCACACAAGAAAGTGGGCAAAGGACTGGACAGAACTACAGTAAAGGAAATCTGTGACCATTGAGACATTTCCAACCCAGGGCTGTATTATGCTCTAAAAGGAACTGGCTATACCCTGAGGAGCCTTACGTTGCACAATTCCATTGAAGAAGTGGTATCCTCTTATTTTCCTTAGAAAAATCCTGCCTGTGAATCATTTGCAGTCTGACTGGCTGTATCCCAAACCACCCAGTTTTGTTGGTACATTCAGTAATTGTTCGTTTTTTCACAGCAGATGATGCATCATGCTGTAATCCTTCCCTTCTGGCTAGGCTGGCCATGTTGTCTTACATTCCTGCACATAGCTAGAGCCCCTCAACATGATTCTCCCAATGATCTGTGACAATCTCTTCAGAGCTTGTTAAGGAAGAAGGAAAAACTAGCTCTTTAAAAAAAAAAAGTGGCTAAAACACCAACAAAAAATCTTGATTTTACAGGGAAGAATTGACTTTTTAATACAACCAAAGAAATACAAACCCAAAACAGTAGAGCATCAGAAAAATTCCTGTTTCCAATCCCTGTTGCTTAGCGACACAAGGCTTTCCCATCTAAGATATGGGAGGAGATGGTGTGATAATTTTACCTAATGCACTGGAGGGTTGTGAGCATTCATGTGTGCATATTATTACAGTCTGTAAGGTTGGTTTGGTCACAGCTTCAAGACCGAACCATTTTAATTTTTTAAAAGCTATAAAAAATAGTCTTGCATCCTTTTAGGATGAAGTTCTAGGTGAAGTGTCCAATACATTCCCTTTCATTTAATTTTAGAGTTACCGGAAGCTGTTCAGCAGAGTGCCACAAGCAACACAGCTGGTCTCTGTGTTCTGCCACAAATAAAGCAACAGCTAAAGAATGAAGATTGTTACCATGGCAAATTAAACAGGAAAGCAGCAGAGAGCCTCTTAGTGAACGATGGGGATTTTCTGGTGCGGGAGAGCACAACGTCACCTGGTCAGTATGTCCTCAGTGGACTTCAGGGAGGGCAAGCAAAGCATCTGCTCTTGGTGGATCCTGAGGGCAAGGTATGAACATTTCATATACTGAAATTTCAGGCCTGCTCAGATATTTCAGTCAAAATGCATGGGTGCCTTCCAGGAAGTTGAACTGATCTGATTCCAGCCAGGTTAATTTAAATTTTTTCAGTGACTTCAGTAGGTTTGAAAGTTCAATTCAAGAACTTACAAGCGCCGAAGTACCATGGAAATAGAAGTGAGGTACTTAAAGATTGTTGTTAGTCCAGGTGCTGATAATTAGTGTATACRCTTAATACATCCTTTGAGTTGTTATTATATTGCTAGAAAAATAACCCTAACATTAAATAATTAATTTGATTAGTAACATACTTCTGGATACAGAAAAGGTAGAGCTGGTTTGTTGTCACTTCAATTCTACTTGCTTCTGCTCAGGGCTAGAAGAGCACTCTTGAGTGACACCTCTCAGAGAGAGTAAATCAGAAAAGTAATCCTCAGTGGGATTTAGGGAAAAATATCTCTCTTCTGTGGAGGAAAAAAAAWATTGTTTATTTCATTCATAGCAGAATCAACCAGTTCTACATACAGTCTCTTTAACTTGGTCCTCTGCTTTTCATATCGGCTAACGGTAGGTCAAAGGATAGGTCTGAATTGCTGTCTACAGCCTAATGATCCTGCTCCAGTGAGTTCAGTGGCTTAAAWGCCTTTTGACTTTAAAGCGCTAGGCTCATGTCCAACCAGTTATAAGCACAACCTAACCATAAATATATTCTTTTGCTTCTTTCATTAGGTGAGAACCAAAGACCATATATTTGATAGTGTGGGTCATCTTATTCAGTATCACATGGAAAATAATTTGCCAATCATCTCTTCTGGAAGTGAAGTGAGCTTGAAGCAGCCTGTAAGGAAAGAGAGTAATGTGGGACACATGCAATATCACAAATAATCCCTTGGATCTCACAATCCCAAGACAATTCATTTTCTGAAAACTGTACCGAGAACTTTCTATTATGAAGACAATTCAAAAAAGTATAGACTGCACTTTCTGCTGCTGTTCCAGAAGATACCCTTTTGTGTGTGTATGTATGAATATATGTATATGTGTATATCTATGTAGATCTATAGAGATCAACAAGCATAGTTATATAGATATATATAATCTTAATCTTAAGGAAATTACACCTTCAGAGTGTGAGATTCATTTGTGAGAAGGTATTTTAGACATGCACAAATGTCACTTTCAAGGTCATACTGAATCAGTAACTATTAAAAAGCACAATTAAACCTCTACATGCAAAAGCTCACTTGAACGAACTGCTGGAACATTAGTATGTGCCTTTTAGCATAGAATTATTGGAAACCAATATTATTTATACTGAATTAGTTTTGGGTGGTTAAACAAACATGTCTAAGCTTTTAACTATTTGCCAAAACAAATACAATTTGAATATTACTAAAATGTCATCTGCTTTCCATAGACACTAACAATTTCATTTTGCTTGTAACAGCACTTTACTAGCAAGAAACGTTTGAAATGAATAGCATTCACAATATACAGAAAGGTTGTCTGGTTTCTTAATAATTTTTTTATCACTGTCTGATTACTCAAAGATTTGAGATTATGCAACATTTACAAAGTTGAAATTAATATATGTAATATAATTTTGGAATAGAACTTGTTAAAGGACAAGCATGCTAAATCCTAATATTTTTGTCTTGCATATGGTTTTACTATTATTACCAATTAATACTGGAGACATCTCTTTTTAAAGGTAGGCTAAATATATTTTCATTGATTACATAGTTGTTTACAAACTAGAGAAGCTGAACAAAACTAATGATACATTTTGAGAGAAAACTATTGAAAAGACTCTTTAAACTTTGCATGTCCCCTTATTCAGTGTTCTTTCCAAAACAAGATACAGTTTTCCCTTTCTTCACGTAGAGTCCATTTTTTCCTAAACATGGAAAAAAGTCTTTTAAAGGAAACCTATGACTTCTTTTGCCACAATAAATACTCTAAATATGAACAACCCTGTATTCGGAGTGAACAGTGATTTCTTGGGCTTCCTGTGGAAGAAACAGTGATTTAATAAGTAACTGAAGAAAGGCAGGGGGGATTTGGGGAATGAACTGGTAGTTCATCTCAGGGTGATGGCCTGAGAAAGTTGTCCCTTTAAGATAAGCAATGTCTTCTGGCATGAGCAGGGACATTCCCTCTGTCTCCCAGCCCACTAGTTCAGTTCCATAAGGCAGACAATTGTTGTGGAGTTCAGCAGTTGCTGGAAGATTTGACTATAAAAAAATACATGCTGTTCTTTTGCCGGTGTTCATGTTAAATGGGACACTATAGTAAGCGCTSTTTTCTCTAGAAAACAAGAGGGATCATATACACATAAAATTATTGAAGACATAAGATTTCTTGGAGGGGAAAATATGTAAAGAGCCACACTTAGAGCTGACTGAAAACCATCTTTATTCTTATCCTCAGCTAGTAGGCATAAAATATATTTCATTCCTTGATAATAACATGATTAAAATACTCAATTACATATACTGAAGCAGTGAGAAGCTTTAAAACATTAGTAGTTGATTGCCTTGCTAATAGTCTGGCATTGTTGATACCTCAAGCCTTCAGCCTAGAAGTTCAAGCTTATGCCTATTCTATCCTATGCAAGGTTTTCACCTGTGAAGAAGGCCCCCAGCAAGAGTTCATGCTCAAGCTTTGTGCCACTGCAAAGATAGTTAGCAAGAAACTGTAACTGAAATAGTAAATCCCTGCATTGTATCCTTTCTATTCTGACCTCTTAGCAAACTTCATAATGTGCTTGACATGACTTCATTGAGCAAACAATGAAACAAAAATAGCTACTTCTGTGGCATGTCGAGGGTAGAGAAAGACCTGCATAGGGCGGKTTTGATTTTTGCATCAAAGCTGAGTTTTATGATGGGTCATAGAAGGCAAATGTGCAGAACTCCATCTCTACTTTTAGTACAAATCAAAGTTACTCAGGACTAGAATAATAGTGTTTGGAGTTATGATAGTATGAGATCAAAGTTGTATGACTTTGCCAGTCAAGATACTGACTCGGGGACTTTTTTCACTTCACCAATTTTCACTTTACCAATGCATAAAAACATCCAGAGTCAGTGTGTGATGTTTGGATCACAGTATGACACAGTCTAAGTCTCCCTCTTTGAATATCACTAACTTAAACAGAAGTAAGAGCAGAATATTTGTTTTGTTGCTCCTGCATCTTTTGTACGTGTCTGAAGCAAAACTGTGAAGGAAAAAGGGAAGAATTGGGTGCTAGTGCAATAAACAAGYATCTCAAAATCTCTTGATGTGAGAAAAAGCAAAGAATCCAACTAATTACAGATACAATTCAGACACATCTATGCATTACAGACAACMGACATTTTCCTAGAATAAATTACATCCATTCTTCTGGAGCCAGAACTAGGAACTCAGTTTTTKGTTTCTAACATTTCTAACATTATGTTATTAATGCTGCTTTTAGCTGTGGACCAGCCATCTCATTTAAAGTACACTATTATCTCCTGYGTGGAAGTCTTAGAAGAGGTAACTATGCTAAAAAAAAAAAGTTATCTGAATTTTGGAAAGTTTTCCAAAATACCGTTCTTGAGAAAGTTAATATGMATTGTCAGGCACATTTAGACTTTTTTTAAAAAAAAATAATTTCATGCCTGTGAAAATGCTGAGGTTAATCTCTGTTTTAATGGTTACTAGAAACCCCTAGGAAAAATAGCTGATTTTGCCTATAATGTCACATTTACAAGGCATAGCATGTTTGTTCTTTTTCAAAGCTCCTATAAATTTCACTGAAAGACATTAACACACATATCTGTTTGCTTCCATCCATAAAAATGTTGTAACAAACGACCCAAATGCCTCTCTCCTACCACAGCTTCCATTTTCTGCTGCTAGGGCAGSCAGGCAGCATTATTACTGCTGAGGGTCAAGTGTCACCAGATGGAGCTATTACATATCTTCCTCATCTCTGAACACCCATTGTTCCGAAAACCTTTCTGATTTCTTTTTTTGAATGCTTGCTACAGGCAATTCCGTGGAAGACGTTTGTTTGCTCAGAGGAACTTCTAATTTTTTGAACAGATTAAAGTAAGCCCTCAAAGCAGAGCGGCTCCCTGAGCACGAGGCCTCCTGGGGAAGGCCACCTGTGTGTGGCCTGACTGCTCCTGTGCTCCCGTGGGGCTTCACCAGGCAACGGCTGAGCCCCCCTGAAGGGTCTCCCCGTGTGCATCTTCGCCCGGGGCCTCAGGCATCCTCCGCCATCGCCACTCCGTCAGCACGGGCGCAGGGCGAGGGGACGGGCTGCAGGTGGCTCGGGGCAGTGACTCGTGACAATCCCCCCCGGCCACGCAGCTGCTCTCAAATGAGAGATGCTCGTGCCATCCTGTCAGCTTTCATCAAGACGCTGTCTTGAGGACCAGCCCCCGGACACGTGACGTCATCCCGTCGGGCTGTGACCTCACGAGGGCAGCTCTCTCCAACGACGCCATCGCGCGTTGCCAGGCAACTGCCACGTCTCGCTGCGAGATGGCGTCTCCCATCGCCCCCCCTGCGCGCGCACGCGCASCGTCACGGGGAGACCCCGCCCCTCCGCAAAACAGCCACAGCCATTGGTCGACCGCTTAGCCAATCAGCTAGCCAGGCATGTTCCCGCTGCCATGCGCGCCTGCTTTCGAACAGTCAGCGGGGGCGGGTTTGCAGCGCAACCGAGCGCGACTGGGACGGGGCGAGCTTGTCCCGCCCTCCCCCTTCCTTCCTGCGCAGGGAGGCGATGCTGCGGCCACCGGTTGGCGCCCGCGGCTGTCAGTCACGGAGGCGRGTGCAGTGTTTGGTTGTCATGCGGAAGAGCGGCGGGCGCGCCTTTGTTGTGCCCGAGGGAGGCGGGCAGCCGCGGCGCCCGGCGGCTGAGGTGAGTCTCGGTGGTCGGGACCGCGCTCTGCTTCCTCCTGCCCCGCAAAGGCCGGGGCGAAGCCGGCCAAGGAGGCCCCGGCGGGAGGTGCTTCCCCGGCCGCTCTGTGAATAACGGCAGCAGTCGTGCCCGCCCCGCGCCGCCCCCGTGAGGGGGCTGAGGCGGCGGTCTGGCCTCCCGCGGCCCCCCCGCCCCGGCTCCCCGTCACTGATTGCGGCTCTTACAGGCCGTGAGCCCGTGGAATGGGGCCGTGTCCTTTCGTCCGGTTGCCTCAGCTCGTGGGGTTGGGAAGGGCTTTAAGGAAAGAGGAGAGGGCAGGTGGTCGTTCACCGCTGATGCGGGCCTGGGGGGAAGAGGGCTGAGCTGCTTCAGCATCATTCCGTGACGGGTGTTGCAGACGGTCACGCTGTGGAACCTGGTATTTTAGGGAGTGCACAGAGACAGGTACTTGCGTTGTTAGGATTTCTGCTAACTGTATTGGAGAGTTCCCTTGAATATCAGTRGGCAAGCAGGTCCTTTAAACATAATGAAGTAAATGACACATTATGTCTTTTGACKTGGGAAAATGCTCTTGTAAAGCTTACTTTATACCGAGTGAAGACTTAAGCATGTGCTACACCTGAATGCTCAAAGAATGTGCCATYCTGTAAAATCTTCATCAATCTTTTCTAGTTAATAACTGCCTGTCAGGAGTATCTCTTTCTCAGGGAGTAACTTATCTTGCAACCAGACGTGGGCCAGCACTTACGCACTATAGCTTACTGTGAACTCAGTGTAGACAAGTCCTTGGGAGTCTTTCATTCAGCAGTTAAGTCTGGAACTGACACAATACTTTTCCTATCTTCATGATACTTTTCCTATTTTTCCTATCAGAGCTATTATCCAAGCAGCAGCAGCATACTTTCAGTATTTAGTACAAAATATAGTTATTCTCTAGAAATAAATGAAGCAAGATTTAGAAGTGGACATTACTATCAACATATATCCCAACATATGTATAACACACAGTGTTAGAACTTGAAGAAAATGATGTCTAGTTGTTAAGTGAGCTTCAGTAATTTCATAATGTCAGCATATGAAAGCCCAAATAATCTGTTTTAAATGCTAACTTCTTAGAACCAAGTAGCAYAGGATATATTGAGAACCAAAAGCTCAAGTGAATGATATAGATAATGTGTAATGTTTGTTTCAAAAAATATATTTTTGTGTGTGTTTGGCTACTTAATTTGGGAAGTGAGGGTGGTACTTTTTGGTTCCCACACATACTTTTACTCATGTGTGATGTTTTCCTGTCTTGTGATAGGTTTTGCTGGATACTCAAAAACATTATTAGAAAACAATGTCCCTTGACTTTGATAGTGGAGCTCTACAAACTCAACATGAAGATGAAGACTATGACCAAGAGGATTATGCAAGAGAACAAGAGGTGAAGAAGAACAAATTATTTAATCTGAAGGCTTGTGTATCTAGCTTCTTCCCATTTTTCTCTTTTAAGTGTTTAAAAAAAAAAAACTTTTATGCTGTCTTTGGTAAGAGCAAAACAGAGTGCAGACTGTGCTTTGTAAGAGTGGCATAAAAAGTAAAGAGATAATGAGACGCTGCATCTTAAGAGCCTTGCAAAGACATATGTAGTGGCTGGAAGACTGTTACTCCCTGCCTATGCGGTAGATCAAATGAAAAAGGCTGGTGTCACCTACATTTTGTATTTCTTGRCAGCTTCTTCACTTATTAAAAATACTTAGAAAGCAACAGCTCTCTTTCACTTCAAAATTTGGTTAGCTTAGAAAAGAATGAGGAATAACGATTACATACTTTAATCTCTAGAAAAATATATTCAAATGTTTTGGGYTTCTTTGGAGTTGAAATACTTTGGATGTTTCTGTTCTTTTTGTTTCCAAAAGAGGATTGGCAAAATGTGTGTTTAATAGGAATATGCATAATGGTTTCTTACAGGATGGTAAATCATGTTCACGTCAGGTAACCTCCCCAATATATGCTTCAGGGATCACAGTCTAGAGTGTTGGTAATGTAGACACAAATGGTCACAAAAAATGTGTGGTAGAACAATAGCTGTTCCACTTGGAAAGATGCTATTGCAAACACTGTAYGGAATCTGATGTCTGTTCCAAAACTTTCTACCCAGATAAAGGATGTTGTGCTTGTGCAGGAGAACAAGTAGTGAAATAATTGTAGGGTTATTACAGTGAATGAGCGAGAGWGTGCATAAATAGGATTATAAACTCAGAGTGTTGAGGAGAACATCTTTTCTATAAGGGGAGGCTGGGAGAGCTGGGACTGTTAACCTGGGGAAGAGAAGGCTCAGGGGGGATCACATAAATGTGTATGAACACCTGAAAGGAGGATATAAAGACAATGGAGCCAGGCTCTTTTTAGTGGTGCCCAGTGACAGGACAAGAGGCAATGGGCACAAACAAAGCAGCCTCTTTGGAATAAGTTAGTGATAATCCTTGTAGGTCATGTACATTTGAACTGGGGCAAGGTGGAGTTCARTGTACATGTTGTAGATATTTCAGTGGGATGTGACTTTTAGCCTGCTAGGAGGCTAAAATACAGACTCTGCTGTGTTCCCTCGTCAAGYTGTAATCAAAGACTTTCTGCATTAGTTTTTCTGCCACAGCAAACCAGGTGGGTTTTTTTTTCTTGAAAACTGGGGAGATCTGCATGGTAGGAGAGTACTTTTAACATCAACTTAAGAATTGGGTAACTCATACCCACGTCTGGAGTGCTGTGCTAACTAACCTGGTAGGCTGAGCACAGTTTAAATATGAACTCTGATGATGATGTTTTGTGAACTGTGTATGCRCTGCTTTCTCTTGACTTTAAGTTTCCAAAGCAGTGCAACACCAGCGAAACCTATGGTGCTTGAGTATGTCCTTGGTTRCAAGTAGGGCAAAGGGAAGGGCATCTTCAGTGAATGATGCTGCCTTTCCTTTCCTGCTTCCTTGAGATATAATAAATCTAGAAAGTGCTGTAATGATAGGGAAACTTCTTCATGCCACTAGTGAATTTCTAGGAACAAACTTTTGGTGCTCTGTTGTTCTGTAGACATTTAGAAAAGTTRTTCTTAACTTCTCACCTAACCTTTGGTCTTAGACAGCATCTAAAATAGCATCTGAGAAAACATGATATCTTTAAGATAAACTTTTTGTAGATGATAATTTTTGTTTTGTGCATTTTTGGTTTTTTTTTTGTTTGTTTTGTTTTTTTTAACAAAGAAAAGCTAATAAGGTATTTAGCATGGGGCAGCTAATGTTTCTGCTCTTATTAACGCATGCTTTGAGAGTTTGGAGAAAAACAGGGTTAGGGTTCAGAAACTGCATGTAATAACTCTGAATATTATGTAGTTCTCAAGTCACCTAATAAGAAAAAGAGAGTGCATAGGTCAGATGTACAAGAAGGCCAATATGTGGCCCTATATCAAAGCCTCTCTGAAAATTGGAAGAAGTAGTACRTTCTACATGGGAATCATTACAACAAGTAAGTTTAGGAGTGTTTTGGTTGTGGGTTGGGCTTTTTCTGTGGCACAGCTATCTATTTCCTGAATTAGAAGTAGTGGTATTTTTCTTTGTTCATGTCCAGTTGCTTGGTGACTTCATCTGAATGCATGAGCAGACCACTAATCATTGCAGTGATGACTTCTTGCATCTAGAAACACTGGCTGGAAAGTTCTTATCTGGATTTCAATCCAGATTCCTCAGAAAGAGCATGTTTTGAATGTCCAGTATGTCTCTTGCCTGGGGTTTAGGGAGGAGAAACCTTGGCATAATTAGTTTGCAAATCATTCTTCAAAAGTAGTCTGTCCTGGGACATGTCTGTCTGGTGGCATTCCCCTTACCTCTTTTTGGTGTGGCTCTTTTCTTAACAAGAGTTTGCCAGAAAAATCATTAGGTTGGTACTCTAGCCTATTATGGCTATAGGTCTAAGTCTCTCTGTGGATTCCAGTGTTGCGAACTTTCCAATGGAGGAAGAAAAACAGGATTTTGTGCAAGTGGCCTATTTCACCTGTCTCTTTGGACCAAATTTGTATGCATTCTTTTGAAAAGCATATAATGAATGTTGTTTGTTCTGTTTCAGTTGCAAAAGCTAYTGACAGACCTTCCCCATGATATGCTGGAGGACAGTGGAGACCAGCTTTCCAGCTATTCGGACTGTAGCATTCATGAGACTGAGGAGCAGTAAGGCATTTTGCACCATTTTTTATTATTTATGTCGTGCTTTTGAGAAYAGAGCAAAATCTCAGCTGATGAGGTGTGTAAAAGCAAGCCCAGTAAAAGGGGAGCTGTAGTGCAGTTTGCAGTATGATTTGTGTTCCGTGAGAAACAAACTAGATGCCACTTAATTTAACGAAGAGATGGTTTGTTTTGTTTTTTTTTCCTGAAGTTATAAATACATAGTTAAGCTGCTTGTCTTTCTCTAGATCACATGAGCTTGGGAAGCATGATGGAAGATGGAACGATCATCCATTGATAAGTGATCCTCAAAATGTAAGCTTGTATGAGCAGTGATTTAATTAGTAGGAACTGCTTGTTCATAATAACATGCTAAATATTATTTAAATTCATTAGAGAAATACTTTTCATGTAGGTAACATGTTTTGCTATTCATTTCAAGTATTTCTAACTTGAGGGTGGTAACCCCAGAAAAAGTGGGTGGGGGGTGGTGGCAAATCTGTGTTTTGAGAGAGCAATTCTAAACCTCTTATCCATTCATAGGGTTATGAACAAGGACAAAATCTGTACCCTGAACAGTTCTTGTGTGAYCAGCAAAATGATCATGTTGAAAAACATGGAAAGAATTGGAATGGCCTACATAATGATGAAGAGAAGAAACATTTATATGATGTTGAAGAAGATTACTGTGGCCAGAACGGTCAAGAGGATCCTGATGATGTGTATCTTGGTAGAGATGGATTTAATGCTCCAAGCTGCTACCAACAGAACAATGTGTATCATCTTCCTGAAAACTTCAGGCCATATACAAATGGCCATAAACCAGAATTTAACAGTCAGCAAAGTAAAATAATAAATTTTCCAGATGCTCCAAAGGAACATCTTAAGGTATTTCAGAAGCTGATGCATGTTTCTGTCTCTTTTGAGAAATTTTCACAAGTCTTTAACTATTGGTAGGAATATTTCTAAACGCTTTCAGTCCCTTATTATCAGTTTAAACAGTGATGGGAGGCTTYTGTAGTYTATTTTGCGTGTTAAAACAATGAAGTGTTAAATAATTGGATTTTCATATGTGCATGTTATGTTTTTTGTTTTTTGTTTTTTTTTTTCTCTTGTTGGCTAGGTAGGATTCCATGAGGTTGAATGATTGTGATTCACTTAAGTGTGTGCTTACTCTATTGAAATTGACACTTCACTGCTGTCCTAAAGTGGAAGCTTTCATKAAAATTTTTATCACACTTAAATGGTGTGCTGGATTGGAGCCTGAAAATGAAGAGCTACTAGAGCTCTTCTTAATGTCAGCCTGTAAAATGAAAAATATTTTCATCGAGCAAGACTACAGTTGTAGTTTTAATTTATTTCCTCTTATGTATATATTGTCACAACAGCAATTTGTTGCATCTGACGTTGTCAGTGGCCAATCGCCAGAATCTTACAAAGTGACTTACAAACCATACCAAAATGGCATTCATCAAAAAATTCCAGTAATCCAAGAAGGAACCAGAAGAAATGAAGTGTTTGAAGATTTGCAACATGAATTCTTAGGCAATGATGAAAGTAAGTGTTTGCTGTTTAGATTTGAAATAAGCTTGTGTGAAAAGTCCACTGGAAATCAGCAGCAGAAAACGTGTTGATTTCAGTAGATTTTTGATAAGAGGACAACTAAAAGTATGTTGATGTATATGATCTTTTATTTTCCTCTAAGATTACATTGGGATATCCCTAATTTTGTTTTTGGTTTTGTTTTTTTCCACTTTATCTAGAAATTGGCTTTTTTTTCATCAGGGTATTTGAATTTGAGGCTATTAAAAATGTAGTTTTGACTGGCAAGACTGAATGWAATTATTTCTGATGGCTTGAGCTCAAGTCTTGCTGGCGCTTTGTATTGTTTATAATATTGGAAAATAATTACTTCCTGTACTTCAGGAAACATACTTTGCTTGATGCCACATTGGATTTTTCTGTTAGGTATGTTTCAAACAACAGAACTACTTTGCTTGTTAGACATCTTGAAAATTTATAGTTGCCACAAGACTGTGTGTGAATTCACAGCACGTAAACCTTTATCTGGTCTTGCTGCTAGGTTTGAATTACAGTGGTAGTTCCTCCAATTCTTCAGCCATTGCTACCAGAGCAACTCAGGTGGTGTGAATCAAATATGGATTTAAAAAATGATGTTATTTTGTGTACGAACAGTGAATGTGACACTGTATGAAAGAAGCATCTTGGGGCAAGAATTATTTGTGACCTTGACTTTCTTGGTTAATTGACTGTGCTGACTTGTCCGTATGCTATTTGAAATTTGGCAGGTTCTTCAGGAAATATGCAGATTCTTCAACTTCAAGTTCTAAATAAAGCAAGAGAAAGACAACTGGAAGAGCTTAATGAAAAGCTAGAAAAGAGTGCACAGCAGATTAGGTATTTGAATCATCAGCTTTCAATGGTCAAAGGTAAAATGTTTTTGTACGGATCTCTAATTCTTAGATTTTATTCATATCTAGCAACTTTTTTATTCTGAGACTTTGATTTAGGTAGTGTCTGTGCATGTACTGATCATATTTATAAATTTGATTGGGATTATGTGGACCTAACCCTCTCYCCCAACATTGCTTTAAAAAAAATTATCTGCATTAGTGCCTGACTGCTTAACTGTCTTAACTTTTACTGCATTCTCAGGACCACCATTGTATTCCAGAGTCCCCATGTGCCAGGCAATAAAAATGCACAGAAAAGTGATAAGTTTGCCAAAGTAGCGTGTTAAAAGTAAAAACCCCCAAAAAACCCAAAGCCCCAAAAAACCACCAAAACAAACAAACAAACCCCACCAAACTCCAATAGAAGTGTGCATCTATGAAAAAACTTTTTTTTTTTTTTTTTTTGTGCTATCTAGTTTAACAAGCCATTTCCTGGATTGTACATAGAGAGAAGTTCTTCCAAAATGATCAAAGCTGTAGTGGAGACTGGTGGTTGTCTTGGTCTCCCTTTTCTTATAGGAACAGACAAAAAAGAACTACGAGCTTAAAGAATTAAGAATATAATTTTTAAAATGCAAAAGGAGAAAAGGAGAGAGAACACTTCAGCTGTCAACCATTTTGCTGTGTCTTGGCTGTTCCTCCAGGGGAATTATTTTGTTTTCCCCTTTAAATGGTGTAAGGGATCATGCTAGTTCCTAGCGCTGACAGAATGGGGCTTGTTTCCACTAGGGTTCTGAAGGTACAATATATCGGAGTGCTTCCAGCTATCAGAGGGAGAAAGTGGTTACTGGATGGAGACTGACTGAATGTTTTTGTTCTGTCTTCTGCTTGTATGAGACAGAGGGCTTGTAGCGGATGGTTGTGTAGAGCAGGGCTACTGAACAGTCACGTTCCATGAAATTGTTGGGTGGCTGGCCATGTTTCTCTCACAATTATTATGTCTCTCTCTTAAGATGAAAAGGATGGTTTGGCTGTTAGTCTTCGTGAGTCTCAGAAACTCTATCACAATGGAAAGGAACGGGAAGTGCATCTTGAAGGTCAAATAAAGGCCCTTGAAACGCAAATTCAGACTCTCACTACCAATGAGGAGCAGGTACTATAAATATTCTTAAACTGTTTATTGTAGAAGATATCTACAGTTATATTTGTTTTTATATTACATTTACATTAAACATAAATGCTAGTCTCTTGAAACACCGTTCATAATCATTGCAGAAGCTGAATATATGATGAATGAATAGGATAGTTTGTATTAAAATCCAGGCATTATCTGAGGACTTTTAGCAACTCTTGCGCAAAAAAATTGAACTGACGTACAGAATATTGGAGCAGAAATAAAATATGCGTAACTGGGAGCTACTCTAATACTATTCCTACAGATATTGAAGCAATCCAAAGTGGCAGAGGTTGCCATGGAAAGCATGCAGAAGCAACTGTTAGAACTTCAGCGATCAGATGCGCTTCAGCGAGCCAGAGAACAACACGAGGCCATTATTTCCGCACTCAAGCAGAAGTATGAAAAGCAAGTATTATCATTAGAGCAGAAACTTGATACTACAAAATCTGCACTCCGAGAGCAGGTGAGAAATTATTTTAGGACGCTGAGTACTGTACTGGAGAGGCTGTAGAGCTCCCCATGTTTCCTAACCTGCACTTCTTGACCTATAATTCTAATAACTCTTTCTGGGAGCTGCTAAGCAAATGGAAAGGAAATTCTATTTAAGTCTCAATATTATGAAGCTTGTGTGGTATGTTTTTATAAACATTTCCAGGCAGTTGTGAGCTCAGATTGTGTGTTTGTACATAGCAGATGCAGAGGAGGCAAGAATTCATTGTCTTAGTTTCTCTCCTGAGCTTTCATTGTGTGCACAATCTCTTTTTCAAAGAGTACTGGCAAATAAATCTGGGAATGAAAAGAACTAATTTGTGATATTTTTGCTGCAAGAAAAACTGTTTATTAAACAGTCTATTGCCAAGCTTTAGTCTCAAAATGATCAAGGACTCCTAACCACTGAAGAGTCACTTTATTTTAGAAGTACAGATTTAAAAGGAGAGAGGAGGGAGAAAAGGCTGGCTTTAAGATGGAGTTTGATATGGATTGTGTCATATGGTTATAGAGCTTATTAAAATTATTATATCTGACATGTAATAAGAGTCCATTAAACTATTAGAAATATTGAAGCAATGTAGTCTAGGCAGGCCTTAATAAATTGTCCTCTTCTTTGACATAAAGGAAATAGAATTAGATTTCTTTAATTCTAGGTCTGTAATTCTTGTGTCAACATAAATATGCATAAAAATGGGTTGTGTGTTTGAAAAGGTAACTAGCACTTGCTTGTAAACAAGAATGCACTGCTAAATTTCTGTCTATTAGTATGACAACAAAGCTTATGCAGCTTTGTCTCTACTGCAAAAAAAGTTTTTTTTACGGTAGTATGTTTGGGGTATTTAGAGAGAGAGATCTCCTGTTTTTGAGAGAAAATAGAAAAGTCAAAAGGTGTAAAGACAGGTATTGTGCCTCCCAGGTCTGTGTAGGTAACTGTAAGCAATGCCATATGAAGGTCTACTTTGTATATCATGTGAAAAAAAAAATACAGTTCCTGTTTTATGGAGCATTGGAATGCACTAGCTTGGCTTAAGCTCAGTTAAAATAAACTAAACTGAGTTAAGCTCAGGCTTAATATAAATAACATGAAGGCTTGATTTTTCTGCAGTAGACTAACTATATGTGATTAATTACAGGGGATAATCTGACATGCTGAAAACTAATTGCTCTAGGAAATACGAAATGGTTCACATCCATGTATGTTTATATAAGAGTATAGTTACTGTCTCCTAGTGAAAACTTAACTTTGATGCTGGAAGAGATAACTTGTCAGCCAAGGATAGCACTTGATCTGTGATTGATTTAGCTGGCCTCTGCCCCTTTAGGTATCCGATTGATTCTTTTTTTCCTGTCTGGTATGTATTGACTTTTTCTATATCCGAAACTGTCCTAGATGGCTAGATGTCTGTAACATGAGTAAAAATAATCTCTCTTCCTAGAAAGAGCTTTGCAAAAATCTAGGAGAGCATGTTAAGCAACTTGAAAAAATGCTGGAAGAAACCAAATGCGAAAAAACTGAAATAATAAATCGACTGACAAGAAGCCTAGAAGAAAGCCAAAAGCAATGTGCAAATTTACTGCAAACAGGTCAGCCTTTTACTCATACTTCACCTTTCCTTGCAGAAATGGCTCCAGTTTTTTTAAGTATGAAATTGGACATCTGTGTTCCTATTGAAATGGAATCAACATCAAGCTAAATGTACTAGACCCTTTCCAATGCAGTGCATTAGTCAGACTTAAATGAAGTTTAGTTAAGTCTAGACTGAAGTGTAAAAAACAATATAAAAACCAAAACCACCCCCCCAAAAAAAAAAACCAAAAAAAAACCCCCAAAACCCCCCCCAAAAAACCCCAAACAACAGCAATTAAACTTTTTTTTATATGTATTTTGTGCTGCATATGTGTAAACTTAGTTTTGGACTACATAACAGCCTTTGGGAGGAAGCTACTTATTTTTGTGTTAGGCATTTGACTTGATTTGCCATTCTAAATTCAAATCTCAACAAGAAAATAATTGGTTTTGTGGCTGGAGGCTGGTTCTTGGAAACTTCTTCTCTCATTAGGAATAGCATGTGAAATATTCTGCTCTTTGTGTATTTGACTTATGCCTACCTTTACACATTGATGTCTTTTAATAGAAGTGTATGTCTTTTCATAGAATCCAAACATCTTAACTAAACAAAATGTCTGTTTTCCTGGATCCTAATTTAAGAGCATGTTCTGTTTAAGAACTGTGGTAGTCTGGAAGAAAAATCTTTCTAGAGAGAGCCTAAATATCAGGATAGAGAAGGAGACAAACCTTATTGTATTGGTATTATGTAGTAAATAAGTAATTATAAATGTGATAGGATATTTAAAAAGAGTGCAACTGCCAATTGAAGAAATGCCGTGATTTTTCTGTGCTGTATTTGTCAAATGCCTTAAAGCAGTAATAAATTAGCAAACTGATGAAGCTAAACTTTTCACCTGGGGAGGATGGGAAGGTGGCCTGTTTTCCAAGGTGGTCCTGTTTCTGCTAAACTTCTGGCACAATCACACAATGTCATGTTTTGCTTCTGGTGAGCTACAAGTAAAGCAAACATTTGGCACATCTTGCTGCTCATGGTATTTATTTTAAAGCTACTATTAAAAATTCTGAAAAAAAATAAAGCCACTGTAGTTCCTAAACTTTAAAACAAACTGCAGTTTAAATTGGAGACGTGTAGTAACCTTCACCTGCTGAATTCAGGCAGAAATATTCTTGCCTTCGTTATTTGTATTTTCTACTAGTGAGCTCAAGGAAATAGAAACAGAGTAATGCCTATTACCAGAATCAACATTGCTATTTTTAACAGTGATCTTTTTTCAGATTGCATAGTCTTTCTTGCATATTTATGAATTGYTCTTTCTCTCCCTTTTCTTTCCTGCAATAGGCTCGATGCAGGAGACAAATCAGTTACGGTTTCAATTGCAACAAGCTCAGTCCGCGCACGTGATAAGCAATAACATGAACAAGGCTTTGCAGGTTAATTAATTTTACTAAATATTTTGCTGTTTTGATTTTAGGGTGGTGGGCATTATAGCTAAGAGGTTGGTAGTTGAAACTTTTTATTTGTTGGGGAAACAAGCACGTCTCCTTTCTACCCACTAYTCTGTCTCACAGTGTTGCATGTTGGACTTTTTTTTTTTTAATTAAAACACAGCAGGGTGTATGTATTAGCACAAATCTGATATCATCCATCTATCTATGGAAAAAGAAGAGTGTAAATTCTATGTGCTGTGAATCTTGTAACTTAATTAGGCTATAGAGATAGTTGGAGATATTATTATGTTCTGAAACTTACCTTCTGCCAGCAAAAGGGAATGCTAGAGTCCTCTGTAAAATATGAGTGGAAGTCTGTTTTCAATTCAGTTCATATATTTGACTTAAATCTATCATCTTGGAAATTATGAATCCTAATAAGGACTAGAGTAATAGGCTGTTTTTCCAGCTATGTACTTTTCTGTTGTCATTTACTTACTATACAAGGGCAGCAGGAAAGAAGTAAGAGCAAAAGAAATAATACTTAACCTCATATATGAACTGTAATAAGAACAGTAGAATATACTGAGCAACAGAAAATATTCCCTAACTAATTTGTAGTTTTAACGTATGCTTTGCTAGAGGTATCAAAAATGATAGTATAAATAAATAAAACTAATGCTAGATGATTCAAGTAAATACAGCTAAATACAACTATATTTAGGAAGAATAGCTCTGTGTATTTGTTTTCTTTGGAAGAGTTATGATGGGCCTGATGTGTTTGCTTGGAGTGTCTCTGCTCAGTGTAATTTTTTTCTGTCTCTTCCTTTAAGGAAGAATTAATGGAACTGAAGGAAGAAATAGCTTTGTATGAATCTGCTGCCAAGCTTGGAGTATTTTTGAATGATGCAGGTGGAGAGCTGCATACGAACCTGGGTGATTCCTATGTAGATTTGGGAATTAAAGAAATCACCAGGAAGAAACCAAGGTTCTGCAGGTATTGAGTGATTCTTGTTGAAAGAAAAATCTAAAATCCTCAAGAAATTATACAAGTGATGTGTAAAAGATGGTCATACTGGATCAACATGTATTTTTTTGGTAGATATTTGAAATACTGCTTGTATTGCCAGGTAATCTGGGAAACAGGAAACTGGACTAATGCCATAAATTGGATGCCTAATTGCTGCTTAATAAATCTTCAGATTTTATAGGGACTATGTTGCTGTTCCTTGGATTGTGTGGATTATATGCATGGATACCTTTTTGCTCAAAGATTCCACATACTTACTTAATGCTAAAGCTGTCTTTTAAAACAACCAATTGAGCTGTTCTCACATCATGTGAGAATGAATCTTTTGGGGAAACAGCTGAATGAACAAGTTTTCTGTACATTAATTGCAACTTGATGAAAAAGCATATGGCTTTTATATTCATGTTCTCTCATTCTTTTTACTATTACCTCTTAAGACATCTGTGTTTCTGGTAGCATTAGTTGCTCTTCTCTTTGCTACCACTACCTTTCAGATAAATGGGTTTTGTCTTTTAAATACTGAACTGGTTATGTCTTCCCTAATAGTGCAATACAGAACAGAGATGTGGATAAAGAGCTCTCTAAAGATGAAATTATTGTAGAATTAAAAGCTGAGCTGGAACGTTTATTGAACAGTAATAAAATGAAGAGAAACCAGATTACTCAATTACAAAATGATCTTAAAGATTGCCAGAAGACATTAGAGGAAAACAAGCAGTTGTTGAAAGCAGAAAAAGCATCAAAAGAGTCAGAGGTTTGTTCTTTCACACTTCTTAAAACATGAAGATACACTGGGTTTTAGTGAACCAAACAAACACTTAAACTTCTTACGAAAATGGACCAAAGAATCTACTCACAGCTGAGTATTCATAGCAACTAAGTAAATCTGTCTTTGATTTTAAGGAAAGTATTGTCATTTGGATGATACCTTGTTTTGTATCTTTGGTGAAAAAGAAACTGAATAGCAGAATGTGGGCAGCATATGCTTTATTAGGCGAGTTCTGATATGATGGCTTACTTGCTTGTTAGCACTTAATGGCCACTCTGCTTTTTTCAAAACTAAATTTCATTGAAGAAAGTAGGTTTTCCTTAGCCAAAAAGACCTTGTAATTTCTCTGAGAAAGCTGATAGTATTGTTAGGTTATACAAATGGAACATTAAACAGATTGCCTTYGGTATGTAATGTGATCAACAAGGAATCTCTTTGATATTGCATCTCTTTTCACCCCATCATTAATTTCCCTCTATAAATTGATCAGACTTGTAAAATCTGCTTTTGTAATCTATATATTGTGACCTGGATGTAGGATAGGAATATAATATGCTTGAGAAGTGTGCTCTCTGTTGGATGTTAGTAGTCATTCAGCTTGCAAACACGTTGAGCGTGTGCTTCTTTAAACCTTCATGATGCTATGAGTTTGAAGAATTCATCTAGAATAACTGATACTGTTATATCTTGCACTGCAATAATTTCTTTTGGGTTTTTTATTTTTTCTAAGTAAAATTTTTATTTGACAGCTTTAACTTTTTTAAAGCATCAACTTCTAAATCATGCATATCTTCTTAAGATATCATCTTAACTTTGTTTATTTTTAGCCTGTCACAAATCTGAATGATACTTTGGTGGCCAGTCCTTTGGTTTCTGATAATCTTAAGGAAGAAGTTCTGAGACTCAGAAAGGCTAATGAAACTTTGCTGCAAGAAGTTGAGGTGAGACAGAGATGCTGCTTATACCTACAAAAAAAAAAAAAAAAAAAACAAAAAAACAAACCACACAAAAAAACCCCTATGCTAAAATCTGCAATTAGAAAAGGTTCTTTACAACCCACCTATTACTTGATCCTTGTTTGTCCAGAACCATACTTTGACTATTGAAGAACTGAAGGAAAATGAGGAAAAACTGAAAAGCTTAAATCAAGATCTCTGTTGTCAGATGAGAAAGATGGTTCAGGATTTTGATCAGGATAAACAAGAAGCCATTGACAGGTAAGTCTGTTAACTCTGTTTAGTTCCATTTGTGAACTTTTAGCCTGCATGTATAATCTTGTACCAGCTATCTGGTACAAGGAGAGGTCAGCGTTAGAAAGCTAGTTTCTTACTTGAGGAAAAGTTGAACCCTGTTTAAAAGGGGGGGGAAAAACTATGTAGGTGKTTTTTTTTTTTTCCTTTCTTGAAATCGTAGGTGTGAAAGAACTTATCAGCAACATCATGAGGATACAAAAGCACACTTTGAGAAAGACCTTATGGAGAGGTATGCTGCAGAAAAACAGCAGCTTATTCAAACATACGAAGAGACAACCTCGCAATTAAAGTAAGACTTACCATTTTTTCCATTCTTACTGAAACTTTCACATTTCCTATCTGGCCCTCAGTGCTAGTTACACTATTTTTAAAACAGACTTGCTGTCCTGTGAGTGTAAAGACTAATTGATAATAAATAATCTATCCTGTGAAGGGCTAATATAGAGGAGCTGAACAGAGAGATGACTGCAGTGAAGGAATGTTACATCGGAGTCTGTGGGGAGAAGGACACCTTAGAAGCTACTTTAAGGCAGAAATTTGAGCAAGAGCAGCAGCTGAAGGAAGAGAAGGTACTAATGGAAATACCTATAAACCATATAATTTCAGACTGTTTTTAAGATGTAATATCCAGAAGTGTATTTAACTTTGTAATTGTTTGGGGAAGATACTTGGAAGAGATGCAGCTATATCAGAAAATTAATACATGTGACCTATTGGTTGTTAGATTAACCTGCTGATGTGTCCTTATTGTAGAATACTGTAGAAATAACCCTTTCCAATAGCTATTCATTTTCACGTGGTCAACTTTCATAATTTTGACCCTTGAGGACTGTTCAGTCAGCAGTGTGAGGTTTTTACATGCATGAGACATTTTCAAAGAACCTGACTGACAATACAAGTTTTCTCCTCTATATATAAAACTGATCTGAAAATACTGTGATTTTTTTTAAGTAATAATGAATTCAGACTGCTATATTGATTAAAAACTTTGCTTTTCTGAAGATATCAGTGTGAAATGACTAGAGTAGGTCAACTGTCTTGCTAAGCAAGTACAGTAAAGAGGTGCAGCATAAAGTATGCTGGGAATAAATATGCTTGATAAGAAAACTTATTTTAGAGCAATAGTCTATAATAACCTCTGATATCATGCCTTAAAACAGCTCCTTTTGAGAGCTGAATCTCTTGTCCAGGTGTCCTCAGTAAGATCAGTGCACAGGCTCTAGAGAGTTAATCGTGTCTCTCATGCATTCTCATCAATTTGTACTAGAGCAGTTCACTATGCCTTGGAGAATACTTTAATTTTTTTTTTTAATTTTTTTTTTGCCTAGCTCAAGAAACAGCTACAAAAAGAAAAAGAAGACTCTCTTAACCTTCTGAGGACTGAGCTTGAAGAGAAACACAGCAGTTCTATGACAGCAGCAAAGAGGCAGTGGCTGGAAGAAAAAGAACAGCAGGTTGAAGAAGAAGTTGCATTAGCCAAAGTTCACTGGGAGAAGGAAGAAAAAGAGGTATGGAGCTGAGACCAGCAGGTTTCAATTTTTTTTTGTTGTTGGTTTGTTTATTTTCTGTAGGAGAACTTGTATGTAGATAGACTTATGCACTGTTACTCTGCCATTTGAAGTGGCTTTTAAGGACCTACCATTTTAGGAGCCTTTGAAGAAGTCAGGTATTGCACATGCTTAAGATTTTGGAGAAAAACTAGACCTTGTAAAGTAACATGCAGAATGTCCTGAATGTCACAGCTGATAATATGCTGGAGTTTTCCACCCTGATCCTGGGGTGAGTGGTTACGCTTTCTATTGTTTCATTCAGTTATCATATAAAAGTCCTTTGTGTATCCTATCCCATAGAAGAAAGCTGTGATAAGGAAGAAAAAACAACTCATTCTTTACCAAACTCTCTGCTCTCTGAGCATGGTTTTGGTCTTCTCCTGTTAGGGAAAATCATTGGTGTAAACAGAGTTTTGTTTGTTAAATACCAGTGAAATTCTAGTTGTTTGGACACTGGGGCGAGATTTTCTTTAAAAATATTTTTTTCCTTAGAATAAAGAACGAGTCTTTGCAAAAATAGAAAAAGAATGGCAAAGTAGGCTGGAAGAAATGAGAAGAACTGTAGTTGAATGTAATGACTGCAGCAGCCAAACTGACCGAGTAACAGTTGTGGATGAAGCTTCAGCTGAAGAGTTAGAAGGGATTGTTGAAGACCAGAAGCCGCAGATCCAGAAGGCTCTGAAAGAAAATATTGCCTCTGAAGAGGCCTTAAAAGAATTTGAAATAGAATTGGAAAATAAATACCGTAAAAATCTTGCCAGCCAGGTAACAAATAGTTGTTCTGTCTGCCTGGAGCCTGTGAAACTGCTATGTGCAACTAAGTCACTAAAAAAAAGTGTTCTCTTCCACTAACTTTCTGCTCAGTAGTTGACATTTGCTATATTAGAAATATATTAAAAAAAAAAAAGTTCTGAAGAAGCTGTAGCATGTAGCTTGTTTTTTCTAGCTGTTAATTTTTCACACAGTTGGAAAAGTTTTGCAGGAGTTTTGAACAGAACTGAGCAGAACTGACTTAAAGTTTATACCATTTTGTTAAGAGAAATAAATCTAATATTCATCATTTTGGTGTAATTTTTGCATCAAGGAATGCATCAGATGCTGCTGGTCTGATTCTTTTAATTTCTATAAACATGAGTAATCCAAACTGAAGTCTGTTCTTTCACTGCTACATGAAAGTAATAATAAAAAATTATTCAGTGGTGGTGACTAAATTAGGTTTTTTATCTGCTTATAGGTAGGTGCAGCTTTAACCCAAGCTCGTGCCAGGTGGCTGCAAGAACTAACAGACCCCAAAGAGTACAAAGTAAATCTAAAGATAGAACAAGAAAAATGGGAAAAAGAACACAAAGAGACTGAAGCAAAGCGGGTAGCCCAAAATACTTGTATATGTGTATTGATAAACAGTTCAGTCTTCCAAATCCCATATATTTCTGAGGAATGAATGCAGACATAGGCGGGGAATCATTAAGGAAAGAAGTTTCTAGTGTACTCTGGTTCTGATCCATTTTTTGCCTATATAGGATTATATTTTTATTAAATAATTTGAAAATAATCTCCAATAGATTGATAATGACTCAGGATTATATTTTACGTATATATAAACATATGTATATATTTATAATGACCATGTTATATATTCCCCAGTTAGCCCTAGTTCTCTCAGCTGCTGAAGAGAAATGGAAGGAAGAATATGAGAATACAGATAAACCTGGACCAAGAATGAAGGAACTTGAAGAAAAGGTAGTTTCTCTCAAGAAGGAATTGGAGCTAAAGAAAGAAGAAATCCCTGCAGCTATCAAAGCAGAACTAGCAAAAGCTCGTGCTCAGTGGAACAAAGAAAAGCAGGAAGAAATCCTACAGATACAAGAACAAAATGAGAGAGACTACCGATCATTCTTAGATGATCATAGAAACAGAATTAAAGAGGTACTTGCAACAGCAAAGGAGGACCTTGCAAAGCAGAAGAATGATCTCTTCATTCAGAAAGAGGCAGAAATAAAGATGTTACTAGACCAAAAGCAGCGAGAATGGGAGGCTCAGGAAACAAAGAGACTGCAGGATGAAATTAATCGGTATGAGGAGAAGACTCTGGTTGAGCTTGAGTACTTGTTGAGTGAAATCCATGAAGAACTAGTCATGTGCACAAATAGTAAACATTCTTGGAAGGATAAGTGTTTTGATGCTCATGTTCAGTTAAGCCGCCAATGCAAAGACAAACTGAAGGCTTGCTTACAAAAGGCCTACAGAACCACAGTTTACACAATTCTGGAAAAGAAAGAAAGAGAATGGAAAGAGGTAATATTTCTGTAAATTATAACTGCCAACTAGAAAAGGGATTTGAGAAGTCAGACTCATACTTGTTTTCTCCCAATATAAAATATCCATGTAATCCTGAGAATCGGAGAATCCAACATTTGAGTTAATTGATAACAACAATCCTTTAAAACTGTAAAAGAGGGCTGCCATTACCAAGTGAAAAGGGAAAKGGTGGGTGTAGCTTTGACACCTTCAATCTTTAAAGAAGAGAAAGCCAGGTTCGGAGTGTCACTCTTTAATGCCAAGATTCATAAATTTAAGGACAGGAATCCACCATCTTAAGTTTGGGAGCCTGTTGAAGGCTCCTTGTGACGTCTTAGGTGGGTTCTGTCATTAAGGCCCATCTTAGATTTCTGCATAGCTCCCTTTTTTGTTTGTTGGTTTGGTTTTTTTGTTTTGAGAAATTTAGCAGTTTGTAATGATCCACAATCACTATCCGATCACCATGTTACTCTCTCTTTTTTCTTTTTTTCYCCCCTTCTGATACAAATAAAGATGAAAACAGTAAATCCTTTTTGCAAAAATTATCTGTAGTAGAACTGAATAACTGACAAACTGATCTATCTTGGGAATAATAGTCTTGCTTAACTTTATTGTGGCTCTAGAAAATCCTTTTCAATGTGCCTGCCCAAATGAGGAAAGACATCCTACCCTTTTCTAGAGGAGTTTGGGGCTAAGTAGAATTCTGTCCAAAAGCTTCTGTTTCTGTTGTTTTGGCAGATTCCTCTTTTTGCAGTACTTATGCTTGTAGTAAGTTTTTGATTATGGGGAGCATCCCACCGGAAATGCCTTTGCCACCCAGCATTTAGCATCTGCGGAATTATCAAAGAATAAGACAGAGAAGGAAACTGTCTTGTTTTTCAAGAAAAGGGGGAAATGAGTATGAAGTGATTTCTCATGACAATATTACCCAGTTTTTTAGTGGTAATATGTTTCCGTTCAGAAAGTGGTCCTTTAAAGTTTTCTTGTCATGAGTTATTTTCACAATGGTGAAGAGAATCAGAACTGTTTTTCCTATGCCTGATGCATCTTCTGTAATAGATATGAATGTCTCTTGGTAAACTGTTTTTAATATGCCTTTGAACTTCAAAATGTTAGTTGGCTTGAACTGCCTTATCCAGTGAAGTCTTTGTAGTTTCTTAGTATTGTCTTCTCTTATGCTATCATAGTAACAATAAACAAAGGACTTACGTATTTCTAGATGACTTTCCTGTCGCTCTACTACCCATATTTATGCAGAAACTCTAAATGGATCCAACCCCTTTTACTGCTGGATATGCCTTTTAAAAGACAAGTTAGCTTCAACTAGTCAAGGGCACTGTATAGTTCTGCAATGTTAAGGGCCACTGACATTTCCAAAATAAAAYTCAAGATAGCCAGGTACTGCCGTTGCAGTGAATTATACTAAGTAAAACTTTATGTGCTAGATACACATTTTCCTCCTGATTTGAGCTGCAATCTGTAGTTCTATTGCAGGTTTTTATCCATAACATACTACTTATCTACTTTAAGATAGTGTGGAACACTTTTTTTTTTAATGTGTTGGGTTTTCAGGAAGTGTTTTTCAATTGCAGAAATATGAAGAGCTACTGAGTAGTGTAAATAAAGAAGCATACACTTGCCTGCAACGTGGTGAAGGAGAAACTGGGGACATGGCAAGACTTCCTGTGTGCAATGTTGGACACCAAGCAGAAGCACAAAGGAGGCTGAGAAGACAGCCACCCTTGCAGGAAACTGGAACAGACAAAGGTATTGTGTTTGTTTTTAATCTGGCAAATTGTGTATCATCAAATTAAGCTTGTTAGTAGCAGTCTTTAGTAGTCGATGTCTTATTGATGAATCTCATGCAAAGTTAATTAGTGAATATTTGGCTGAGAGAAGATGATGCAGTTCTTCTGACTGTAAGGTTGTTTAATGTTGCATTAGCTTGTACTATGTTAAAGTTACACACTGTGCAACAAATGGTACTGGTCTCCAGATTACTGATTGTGTTGGTTTTGGCTGGGATAGAGTTAATTTTCTTCATAGTAGCTAGCACAGGGCTATGTTTTGGATTTGTACTGAAAACACTGTTGATAATACAGGCATGTTTTAGTTCCTGCTGAGCAGTGCTTACACAGAGCCAAGGCCTTTTCTGCTTCTCACATGGCCCCACCAGTGAGTAGGCTGGGGGTAGCCCAGTAGCACAAGAAGCTGGGAGGGGACAYGGCTGGGACAGCTGACCCCAATGACCAAAGGGATATCCCACACCATATGACGTCATGCTCAGCATATGAAGCTGGGGGGAGAAGAAGGAAGGGGGGGACATTCAGAGTGATGGCGTTTGTCTTCCCAAGTAACCATTACATGTGATGGAGCCCTGCTKTCCTGGGGATGGCTGAACACCTGCCTGCCCATGGGAAGCAGTGAAGGAATTCCTTGTTTGGCTTTGTTTGCATGTGCAGCTTTTGCTTTACTTAACAAACTGTCTTTATCTCAACCCATGAGTTTTCTCACTTTTACTCTTCCGATTCTCCCCCCCCATCCCACTGGGGGGCGGGGGGAGTGAGCAAGTGGCTGCATGGTGCTTAGTTGCCAGCTGGGGTTAAACCACAACACTGTTTTAATGCTAGGCTTTGAGGTTTAATATTATTAAGTACTAGTAGTTTTCTGCTTTTTAAAGCAATTCTTCAGGAGTAAAGAAATAGCTGCCATATCTGCTGCAGATATAAATACTCTTTGGGGGTTGTGGACATGGACACTAATAGCTCGGTGTATAACAGCTCATAAGCAAGCCAGTGTTGACCATGATGAGCAAGGTATGGTCTAAACCGTGTCTTGTAAATGCGTAATACTAAATCAGAGCTTTGAAGATCGAATTGTACTACTTGCTCTTGACGTTAGACAAGACAAGGAATTCTGCATTCATGTAAAAATATTGTTCTGTCAAGAATTATACTTCACCTGGCATGGTAGCTTTTTCCGATTCTTTTGATCAAGAATGTAGTTGAAAAAATGCGAATCCCCGAGTGATGTTTCTTCCTTTTTTTCCTTCCTTCCCCCCGGCCTCCCTCCTGTCCCCAGTATATACTTTAGCATTATAGCTCTTCCTAAAGCTGTCACATGTACTATGGCAAAGCTGGAGACAGTGTAGCTGGGGAAAAGCTTCATGGGAGGCACAGAAATCTCTCTGGGGCTTTTTGTTTAGTTTGAGTTCTTATGCAACTGAAAAACATAAAGCAAGAAAACCCAAGAGAGTCTTTGGCTTTATGCCTATAGTGTGGCTTGAATTCCTTCAACACCAAAATAACAAACCATCTATTAACACAGAACAATACAAGCAGTGCAGCTCTTCGGTCTCTAGAGCTCCCTGTCCTGGCTATAGAGAGCAGCCGTTGCTCTCCTGGAAGTAGCCCAGTCTTTGTGTATTTCTTAACTTAACTAGACTCATCCGCATGTGAGGCTTCCCAGCTGGGAGAGTCTCCCTCAGCTGACTCCAAAAGACCCTGTTTGGCTGTTGTGTTGTGTGCTGTGGGTTGGTTTGTTTGTTTGTTTTTTGGTGGGTTTTTTTTTTGGTTGCTGTTGTGG
>JASVER010000034.1:5678311-5689016 GCA_030449065.1 Oceanodroma leucorhoa
GTTGTGGGTTTTTTTTTTTTTTTTTTTTTTTTTTTTAAGAAAAAAATTCAACCTACAAGTCTCATATCACTGACTGAAGACTCAAATCATCACTGATGGGAGTGTATGAGGCTGTGAGGGCTCAATGACTTGATAGATGCTGCTGCACCTTCTATAACAGGGTTCCAGCCTCTTGTGATTATTTTAATTAGACTAATGTGTTATTTGCTTTCCTAGCAAGAGAAAGACTAAGTAGAGCACTGGAAATAGTAAGGTTGGGCTTGATTCTTTTGTTGGTTCCCATGGTTGGTGTATAACTTTTAGCAATGACTGTTGCAGGTCAAAAATGTGCAAGAAGGAACCTTGGGTCTCAGGAAGATTTTTGCTGTAAACGCTGCTGCCAGGAGCTTGAAAAAAGAGAGACTATGTGCCAGGACTTGAAAAGAGAGCTGGAGATAGCCTGCAAACATCTTCAGCTTGCTGTGAGGGAACATGAAGCTAAGTCAGAGCAAATCCAAGGTTAGGATTGTTAGTCACCTAAAGAAAACTTAGGGTGGCTCTGCCTTGCTGGCTGCATGAGTCTCTTTCATCTGTTGCATCATTTAGTTTTCAGTGGATGGAATGGGTGTGTGTGCCTACTTAAAAAAACAAACAACCCCCCCCCAGCAAAAAAACCCACAAACAGACCTTCCTCTTCACTTTAGTACTCCTTTGCATATATCAGGAAAAGAATAGAGGAAAATGGAACATGTGGCAGATGTTCTTTGAATATATGTACATGTGGATCCCGTTGCCTGTGAGGGTTATACAGATAATGCACGTGTGTACACATACACATATATACTTGTAAAAGTATATGAGGCAGGGAGGTCTTTAGCTGGCTCCTTTGGGGCTGTACTGCTACTGTGCACATACTTATACCCCCATAGTGGGAATATAAAGAGCAGAGTGGCCCCAAATGTTACTTGGTTCCTCTTGGCACTAGTAGTAGTAAGCCACTGACCACAGTTTTCTTGTACCTTCCTGCAGTTAATAGCTTGAGGCTGTAGTTCTGTTTATTTTCTTTCTTTCTTTTGTAAACCTTAAAGTAGGTTTTAAGTAGGCTTTATTTAGTCTCTTTGCCTTTTAAATCAAGATATTCTTTTCCTTTGTGTCACTTTGAAATGAGAAATACAGGACAGATGATTGAGAAAAGGTCTCTAGTTCTTAAATTTATCTTTCCTATGTGAGGACTGTCTCTACCAGTGATGGATATGAAATATCCACTCTGTTTTTGGAAGAGTTACTGAAAGGAAGGCTTCTGCCTGTAATATGGAAATAAGGTTTTTCTGAAGTTATTTCTGATGGAAAAAGATGGTGCAAAGTAACTTGCTTGAGATTCCTCCTTTGTAGGAGACTGCTTCTGATTCAGTAGTGGTGTTATCCAGTTCTCTTGTTTAATACACACCCCACTGGCTGTGAAGTAGTGTTGTTTTGTTGTGATTGCTTTCTCTTTGCTGTCCAGCATCTTTTTTTTGGCATTCTCAGTACCCATATTGCCTTCTGTGGACAGACTGATAGTGCCTGATGGTAAAACCTCCCTAAGACTTGGCCATCAGTTTAGTCAATTGCAATATTTTCTGACTTGATATTGATACCTGCATTTATTGTGGATGCTGTTGCATCATGTACATATATTGTCCTTTCAGGATAATAGACTCCATTCTTTATTACTTTATTTAACTTGGTAGAAGTCTCTGGCCGTAGTAAAATGTGGGCTAATGAGGATGGAAAGTCTTTAGCATATGAAACCCCTTTGCCATGCCTGTAACTACTCCCTCTATGGGTTGGGCTTTGCATGTAGGCTTTTCACTCAGAGGAAGTCATATTGATTCATCTGTTTCTGATAGCAACAATAATTCCTTCTGTCTAGATTTATTTCTGAGAGGATTTGTAGGAGGAATGCATGCTCTGCTTTGTTCCTGTGCTCAAGAACTTTTTCTTTCCTGCTTGAGCATAATGTATCGTATGGAGCACAGTTCCCGTTCAGTTGGTATCTGAGGAACTCTATCCCCTTATTCAGCTCTATTGAAGTCAGTAGAGGTCTTTGTTTTAAGGAGGAGAACRAAGAGAATGATGTTTTCTCTGAAAGGAAAACATGTTGGTGATTCAATAAAAGGATCATTCTCCCTGCAGTGTTTTAATTAGTTGAAGCTGTACACAATAGTGTTCAGGGCATTTTTATTTTTTTTAAGGCTCTCCTTAGGGCATGGTAGGAATTGGACTTGCTGAAGGTCCTTTGGGTCAATAACTGTAGAATTGTTTGAGCATGCCTCAGTGAAAGGTCACTGTGGCCACTGTAAGCAGGTTTGGCAAATGGTCAG
Organism: Oceanodroma leucorhoa; assembly: GCA_030449065.1. NCBI lineage: Eukaryota > Metazoa > Chordata > Aves > Procellariiformes > Oceanodroma > Oceanodroma leucorhoa. The sequence goes on from JASVER010000034.1 coordinate 5,680,654, forward strand.
CTTGGAGAGAGCAGACGTGAGATAGTAGGTTGTACCAAGTGACTGACTTGCCAAAGGCTGTGGTCTGTGTGTGTTGTGTAGAGTGGGTTTTTCCACTTTTTTTTTTTTTAATGAAAAGTCTCAGCTGCCTGCTTTGATAAATTTTGTACTCATGTAAATTTTACATGAGTAAAATGCTGTATGTTTGYAAGGGAAAGGTTTTTTGCCCGCTTGCAGATGTGTGAGCAAGGCCAGGTGGGTAAGTTGCACAGACTTGCGTAATATTATTTCTGTGCTCTTTTGTGGACAACCATATAGCATGTAAACTTCCTTGGGGTCTGGAGGAAAGATTGAAGGATAATAGGAGGTCTGTTAATGAAAACAAAGGCTACTGCTGTCATCACAGATACAACTCTCAACTGCTCAAAATGAGATTTGGACCACAAATGAGGATCTCTGAAGGCCATGAATTGCTTCTCTCTGTATTCCAGGATGGCTGCTTGCTTTTTGCTTTTCTGTGCGTCATCCCAGAGAAGGAAGAAAGCCAAACTTGTCTATGTCTTTCCCTGGGCTTAGGTCCTCATATTCTACCCATGAAAGCCTTGATTCTTCCAGAAGGAAGACTTGTCTTTAATAAGACATGCCCTCCATTGTGTGGTGGCAGTCTTTGTTTTCCTTAGGCTGTGGTTCACGTGAGAACTTCTGTGGCTGGGTGCGGTGGAGGAATCTCCAGCATTGAGTGTAGGTGTTCAATTCATGTTGTTTTTCTTTCCTAGAATAGGAAAGCGAGTAATCAACTGTTGATTTTTATGGGTCTATCCAAGTTTATCCATCAATTCTTCAAGTTATGGTAAATACCTGTACCCTTTTTTAAAATAATCATTTGCTTAGATTAGATTACATATCTGATAAATAGGTTTTAAGGTTCCTTAACTTTCAGGACATGATCCACAGGTGGACTATCTCTATGCCATGATCAACAGTCTTTGGTATCAGCTTGAAGTCCTATGCTTTGGGCTTTTTCAGCTCCACTGTCTTCTCATTCTCTGTAGTGGCTCATTATAATATTTAGATGCTTCTTAGTAGCATTGAGCAAAGTTCAGCATGGAAGTCCTTTCTCTGTAATACTGGCTTTTGGTTTTTAAAAAAAMCCCCAAACCAAAAAAAACAATAACAACCAAGTTTTATCTCTTATCTCTYCACCCCAAAGAAGGCACAATTGCTAACACATGAATTAATAATTCTTTTCCAATGTTTGTCAAAGAACTCTCGTGTTTTGTTTTGTGTCATCGCCGTTGTCCGTCCCCCCCCCCCTCTTCTCTACATGTACACCCGGTATCTCTGAAGTTTTGCCTCCAGTTTAGTGTTAGTAATGGCATATGAAGGTTTTAAGCTTATTTAATGACTGTATGAGATGACTTTTATATTCAGGCTTCACTGAACTGTATTGTGATCGATTCCCATGTGCTTGTTACTGCAACAGCTGTACATTTGCTGATGACGCTTTGTGACATTGAGTTCTTATACCAGAGAAAGCAGTTTATGTAATAACTTCTGTTGAACTCAACTTGAATTTAGAGAAGTGCAGTGAATTATGGTTCATCTTTATTTTTTTTAATAGAAAATGGGAAGGTTCTAGAAGCTCTAATTGCAGAAAATTCTGAGATGAAGACTAGACTGAAAGACCTCGGAACACCACCAAGGTATTTAAAAAATTTAAACAAGCCRATTTGTTTTGTAAGATATAAGCTGCTCTTCTTGTGCAGTGTGACTTATGTGCATTTCAGGTCACTGTCAAAGGGAGGCGTCTCAAAATCTTGTACATCCTGTGACTCTGTGAAAGGGCTGGAAGAAATGCGTGCTCAGTACATTAAAGCTGTGAGCAAGATTAAGTGTAAGTACTAAAGTCTTAACTGAAAAGTTAGGAGAGCAAAATAACTTACTTTGTCCCTTTCTCCTCCTTCAGCCAACTTGCACAGGAATCTGACAGCCAAATCACGAGAAGTAAATTTTTTTTTCCTTCTTACTAGAGTGAATGTGAGAAATGGAATTGTCACCATAATTTTAGACAAGATTAATTGCGATGGGTGAAGCCTTGTTATGCCGTCCTTGCTTTGTTGCACTGTATCATTTCTTTTAAAGTGGTAAAGTCTATTTTGAGAACTGATCTTGTTTCTCCAGCGAACAATCCACCTACCCTGCAACTTGTCCTGAGGGAGAATCTGCTTTTCTCTTGTGCTGTATCCTGCCTTCTGGCTTAATCAGCAACCTTCTGGCTCAGGAGAGAGGGTTAAGTGTAGTGCCAGGTCTTACTTGAGTGGAGCAGGTGCCCAAACGCCAGCTGCACTGCTGTCAAAGGATTCCTAGACCCGCATTTTACCAGCCAACATTCCTCACAAATCCCTGTGCCTAGTGTTTTCTGTTGCTGCTGAAGATGCAGAATCGGACAACTGAATTCCTGTCTGATGCTTCATATCAACCTGCTCTTTGGTTGGTTGGTGGCTTTTATCCAGCAGGCAACACTTGGCACGAGGATTTGGCTGGAATGTTGGCAGGTAAACCCAGGCCCTTGCTGACTTACTCCAGCTCTGCTAGACAATCCCAGTTTGTGGTGGTGGCTTTTTTCCCCCTCTGGGCAAAAACTGGTACTAATGAAGTGTGTTTGTAGGTGATATGCTTTGTTATATCCGTGAAAGTAAGGAGCGAGCCGCTGAAATGATTAAAGCGGAGGTTTTAAGAGAGCGCCAAGAAACGGCACGGAAAATGCGCAAGTACTATTTGACATGCCTTCAACAACTTCTTACTGATAATGGGAGACATGAAGGGTAAGTTCAAGTATGTTTGGCTATTACTGTTGGTTTTGAAAGAGGCGTGTAGACGTTAGTCTGGTGTTTGTCCACCTTGGAGCAGTGTCTGACCTTAAGTCTTACCAGTCTGCTCAGATTGGCATGGGGTCACTGCTGAGCAGTCTGGCATACTGCCTTTTCAGTATTCTTTGACTCTCACTAACATTACATTGAAGTAAAATGCAGAGTTGAAAAGGAATTACCCTTAAACTTGAATTCTTTTTTTTTTCATGTTCTGCAATTCTTGGCAGAGCTGAAAAGAAAATAATGAATGCTGCCAGTAAGCTTGCTACAATGGCTAAAGGACTTGAAACGCCTCTTCGACACGTTCCCCAAAGCAAATCTACCCGCTCAGGTGTGTTGGGTTCTATAGTTGTTCTGGTCTTGATCATATTGATTTAATGCACGTAGTAATGAAAATGCAGATGGAAGGTAAAGTACTATTTATTTATAAGCTTGCTAATGGAAATCTGAATATAAGCTGCTTATTTTGACAATGCTTACAAAAACAAACAAACAAAAGAACCTAGTTTTTCTTCCAGCATTAACATTTTCTTCAATTAATATATTTCCTTCCCTCCTCTCCTAGCTCTGCTATTAAATTCTACTCTACTACCTGGAGCTGAGTACTCAAAAAGAGGTCGCATGCTTCAGACTAGGTCAAACCATATGGAAAGCAAATCATGTGGTGAAAGCATTACTGAAAAAGCCAATGATAAAGTTGTTCACAAACATGTACCACATGACTTGAGACAGCAGTTTGATGCCATGCAGACTGAAACTCAACATATGCTTCATGAAACAGTGACTTCAAATATTCAGAACGGGAATAATTCTAAAAATCTGGATGGTGCTTCAAGAGATGCTCTTTCAGAGTTTTATTCAAATGAAGATGGAAGAAGAGAAAAATATGGCCCCATCATAAATGTAAACAAAGGACTCTCGTATGCTGCTAGTAATATAGCCCATCAGAACGCTCTTCCATCCGCTTTTCAAGTAACATTAGGAGATACGCATGCAGCCAGCCTTACAAATGGCTATAACATCTCTGGGCCAACTCATCATACGCTTAAGAGCAAGAATGAAAGAATGGTCTTGAAAGAGGATAAATGTATCCAGTCATGTGGAAAATGGAAAACTAAGTCTAAAAGAACTCAGGAATTTGATTTTCAAGAAACTCCAGAAAGGGGTGAAGGAAGTTGCAGTGAATGGAGTTCTGTGAATGGAAGCCTGCATCTGGATCGTAGTGATATGCCTTTCTTGTATCCTGAACAAAAAGCCAGTACTGAAGTGCAAGCACAGACTGCATACTGTGAAGAGTTTCCTCACATCAGGTCATTTTCCCCTGCAGATGAAAATGCTGTTACTTCTTGGAGAGACATTTCTAATGGCAATGGCAAGACTCTCAGCACAAAAAGCAGCACTAAAGTTTACAGTAGAGGCCACCTGATAACAAACCCAGAGCATACTTCATTCCTCAACTCTGATAAATCAAATTCTGCTGTCACACAACTCAATGTATCGCCAGATTCAAATGTAGAAAAATGCTGCAACAAATGTTTGGAAAAAAAATGATGTGGGATCCCCAGTCTCTTCAGCAAGATAGTGGTTTTGTTAGCCCGCTTTCTAACTTGAACAGCTAGCAGCAATTCCTTGTTTGAAGGAAAAAAAGATATTTGATATTTAAATAAAAGTGTGAGGATTGGGGAAAACCTGTTCTACTGTGTCCATTTCATGATCAATGTCACAATTTGAATGTTACGTGAAGAAATTCTATAAAGTTACTTGAAAAATTAATGCAGACTTTTGTTTACCTTTGTAATAACACTTTCATAATTGTTTATAGTGTATTATATACAAATTTATTAAATAGAATCTATTTTTATATTAAGTTTAGCTTGCAATGCAGTGTTTATCTACAACAAAGCTACTGTAATTTGTGGTAATCTTTTTAAATGGTTGTGAAGATTCCTTCAGAACTCAAGGAGAGATGTTTTAGAATTTGTTTGAAGTATTTTAATTGACTTTTCCATTTTGAAGGACCCCTGTGTGCGTCCCCATAATAAAAGCAAAAATACCTGCATTTTTTCATTAAATTATTATAACAAATCACATTTCAAGTAGTCTTTGGTACAGAAAAAATAGCTYGTACTGGGCAGAAGAAAAGTGTAAATTAGAATAACCATGTTTTGCGGGTATTCCTTAAATAGTGTAGGTTATCAGTGTAAACTGAAGATGTAGTAATGTTCTTCCTGATGCTTAGAAAGCTTATTTTAAAAGCCTGCTCACATTTTGGAGAATTAAGAAATGTGTCTCTTTTTCTAGACTCTTTGCTTTCCTTGGGATGGCATTTCATTTCTAGTGGTACTGTGAGGAAGAGAGGCATTTTGCTGCTTGCTTACACAGGGTGCGATTAAATCATACTTGTTGCAATTCATAGTATGGTTATGGGCCAGCAATTCCCATCAACAGTAATATGGAAGACGTAACCAAAAAGGTTTTGCTTGCTATTTTTCTGTGATATTAGAAAAAGAAAAAAGACTGACTTTTCTCTCAAAGATGAGGTATGTGCCTTTCATGTGTAACAACATTTAACTGCTGTAAGGATGTTCATTCGGTCTTTCAGAGTCGAACAACACAGTCTAGTCTGAGAATCTTTTCAGTTTTAAGAGGAACATAGTACAAGATTCAACAGAAATCTTCTGAAGAAAAATGTGTTTAACTTCCTTTACAAAAACGTCCTGCCTGTTTATATTTCAGGCCAACTGGCAAGGCAGAATGCATTACAGCTTTTGGTACGCAGGACTGGTTTGTGACTTGAGACTCTCTTGGGCGATCTAATGAGAGACTTCTGAATTTCTTGGTGGCCTTTAATGTTGCCCATAAATCCAACCCCACTTCCTCTTTACTGAAGGTGGGGTTTGTCATCGTCAGTGGGAGCAAACTGAGGCCACGAGAGACCGCTTGTGCCTAAACAAACATGGGCAGTGGTTAAGTTCAAGGGCCAAATTCCGAGCTCTTAGCTGAGGAAATAGCTGTGGCCTTGTCTGCAGGGGAAAGTTTTTACTAGTTGTCCTCTCTAAGCCCCATGTGGAGGCTTTTTTTTTTTTTTAATGATGAATGGCTTTTTTTGGTTAGCTTAAACATTTTCCCAAATTGCACAAGTTAAAAAAGAAGCACATTTATTCCTGTGTGAGAGGTACTTGTACAAGTGTTTAAACCAATACATCAGATTAATTAATTCCTTGGGCTAGTGTAGAAACCTTCCCCAGATGAAGAAAGCCTGCATCTGCAAAAGTAAACATGCAGCTGTCCTGTAGGACATCCCTGACCATTCAGACAGAGCAGCTGAGGACCCATCATCTCGGTGGTGTGGACCAAACATACCTTTCCAAGTAATCATCTGGGTTGGGCTCAAGAGCTTCTCTGTAGTTGCTCCCCAAAATGCCACGCTCAGTGCCAATTGCAAACTGCTTTTAAAAATCTCCAAAAATGTAATTTTTTACAGTACACTTTTTTGTTCAATGTTGTTTGTGTGCATAACTCTTACTGTCATTTCTCTGTAGCTTTTAAAAAATTTCCTGTGTTTAAAAGCTCAGTGGTTTCAGTGCAGAATGAATGATCCTGGTCCTGCTAAAGCTTTGCACAGCTGATGATTTTTGCATATTTAATTTAGAAGCTGGGGTCCCACACTGATGAGAAGGGATCTTCCGCAGAGATCTGGAGAAAGCCGAGGGTGCAGCAGGTCCCAGCTACAGTGAGGAAACCAGGGGAGCTTTCTTCAGCGGGCTCTGTAGCCCGACGTGAGAAAAGGTTCTCCTGTGGGTGTTGTTCCTCTCTTACGGAGCAGGAAGATGTTGTGTAGATGGGGCAAAGGAGGGAGGGGGAGAAGAATCTTTCCAATCCCAGCTGGTAAAAGGGAGAATACTTAAATGTGGACATTAGGTGCCTAACTAGATTTGGTTGCTGTTTCAGTCGTATCATATCACATCACAGTACTGGGCAATTTCAGTGGCCAAAATTGCAATGCATGTGAGGACGTGGATGTAGGTAGAGATTCAGTTAAATCCTTGCTCACCTAATGTTTATTGTGTGTCTTGTTGCACTGACAACTCCAGAGAGCTCCAGAGCTGCTGAGGGGATTTTAAGTTTTCCTTAATGAGAATCAACTGCAGAGACCTGGAGGGAAGATCCATATCCAAACAGCAGCAGTCATTCCCTGGTGAGTAAAGTTTGAGGAGATATTTAGCCCAAGAATCAACAACTCCTAGTCAAAAGCATTCCTCAGCCCTCCTTCTTCTAACGTCAGTAGGAAAGAATGAAGCAATAACAGGCTAACATAGGGGGTGGCAACTCCTGAAATTGGACAGCTGACACCAGTCGGAAAGGGGGATGTAGTGTTGTAATGCATGTGGTTGGACTTGTACTGTTGAGCCAAGATTGTAACGGAGCCACTAAATGAATCTCTTAAAATAAGTTTGCCATGTGTTTTCACCCTCTAGGTTACACTGCTGAAAGATCTTACCTGTTTTATTCAAGAATTCATTACCTGCTGTTATGTCTTTTTGATTCAGATGATTCCTTGTTTTAATACTGCATTTATGGTATAGGAGCCAGATGTAATTTTATTCTAGTGATGTTGCAATTCGGCACTATTTAGCTTAAATTTTGTTTAACCACACCCCACCCCCATCCCCAAAGTAGCAGAATGCAGCGGTACTCTTTTCCTTGCTGTATTTTTGTTCTTTATATTTTCTTTAGCTGATTTATCTTGCAGGCATAGTATGTCTGTACATTCCTGCTTAGAACAACCTCTTTGTAAAAATGCATCACTATTTCATACTAAAATATCGATATGATAGAAGCTATTTCCAAGATGACTTTTTAATACTATGTTTAAATGGTAACTAAAATTTACGTGTTGTGTACATCTTAAACTTCTTTTATATAGTTAATTGTGCATAAGATACTTATGTGTATATGTATATACACATATATATGTGTGTATATATATATTCTGATRTACAGAACAGGAATGCACAGGATTTGTCTCTCATGCATGTTTTGAGTAAATAATACATTAATTATTGGTCTCCGATTCTAGTGTTTTAGCTTGCCTTTTCAATGGCCTCTTTCAGCTGGAATGAGCAACACCTGTAGCTATTAATGAAAAAAATTAAGAATAGATCTTGCATAAACTAGATTTAAATTCCCACATGCTTTATTTTTGGTAGACATATACGCACATCTGAAACCTTGTCTCCTACCACAGCAAGGTGCTGTGCCCAAGAATAGTTATATGAGTAGGAACTGAGGCCATGAGAGGCTAGGTAGTTTGTTCAGAAAGTTAGGAAGCCTGAGCAGGGAATTAAAACCAGGTCTTTTTAAATCCTAAGCTAGTACTTTAACCACTAAATTACCTCTTCTTTCTACTTGATGGCTTTACTGTGCTTTTACACTTCTTTGATTTGTCTTCTCTTCTAGTCTGTTTTATCGCCTTGTACTTTTTTTTAATTCCTTTTGTCTTTATACTGGTCA
>JASVER010000034.1:5689149-5703679 GCA_030449065.1 Oceanodroma leucorhoa
CCTTTGTTTGAGCTTAATGTTGTTTTAAGAGGTGTGTGTGGCTTCCCCCATCCTCTTGTTCAGCCTTTGCTGGTGGGAAATCGATTCATCTTTATGCATTTCTTCTCCAGAGTGACAGATACCATTTTTTGTTGTGTTATCCGATTCATCAGATTATGTCATATTAATGAGTTACGATTTACATAATATCACAGATCTCCACRTTTACCTTTCTGAAAAGGTCATGCAGTCTGTTTTCCTGCTGCCAAGGCACAATCACCTGTATCGATGCTGGTCCTAATGGCTGTTTGTCCAATGTGTTCTGAAAGATCTCTAATAACAGAGACTCTACAGCTGCCCAGACAAATCCTTTCCAGTTTTATCCTTACTGCTGGAAGGCTGCCTCCCCATTGCCTTTGTGTCTTACCTGAACTCTTTTGCTGCAGTTTAAGYTCGTTACTGCTTCTCCAATGTACCAAGGACATGGAATATGGATTTCTTTTCTGTCGTGCTTAAAAACTACTATTTTCCTCCTCAGTTTTCTTTCACTTAAGTAACACCACTTCTTTCAATCTTTTTTTGCATGTCAGCTTTTAAGGTGCATAGGTCTGTTGTTGCATGCAAATGTGGAAATAGTCCAAAGGACAGCAAATGGTAAATGGAAAAAAATTAGATGCAGCAGTCTTGGTCCTACTGTGCTTGGTAGTTTTCAGACTGGTTCAACTGGTTGTCTGTTCTTCTGCAGAATTACTACAATCTTCGCAAAACACTCTATCTGTGATTGCGAAAGCTTTTCAAGGCTGCTATGATTAAATCCAACTTCTGTAAGTGTAACGTGTGGATATGCAACTAAGGAGAGCTCTGGCTTGCTTGCATTCCCAGGCTTTCCTTAACACCTTTGGAATTCATATCTTGTTACCCTCTTACCTCGTATTTTACTTTGTAGTTGGTACTTTCCACTGAAGTTTGGAGATCTACTTACTGCTATATAGTCCCTTTTCCCATAAAATCTCAAGCTGGGTATACTTCCCAGAAGTGTTGAGATACACAGTCACATATATATATTTCAGTCATTCATCCTTAAAATTTGCTGTCAAAGCCATTCTTCTGCTGTTGGAACTCTGTTCTCATGTTTCCCTTTGTTCTGTGGGAGTTGCTAAGATTTCCCATTGAAATTTATTTTAAACGTTTGCTCTTTTGTGCAGATTCACTGCACAGTCTTGTCTCCCACAGTGTGGATGGGTTACAATGGAGACGATGGTAACCTGGCAGTGATACAGGAGCACATTACTTGCAGCTGCAGTGAGATTTCACCCAGCATTCTGATGCAGAGTACTTCACACTTCCAAATTAATCATGCTTCTCTCTCTGTTCTTGTTGCTTGGGTAAATATTTCACTGTTGTGTAGACTTGGGCAGTGATCTATGTGAGAACCAAGGTTCTTGTTTTCCTGCCTCTTGTACATGCTTACCTACCAAGCAAGCTTTTAAGCCCGGTGCCTTTTTCACACTTGATAAAATGAGTCTGTTTCCATCATGTAGCGTTGCTTCTTTGTAAATCTGAATACAAGTAAAGAAATTCATGTCTATTGCCAAATGTTCTGGCTGAATGCCATCCCTGGTGTTCTGGCTTCATCCAGATGACGAATGTTCCCTGTCAGCCTGCAGCCTAGTGAGAGGGGACAATGGTACAGAAATACTGTAATTATCTAATCAACTTTGCTTAGAATGTTAAGCAAATGCAATTCTTTAATACTGTTGTTTTACTATAGCTGTTAATTAACATGTGCAAACGCAGTTTGTACAGCAAAACCAAGTAGAGGAAACATTCACTTTTAAGTTACTTTACTCCCCTCTAGTGGTCTTATACCGTACGTACTTTTATATAACACTTCTCATCGCAATAGACTTAAGGATGGTGTTAATATTCTGTAAAAACCAAAAGTCCACTGGTAACTTCTCCTTCCTTCTGCTCATCTCTTTCTATACAGAAACCAGTTCAGTGACTGGGATTCTTGCCAATATAACTCTCTAAACGAATCTGTTCTTTATATGTTGACTTTAATTAAAGGCCAAACTGCACCCACAGCTTTAAAATCAGTACATACAGAAAAATCTTAAAGCTGTGTACTAAACATTTATTTTCTGTGCCCTCAAACCTGTTCACAAGGGGTGTTAGTGTCAATGTCACGGTGACTCAAACTGCAGCCAAGGCTGTAGAAACATCAGCAGAACCCCGTCACATCTGTAGTACTGCTATATGTTTGTTCTGTGGGACATGCCAGTTTTGGTGCGTGTCTAACACTGTTTGGGCCTGTGCAAGTTGTGGGACATATGGAGACTGTCGAATGACTGGGTTCCTCCTTTAAGCTTGCCAGTTGGCCATTTTGTGTAGGATGTGGCTTCCACTAGCTGGAAAACAGATGAGAAACTACAGGATCAGAATGGAAACTTCTACTTTTCCAGTAATCCCCTGGTTCTTTGCTCAAGTTACTCATGTTGTAATCAACACTATACAGGTGTGCAGCATAGGCTTAATTTAGCAATAGTTAATGGGTAAGTTCTTGGCTAAATTTTTCTTTGCTTCCTGGAGTCTGTATTTTAAAGGTTTTGAAATTACTTGCTAATACAGTGTCCTTGGAGAACATAGGGTACCTCATAAGATGCTTGTCTCCTTTCTTCTTTTTTCTGCTCAGAGAGAGTATATTAAGAAAAACATAGATAGAGGACTCACTTTTCAGAAGCTAGCTGCTCTTTTCAAACTACCCACTTGTAACTTTTCCATTTTCTTCTAGAATGCCTTGGACTAACATTTGGAAGAAAAAAAAGGGGAATAAGAGGGGYATAGAGTCAATAAAGAAAATGTTGACAATATTCATTTGAAAATGGATATTTGAAAATACAGTTCTCTTAAAATACTTCAAAAAATTGTGTTTGTCTTCATATTTAGTTATTGAAGAAAAATGGAAACGTTCCAAGAATCAAAACATTTTAACACTATTTGAGTGGAACCTTTTGTTTTAAAATAAGTCTTCGTTTGTAAAYTTTTGCAACTCTAAAAAGTCAAAATTGAAATGAAACAGTTTAGGAGATCCAAACCTGGCCTTTCTTCTGCGTGATTTTTCTTTTGTGGAAAACTTAAGTATCTCAGTTTCCTTCCAAGCTGGAAAGAAACCAAATGTGAAAAGTAAAATCCTTCATAAAACGTAACTCCTGTCTTCCTGCAGTGCTCTTGTAAGAGATTATTTGCCTGTGTCAGCGATGCATATTATAATAACCAATAGCTGGGGAAACTATTTCCTACGTTTCTCAAGATTGTTCCCKTTAGGTCATTAGCAGATAGTTCTAATAAACATAAGCTGAGCCAGCAGAGGCTTTGACTCTATTTATCATTGYGGATGTCTGAGCAGTCCCTGTGGGAAGTTGTCACCAATTCATCAGCCAGGGAGTTTAACTTGTTCTTAACTCTTGTCTTGAACAGCAGTGTCACCAGTCAAACTAAATCAAAATCATTCACATGTATGCATGTAGGAAGCAGGTAAGATATATAATGTTGAAATAGAATTATCTGTACAGCTGTAAAAAGCACACAAGCCAGTAGCTGGTGCAGAAGTTTCTTTACTCTAATGAGCTGGCAGGCCCTGCCTTTGGGAGGGCATGGGCATGGGTAGGGAAGGATCCGCTGCTGCTTGGGGTGTCCTGCCTGACACCTGGTGATTCTGCAGGTGGGCCCGTCCCAGCTCTGCCACTCCAGCACTGCAATGTGAGCACTGGGGCTTTATAGTTGAAACAAGTTTCCCTGCCTCCTTTGGTGGTATTGCTGTTATTCTCCTCTGCAGGTTCAGTTTGTTAGCGCTCTGCATCAAATCTGTGTCGTAGTCCCATAACCTTACAATTTCAGRCATGCATGTGCTCCAGTACCTTCCTCCAAGAAGCAGATGTGGTTATTTAAGAGCTCTGCAGCTTAACACGTGAGTCAAAGTAGGACTTCTGGGTTCTTGTGCTTAGGAGAACAGAGAACTTGGCCAATATAGATTCAGACTCAATGATTCTACATCTCCAAAACAGAGAAAATCTATTGAAACACTGTGCCCCAGTAGAAGTATCAGAGAGGAAGTGATTGAATAGATCGCAGTATGAAGCTCATGATCCCTGTAACCCTACTTGTCAGAGCACAGAATCACAGAGTGGTTGAGGTTGGCAGGGAGCTCTGGAAGTCATCTGATCCAATCCCCCCTACTCAAGCAGGGCCACCTAAGAACCAGTTGCCCAGGGTTTTGAATATCTCCAAGGATGGAGACTCCACAACCTCTATGGCACAACCTGTTCCAGTGCTCAGTCACCTTCACAAATCTCTAATAGTTCAGTAAGGTTTCATCTGGGCTAAGAACACACCTGTCGGGTACATGTGAGGTAAGGCAGGTTCCTTCTACTTTGTTGGGTCCACTTAGATTTAGTGAACGAGTTCCTACCAGATTCACAGAATCACATAATGGTTGAGGCTGGTTGGACCATAAGCTGTTGTCCAGCCCCCAACAGCTTATACCTTATTCCTACAGCTTCTGCCTTTTAGGTCGGCATACTTCCTACCCTGAAGTATATGTTAAACTGTTCTTAAATTTAGATGGGTAGAGCAGGGAGGATGGGGAGGAAACAATCATGGGGAAAAATCTACTGCCATTACTTCAGCTCACAGTAGCAACAGTGAAAAAAGAGGAGGAAATATGTGATCGTGTCAAGCAGTTCCTGTGGATTGCTGTACATGACACGGTACTTTAAAACATTGCTAGATGTCAGCTTTTCATATCTATTAGGAAGCTCACTGTTGTTACTACCAGAAGCAATGATATGACTGATAAGAAATATTTGCTAAAATCCCTAATAATGGGGGACACCCCCTCCCCCCCGCCTTGTCATTATTCTCATCCCTTTTTGTAGTTTCAGAAGAATGAGAGTGTTGGCAAGGGAAAAAAAAAAATCTTAAAAATGACTATGCAAGTGGTCATATCCAAAAGCTGTAAGATCTAGTTATGGTAAATGAAGTTCTGGAGTCATCCTAGAGATGGACTGCTTACTGCATGTATTTCTGCCTTGCTGTCAGAGTGCCTTTCCACCACGGCTACAGTTTGCCTAGAGCTGGTGTCAAATGGCAATGGCTAATTGTCTGGAGCTTTCTTTCTGTGCTGTTAGTATAGTGCAATAGGGCCACAGTCTCACTTGGGGTTTCTGAGAGCTTCTGGAATAYGAACAACCTTATAAATTAAATCACCACATTGTCTGCGGAATGCTTTCTTGCAGAAGTGCTGGCAACTGTGGAACATATTTTGCTGATCATCTGAAGAACAGCAACTTCTACACCTGGCAGCTGTCAAACAGCGTTTTCTTGAAACAAGGCTGTCTGCTGATAGCTCAGGAGTAGGGTTGAACAGTGCAGACTCAGATAGGTTTATAGCTGGGATTTGCAGATTAACACGCTGTTGTACTTCCCAGCATCTTCCTGGGCTAAATCCCACCTGCATTCTGCATGAGTGGAAGAAGTTCCTCGGATTTTCTTTCTACTCCAGTTCTTCAATCACAGTTAACAGAACACAGAATTTAGTTCCAAATGTGTTAGAAGAGCTCTCTTCTCCAGGATGGGATTTGATTAAGCACAGGGCTAACCTTTACTGTATTATGGGGTTTATCCAGTGGCATAAATGATAGTATTTTTAAAAAAATATTTAATTTTTATTTTTCCTTTTGTTTTTCTTGCAAATGGTATTATACAGTTTTTGACCATGGGAAGAAGATGGACAGCTTGTGAAACAAACCTGTCAAAGCAGGGTAAGTAGCTACTAGGGCTGCTTAAGTCAACTTACCCTTAAAATGCAGTTTATGATACCAGTGGAGGGGAGGGGGAGAGGCAGAAACCAAAGAAACCCACAGAAAAGGCTAATAAGATTTCGAATGCTGAGAAGCCCTAGAAAAAGCAACTTTTTCCAGGATTCCATGGGGAACGACCGTGCTCAGCACATGCATATCAGTGATCCACTGAACTGATATAATGGTGCAGTTGTTTTTATAATGCATTTAGCTCTGAATTTGTCACTGTTGAACATGTGTATTAGAGCATGATACATATGTGAATTCTAAAGACTTATTTTTTACAAATTGGAGTAAATTCAAAAAGCATTAATTTCTTGTTTTAGACAACACTGCCAAGAGTTCTCTGTATTTTCACTGTGCAGGACTCTGAATATTTAGACAGCAAGACTGCACAGACTGGTTGCTGTTTTACTGTTTGTGACAAAAACCTCAGACAGGTAGGTAAAGAGCTTTGTGTATGGACCAAAGAATGCAGAGRATTGCATATTTTGAAGAAGAGGAAAGACTTTGTAGCCAATTGTATGGAAGGAATTGTTTCCGATTCTCCATAATGCATCAGAATCCATGTAATATGCTGTTTTCAGAAACTTCACTGCTCTAGCTTAGCTTAACTGATGGAATAGCATTCACCACACTGAAGTCAGGGCATGCTCTGAAGTCCACTGAAATAAGTGGAGGGGAAAAAAATTATCTCAGGCTTTGGACTAGGCTTGTAGTGCCAAAGGAAGTTTCTCTGGATCATTGCAGTGCAGAGAAACTCTGTTTTCCCAATTGTTTATCATAAAATGCGTCCAGACTGGAGCCTCTGAAAGATTTCTTTATCTTGAAAAGGCAGCATGAATCTCCTTATTTACATCACCCACTGTTTCATCCATAAAATTGGACTTCCTTCCTTTTACTGATGAACAGGAGTGGGAAAAGTCAGCCTTACTATATATCCATATATCTATAGATAGATAGATATAAATGTCCTTTTTCCCAAGCATCTCCTGCCCATGAGTATTTTTCCTTGGCTCTCCCTTACGGGTGTCAGATGACATTTCCTCTGCTGACTGTGTGCCTGTTCGACCTTTGTTCTTATTCGTCTGAAGTTATGTGGTATTTTTTTTTGGTATTGAAAGGAGTTCACAAAGCTAAAAACAGTTTTCAACATTTTTATTTAAAATTTGTAAAGTGTCAAAACCCATCCCTTTAAAAAAGAAGTGTAGCAGATCAATCTCTTCTGAACTCCACCCCATTCATCACAGTAGTAGCAATTTTGGGTGGATCTGGTGTTGATAATTTGCAAACCATTTGGGATGTTTTAGAGGCAGTATTTATTTTTTTTTAAAAAAGCTTTAAAAATTTTTTTTTAATGTTAGGCTTGTTTCCCCCATTTAAATTGTAATCTGAATAATTTGTACTAGAAACRCTGGTAAAAGTTACTCACGTTTCAAGTGTTCTAAGTAATAAATTTTAAATTATCCCTATATCTTAATTCTCCTTGTAGGGAAGAAAAAAAGGGTTTAAAACAAACAAACAAACAACCCCCCCCCAAACCAAAACAAAACCCCCAAAAGACCAAAAAGCATACAGTGCTTTCTTCCTCTCCATTCTCATTCCCACTTTGAGCCACAGTATTTTGAATCTATTGCAACTTCCTACTCAGCTCCCTTAACTTCATTTGGTTACTTGTAAAATGAATATATTATTGAATTAACTGCAATTATTATTTCCCGTTTCCTTGTAAAGAAAGGCAACCTGATTATTTGCATTATTTATATGCTTTATAGCTATTTGTTTTAGGTCACAATCAGCTTGCTGCGAGTTGAGCCAATACATAAATGAGAAGGGGCTAATAATGAAACAAAATAATCTTAAAGTTAAGAGGAAGTTTCCTATTGACTTCTGTGGGCTGAATATACCCAAGTAACAATACTGGAAGTGCAAGATGCAATGTATTAAAGATGTATGCATTATTATGTATGTATATACATGGATCATCTTCTATCCAGTGTGGTGTATAAAAGRCCTTGCATCTGATGGGCATCTTGAGGCAATGAAGACTGGCTGCTGGAACTTACGAACTTGATAAAATAACCCCCCAGCGATTCTCAGTAAGTACATTTTAATACTTTCAACTTTCAAATGGGGGTGGGGTGGGTGGAATCCCCAAATGATTTTATACTCAGTAAGAAATGACAGACTCTAGATGAGTCTCACTTCATTTACTGGTATCTAGAAAACCTGAGGAAATGAAGTCAGCCTTTGGGAAGTTACCGAATAAAGGAAAGTGCAGATCAGAGCTGTACTGAACTATCCACTGGCCGGAGACCCGTCGCTATCCTACGAGTCAGCAGTGCACCCTTGCCGTGGGAGCGGCYAGCTGCCTATGGGGCTCTGTTAGTGGGAGTGTAACCAGGCAGCGGAGGGAAGTGGTTCCTCCCCTCCTTTGGTACTTGAGAAAGTGCATCTGCGGTACTGTATCCAGCTCTGGGCACCCCGGTACAAAAAAAAACCCAAACCAAAACAAAAAAGCCCCCACCCCTAAACCCAAAAAACATTGGCCCCTGGAGCAAGCCTGGCAGAGGGCCACCAGGATGGTTAGGGGCTAAAGCAATGCGCTCTGAGGAGAGGGTTCATTCAAACTTAAGAAGCAAAGGTTAAGGAGGATCTTACTGCTGTCTTCAGGGTATACAGGAGATAGAGCTTGACTCTTCTGGGTGGTAAGCAGTGGTAGGATGAGAGGCACAGGCACAAGTTCTAACRGGAAATTCCTACTAAGTATTAAGAAAAATTAATCACAATGAGGGTTGTAAAACAACGCAGTAGGTTCCTCCAGAAAAGTGGACTGTCCATCCTTGGAGATATTCAGAACTCAGCTGGATAGRGCCTACTCTTGTGTTGGTCCTGCTCCGAGCAGGGGACTGAACCAAATGACCTCCACAAGTCCCTTCCAACCTAAATTCATCATTGATTCTATGAGAGCCATATGCAATGCTCTCATAGTGTTATTTCTCAAAGGAARGGCCTTGCAAATGGAATGTGGTGGGTTCAGAGTCTAATCCCTGGTCTCTTATTACCTATTTTATTATTTCAACTGCATCATGGGGCAACTCCCTATCAACTGAGACATCTCATAGCTAGAGGAATACTGGGATGGAAAACAGAGGCAGAGACACCCAATCCCTTGCTGACACAATGTTTGAAGGAATGTAGGGCCTGATTCAGCTGTCTTTGTTCGAGTCAGTAGGGAGTTCTGCATAAATGARAGCTACAAGAAGAGGCTCCTAGTTACTGATTTCCACCCACTTGGAATGTATTAATTCTAATAGAAAGCTATATCCGTTTTGCTCAATGTCTTAGCCTGAAAATTCACCCAGCAGTTGGCATTTCATGCTAAGCCATGAAATTTGTTTCACTTTGCTTCTGAGCTTACAGGTGGGATTTAAGAGKTCATCTGGGACGAATGTAAGATTGAGGAAACTCAGCTTGCAACTGTTACTCTGGCAAAGTTCCCATTAAATTTGACAGGGTTATAGCTGACAGAGAGTAGTAGTATATATCTTTCCTTTTCTTGCACTAAGGTTGGATTAAAATTTTTCTTTTTAAATCAAAGAAACAGTTGCTATTGTAAACTTCAGGTTTTCCAGCTGTATGCTTAGAATTAAATATGTCAATGTATGTATTGTATTAGACTGGGATTTCAAAAAAAAAAAAAAAACACATCCCACCGTATTTCAGTTGTATTTCTATTCAACACTAGTCTTACAAAAATAGGTTGTGCTTCCCCTTCCTCAAGGACAGAATAGAAGTCATAGGATTTCTTCTGCTTTAGTTATCTTTTATTTAGGACCCCCATGAATAACTCTGTTAATGTAATCTCATATATCTTTAGTAAATGGAGATGTAGTATAACAGTTTCACTCTTACTAGGTAAGGATTGATTTAAAATGAGACCTGGTTTTAGAAAAGAAAATAGCTATGAATGTGGTACAGAACTTTCCTAACAATAGTACTGAGAAGGGGGTGTCTGAATTAGGGCATCTCTTGAGTTTCCTTGTGCTTTTTTTGTCACTGATACTGAAGAATCCAGGTGTTTTAGAGGAGTAAGAACATCAGTTTCATTCAGATCTTAGCAAGGACAAATCCAATTGTTTGACTTCTATAGTTTTTCGTGGGGTGATATCAAAATTCACCTTGTTCTTGTAAATTAAAGGAATTGTTTTGTTTAAAACAACATAAATTCTGCTAAAACTATTCCATACAGGCATGAATAGGAGAGACATGTTCTGAATCTGTATAAAATGTAATAGGTTTATGGTCATTTAGGATACAACTGAGATAAAATACTTGAATTTTCCCTGAAGCACATAGGCCCCTAATGTCTGAGCCAAGAGAGACCTTCTTTTAATTCTTATAGTATTAGAGAAATATTACCCCAACACATTGCACAGTATCACAAATTATGGAATTATATGCTAACTTAGGTTGGATTTCCTCCTCCATCATTATAAACTCAGCTGACAGATGAAAACTTCAAATAAAACCATTTGTAAAAATGAAGTAAAAGTCTTAAGTGAAGTTTGTACCCCAAAAGCTATCGCTAATGGATTTCATAGCTAGTTATCACARCTTGTCTGACCAAACAGCATTAAGAAAAATGGGTGATAGTTTGTTTTATTTTGAGTTACCTGTTTTTTCTGTCTTGTTTTTTTTTTTTTTAGATTTAAACCAGTTAATTGGTTGTCTGGATGTAATTACTGTTTGTGCTTGTAATGTACTTAAAAAAAAATATACACACCAAAACTTTCCCACACTATTTGTTTTCATTGGCATAATCAAGGCTTTCTTAATAAAGAAATATGTAAGATGGACATACTTATTTTTGCTCACTTGGGTTGGAGTAAATTTACAGATCAAAAAACACAATTATTGCAAAAGTTCATATAAATTGAAGTAAAAAAACCTAAATGAAATGAACTTGCAACTCTATCACAGTACTTCCAGTAGTAAGATTTTTTTTTTTTTTTTTTGTAACAGTTCAAAACCCTTCGTCTTAAATATGAAAATTCTGATAAGCATCCTACAGGAGGAGAGGAAGGACCGTTTGTGTAAGATGAAGACCACCAGCTTGGTAAAGGCCGAGAAGGAGGGAGACCAGTACTTCGCATCACTGCTGCTGAACACAAAGATCGTCAGCACTGAAAACTTCAGTTCAATGCTTTTATGAAAATCAAATARCAGGACAAACAGGTATTTCACTGACAGTCAGTTCAATTTTAATAATTTAGCCACTGTATAAAATGTTTTATGTACATGATGTTGATAAGCACAGGAAGGTGCACTAAGGCATGGCTAGCTAGGAGCATGTCTTTTACTAGAGGAATGTACTTGATTTCATTTAAAGCGTGTGTCTGTGTAGTTATGTAAATATTTAGGATCGTTGCTTCCAAGCTGATACTTAACTGTGAAACGTAGTCTGTGTCTTCTCTATCATTCCCTGATATAACCAGTCTACCTATGATTATCCTCCCCTGATTTTGGGCCCTGCCACCACAATCCATGCCATCTACATCCTCCAAGATACAGCTGTAAGATCTTCAAAATCATCTGGAAGAATCAGCTTTGTGGAAAAATAGTTGCTTACATGTTACGGCAAATTCCGCTATGCATGTAACAATGGTGTTATATGCCTTGTTCTTGGTGTCTTTTATTTCTGGGTTTGATTCCAGGGTTTGATCAAGGAGCTAAAATGTCACTGACCTTCTGGATCTCGGTTAATCTAAGAGTTCATCTTTTTGTTTGTCATGGAAGACAATGATCAACTGGATCATCAGAATTGCTTCTTTGTTTTTTTTGKTTTTTTTTCTTGAGTGGAACTTCTGAGTGGATGACAAGTGTTTTGGAAGCTGTATAGGAATCTGTTTGTCTAGATGTTCTTCAGAGTCCAAATGTTTGCAAAGACTCAAGTGGCTGTGGGAAAGTGTGTGGATGACCCTTACTAGTAGCTCTGCTCAGCAGCAGAGAGCAGAAGTTAAGTCTTTTGCTTGTGACAGTATATTTTTCTAGTGGTTTGAGAACCCAGGTGGGCACTATTTTAAAGTTGTCAACAATTTAAGTACTTCTAATATAAGCATATTCTTTAAAATGACACACCAGAAGTTGATGATGTGGTACATATTTTCCTAGATTAAYTAACGGACAGCCCACATATCATGTAACATTACTTCATATAGTGTAATCCACATTTCTGCAACCATGCAAGATACCAAATAATATACCATAAAATGTCTTAGAAGATATGAGAAAATCATCCCATTAACCTGTGACACAGACTAGATATTTTTCTCATAGCTCATCCAGAAAATTAAAGCAGTTGAAACAGAAAATGTTGAAACCGAAAGAATGTTTGAGTAAATAGTAACCCAGAATTCCTTTCATAACTCACTTTTGTTTACTGGTAAATTCTATCTTTGCATTATAAACATAATTAGCAAATATCTGACAACATTTTTTGCAGTGGTTTGGCTTAAACATATTTACCTTCTATATTGACTAAATAAATGTTTMGATTTTGCTGTACACATAGATGAGAGTGAAGGAAGAGAATTGTGTATCAATGTACTGCATTTCTTGTGAATGTCCTGGATTTCTTCATAGCAGAGGCAGTCACTACCACCTTTATCCTGGTCTCTCTTCTTCTTTGAGCAAATTCTAATTTGCCACTGCAAAAGAAATACAAAATCCTTTACACAATGCTGTATCGTCTCTTCAACAAGCATAGGCACAGAAAAAACAATCTTATCTTTGTCTGCTTATGTGGCAGACAAACAAGAAAAACTGAAAAACCAAATTCCTATTTATCCATCTGGATTGTAGCAGCAAAATCACATTTTGCATTTATCGAAACCCTTAATTTCTACTTCTGTGGTGCAAACTGCAAATCAGTAATAGTCTCCATGCAGAACTAAAGTTAATTCCCTTGATTCATTTTGTACAAGTTACAAAATAGTGGTATAAGGTTTGGGTTGCTACTATCTTGGGCCCTGTTCATACACACTGAAGAGCCATGCTCTGAATCCCATTACTACTTTCTTGTGCCAATGTCACGTAGTATTTCACTGCACACCTACATTTTACCTGTGTATTAAGTGTCTGTCTGAAAGTTTTCATGTTAAACAGTGACAGTGGAATGGTCAAAATCAAATGACTGTTTTGTAACTTGCAGAATCCACCACTTCTCTAGATAATAAAAATCAGGCAAAATTATTATAGAATGCTGTTATTGTGGTGAGCACACACAAATACAGCATTTCCTGTACTAGTTTAAATACTTCTATGTATGTTTAGAAGGATAATGCATATTTATATACATACTATAAAAACTACTGTAAACTGACTCAAACTATATATTTCAAATAGCACCTATCATATTTTGTGTCACCATTACATTTCAGCTGTAAACAGAGACTGGTGCTAGGAAATCTTACATGGTACTTCCTTTTTTCCTAATATTGTATTAGTGGTACACGATACACTGTGCATTTATCTGCGCAGGGTGGTTTGGCAGCTGCTGTGGGTGGGTGGTCAGCTGCTTGCTTATAAAATTGTGCAGCTGAGCTTTTGCAACATCAATAATACAGAGCTATTCACCATCAGCACTTGCCTGAAACTAACTAAAAATGAAAATACCTGTMAATTAGGAAATCCAACATTTCTGCCAAAATATTTATAAGTGAGGAGCAGCCGGCTGCATAAATATAATTTACTTTCAGTCTAATAGGTTTGCTTTTTTTGGTTTTGTAGTCTTTCTGTGTGTTGAAATGGGATAATTTGACTGGAGTCTATAATCTGGGCTTGAACTCTGACTACTAACTGTCCTTCCCCCGCATTATTTCAGTATTAACACTTTCTACCTTTTGAGAGGTGGTAGTGGTTTGCTCTTCTTCAGGATTTCTAAATCAACCCAAAATGCATGAGCAAAAACTGCGGCTTTTTTTTTCCTTTCCTTGATAAGGACGAGGCATGCATTTGTTCTGGAGCTGGCTGTGGAGATTTAGGAGCAGGTACAGAAGAGCYCGGTGCGTCGGTGCCTGTGCCATGCTACTTGCTAGAAAGTGCATTATTCATTCTGCAGCAGCCTTTAAGGTAAAGCCAACATCGTTGCTGTTTTTCCTTATAAGGGAAACAGATACAATTATGTTTTTTTCTTAAGCCACTACATAGATGCAAAATGCTGCAGCCGTGGGACATACATATATTTTTAGACGGAGGCATAGGCGTCCACTTCCTTCAGTTCCCCCCAGTCCTGTGTATACACTTACTCTGCTGCTCAGCATTAAGACTAGCCCAGACGCTAATGCTTCTGCCTCCGTGCGAGCCGGGGACCCGCGGGGTAACCTGAGCAGGCAGCGCTGCCTGCCCGCGGCTTCCCCCGCAGCCGCGGAGGGCGGCAGAGCCCCGTCCTCCCGGGCAGGACCGCACGCTTCCCGCGGCGCCTGGGGAGCCTCTCGGGGCAGAGCATCCCCCCGCCGCGGGCCGGCAGCTTGCCGCAGGTGACCCGCCGCGGGCCTCCCGCCGCAGCAGCCGCCCCGGCACCGCCGAGCGCCCCCGGGGTGGCGGTTCGGGGGTGGGGGGACATTTTTATTCACCTCTCTCTCGCGAGAAAGTGTTGCGCGGGCGATACTTGAAGAGGAGGGGGGGGG